>JAHREE010000294.1:2485647-2809712 GCA_033628505.1 Tringa tobata
TTATTATTATTATTTTTTAATCAGCGTGTGTGATTGCTTCATGCAATCACGCACCCACACCTGCATCCCAAATAATTCTTTGGCAGAGGTATAGGGTGTGAAGTGTTGGGCATGGTGGTTTTCCAGGGGTGTGTCCTCTTATTTTTCTATATCTATATGTATAGCAATATATATATATATTTATACACACACACGGAAACATCTGATCAGATCAAATTGTTTAGGATTTCTTTGTCTGCTCTGACCTTGTGGTTTGAACACGCTTTTCTCTAAATAGCAGGACTGGTGTTCAAGGGGAGCTCTATTTCTCTTTTAAAGGGCGTAATTGGGAATTACAGCCATTATTGATTAAAGCATAAGTGTGTGGAAGAAAGGGCAGTGACTCGTGTTTCTTCCTCCCCGCATCCAAAATCACTGAAGCTGAAAGTCTCTCAAAAAAGTATATCTTCATATAAACTTGTTTTTCCTTTTTTTGGGGGGGGGTGGGGGGTGGGGGGAGAGATATGTGTGTTTGAGATGGTTTGAGTAAATGAAATAGCAGACCTAAGAAAAATCCATTTTTCTTGGCACACGCATTGCTTTGGAGATACAGTTTCTGAATTGGGAGTTCTGGGATTGTTTAAATTTGAATAACAGGTTCACATTAAAAGTAAATTTGAAGCAAAACAACTTGCAAATAATTTTTAACATGGAAATGCTGGTGGTATAGTCTTGATCCTAAGCTGTGGCCACTGAGTGATATTTTGTGTTTAACTCATGGAGAAGTGTCAGTGAAATGCCACAGCAAATGCTCTTGTTCTTTTCCCTGAAGTGGGGTGTATGTGTGTATGCATACTGAGGAGGAAAGCGTAGATTAGTCTCTTTCTTTTATGTGTGTATGTATATATGCACACGCACACACACGCATATATACTGCAGCAGATGTATATGTTAGGTACCTCTACGGTATTTACAAATATAAATGTTGCATATATACGTTAGCAGAGGATCATGTGCCGATGTAACGAAATAAGGTGTAAGCTGTAACCAAAGCAGGGTAAATAATTTCCGCCCCGCACTTGCAGTGGTTGGCCTTAGGTGCTTCTTCTAGTCAAGCACGTGAACAGCTCTGAGAAGTTGCTGAGCACATCCCCTACAGCTTTGCGGCATCAGGGGCCAGCTGTATAATCACTGGTTTAATACAAACTTCTGTAAGATAAAGAGCATCTGTAAGTCCTTCTGTGTATTCTCCTACTGTCTTACAGCTGGTCTGAATATATTTTTTTTTTCCTAATGGTCACAAAATTTATGAGTGGTTGAAACAAAGCTTGTGCTTGCTGTTTTTTTTTTTTTTCTTTTTATTGGAAATCAATGAGAGAGACCACTTCTAAATTAGATCTGTGTATCTGTGCTATAAATAAACTTACTGTGCTTTGCTCTTCTGCAGACAACTGCAAATCTAGGTGGCTCAAATTAAAAGGAATTCTTCAAAAAGAATTTTGATCATTCTGATATTTTTTTTTGTATTTTTATTTCTATTATTTGTGAAGATCAATGTGCCATTTGTAGTATTTAGTCTTGTACTGGTTGTAAAAAGGAACAGAAGTACCTACCTCCTTGATTTCATTTCAGAACATATGGAGTTCCATTTATGTGAACTATATTGAACAACTGGGATCATTTTGGTCAGGGCTGCCGGGTTTTTGTCACTGTCAAACATGGAAGGTGCCAATTGCTAATTTGCCCATCGACACTGAATTTATTACTCCTTCAGTGACAGTTTTGTAGGCAAAAGAAGCTTTGTCAGCCTTAATAAATCTGAATATTAGGCCTAGGATATTAATAAAACTTTGTGCAAATTTTATAAAGCACTAAAGTAGCTTGCTCATGGAAAAATACTACTTTCCTGTCTCCTCCTAATCTTTTTTTTATTTCATGACATTTGAGCACTTCTGTTGATTCAGAGTATGCAAAGCATTTGCACAAGGACAACAGAAGTAATTTATTACAAAGCTTAGGCTGTAGGTAAACCAGTGGAAAGGACTTATGAACAGTGAACTTGACCCACTAAGTCCACACACTGGTACTGGTAGTACTGATTCTCATCTCCAACCTGCACCATCTATTCCTCTGAGAAGTTCTTAATTGCTTACTTGTTGGCGACTGGTTGCCCTTCTGAAATAGCACCTCTTGAGATCACAGTTGGAACACATGGTTTAGTAGGGGCAAATGGTCTAGAAGGAAGACTGGACTCAAATAGCACCTGAATATAACATGAGAAAAAGTAGAAGGTTGGTGCATTTGTTCTTTTTTTCCAGTAGCTCAACTTTGTCACCTCGTTTTAGAGTTCTCACTGCATTTGAATGAACACTTGTTAATGTTTGCATGTTGCTAGCAGTTGATTTCATGAGTTGCATTTCTATGGTTTATAAAAGCCTAACTTATAAACTAGGCTTTATGGCATGGCAAGAAAGTTAGCTTTAAAATGAATGTGTGAACACAGCACGGTTTCATTCAAACATTTTTCTCAACCTGGAAAGTAGTCCTCTATAAGTACCATATATAGAATATGAAGTCCCAAAGCGATCTCCCTTAAAATATGTAAGTTTCTTAAACTTTTCCTCTTCTTTTGTGCATTCCTTAGGCTGAACTGCAAGATGTCCTTTGGGAGAGATATGGAGCTGGAGCATTTTGATGAGCGTGATAAAGCGCAGCGATACGGCAGAGGGTCGCGGGTAAATGGCTTGCCCAGCCCTACTCACAGTGCCCACTGCAGCTTTTACCGAACCCGTACTCTACAGACCCTGAGTTCTGAGAAAAAAGCCAAGAAAGTTCGTTTCTATCGTAATGGAGACCGGTATTTCAAAGGGATTGTATATGCCATCTCCCCTGACCGGTTTAGATCCTTTGAAGCTCTGCTGGCTGATCTGACCCGAACTCTGTCTGACAATGTGAATCTGCCCCAGGGAGTGAGAACAATCTACACGATTGATGGCTCCAAGAAGATTTCCTCCTTGGACCAGCTAGTGGAAGGTCAGCAGTAAGATTTGGAGGTGTAAAGTTATGTTTGAGTTAGTGTTTATTTGTCTAATCTGTTAAGTCTTCCTCAAACAAGTAAAGGTATTGTCGTTCTTATTGCTACAGAAAGGATCTTCGATGGTATAACTGGAATTGTGAATATTTTCAATTGTGTCGTGAAATACTGTTGCCTTTCCACTTATTTCTCAGTTGTTGAGTCTGACCCTTCCCTTTCTGTTAACCTAGTGTTGATAGTCCTAGATCTTGAAGATCACATCTGCTGCTTCTTTTGAACTTGTGTATTTAAAAATGCCATTATGAGAGTTTAGTCAGTTAAACTTGACACAATCTGTGGTGCTGATGAAACTTACATGAAATTCAGTTCTGGTGGATTTTTTTATCAAAAGTTTGCATTTACCATGTAAATGTAAATATGTCTTAAGTAAAATACTCTCCTCTCGTGGAGTGGCATAAATGTAGGCAGTCTGTTAAAAGAGTGATGTCATAGCCATAGTTTAGCTGGGGTGGATTGTAAACTTTCCTCCCCTGTAACATTTCTCTTTTCCACTTCCCCAGTCCATTGGCATCCTTATGTTGTTTTTAAATAAGGCTCAGTATAAAGCATTACCAGTGATTTGGTCAGAACTGACAGGTCTTGGTCTCTGTCAAACATTGGAGATGCCAGTTGCTAATTTGTTCATTAACACTGAATTTATTACTCCTTCAGTGATAGTTTTGTTGGCAAAAGAAGCTGTCAGTATTAATCAATTTGAATATTAGGCCTAGGATATTAATAATACCTTTTACAAGTTTTACAAATAGCTAAAGTAGCCATTTCAACATAAGGTGCTTCTGGCTTGCAGTGAGTTTCTTTTTGTGTGTGTAGGCAATAGCTTCTAGTATAAAACATAAGAAAGTATGAAGTCTCAACGGATTAACTAGCACATGGCCATAACTGAGGTTGGATTTTTTTATCTGTGAGGTTTAAATGCAGGTGCTTGACTGTGCTCAAGGAAAATGAAGATGGAGCAATTTTTTAGTAGTTGCTTCCATCCTGCCCCTGGCCCTGATGCATGATCCAAATCATGGATCTGTAGCCACTGGACTATATTAGCATTGTAACAGAGATTGTAATTTCTTCATGATTTTAATTTTTTGGCATCGGGTGAGAGAACTTGCAGCATCAGAATGTAATAAGAGGATCAGAAGAAGGCTAATATAGGGAGAGAAGAAAAGGGTGATGCCAAATAAGGTTCCTGAAAGAGGAGCACATCTTTGCATAGAAGGTGTTTAGCCACCACTGAGTGGTCTCCTTTAGGTGTCATAACAGAGGAAAGCTTTTTAAGGAGAAATTTTGAGAAGAGCATATTGTTGATGTCTCCTACTCTCCTTTTTATGAAGGAGGACTAATATGGAGATGCTCAAAAAGAAAATTGAAGTGGTGGGATTGTCCATGTAAATAAGGGGTTTTGGCGTTAGGACCATAGACTTAGTGAAATGGAAAGGAAACTGGTCTTAAGATCAATGTTATGAATTCCAGGGCAGAGTTAGAATTGTATTTTCAGGACAGTATTTAATTGGTGGAGAAAATCAATTTCTGGGAGGAAAGACCAATATTAATCAACATCTGTTTAAAAGCAGTGTTTGTGCATTTTATTCTCAGTAGTGGTATAAATAATTGTGCTTATTTGATTGGTACGCTCATCAAGAAGCAAGCATCATTAATGTTAATGTTGATTTGCACAGTCTTTTGCTGCCAGTCAGAACTAGCTTTTGGAAAGAAAGAACTGAATGCAGAAATGAATTCAGCAACATATAAGATTGGTTTATTTTGGCATCCTAGAATGGAATAATACCAGTTATAAATCAATAAGTCAAAATGAATGACAGTGCAAGAGCATAAGTTTATTTTAAAGAAGGGCTTTAGGATTTCTTTTAGTTCTGTGGAACTTTATGCCTTACCTCTTCAATGAACACATCCTTCCTTCCTGTGTTTAGTTCAAGTTGGACAATCTTATTTTCTTGTTCCATTAACACAGAAGCCCATCTTTGTGTGCAAGTAGAAAGCTTCATACTTGTTCTCCCTGAAAAGGGGCTTCTGTCTATTTGTATAAAACTTCAAGGTGGGGTTTTTGTTCTGTTTCCCTTGTAGAGCTTCACTGTAGAGCACAGGTTCATATATTATTAGCTCAGTGATGGTTTTTATGTAAGCCCTGTCCACTCTTCGCTGTACAAATTTATTAGAGTTTGGCTAGTCTGGTACAGCATTAATTAGCTGGAAGCTGTGCTTTGTGTTTAAATAGCTGGAAAATCACTTGATTTTTGCCTCTTGCCAAATGACATTTATGCTCAAACTATTGAAATGTGAAGCATTGCTTTCTTCATGGTGAGACTATTCCCATACTGTATGAATTCATTTAATTCTTTTTTATTCTTTGATATTGATTTTGGTGGTAGTGTTGTAAGGTATATGTGTAAAGCCTTGATGTGGTGTTGGTTTTTTGCCTTTATGCCTGTGAAGAAGTTACTGTACTCCTACCTTCCCATAAGGTACTTGAAGACAGAAGCCACTAGCTCCTGGGGGAAACAAGGCAGCAGCCGCTGTCTTTCATCCCAGACCTAAATACACAGAACTGCATGAAAGATAGTCCCAAAGGAAAAATATGTAAGGGAGCTGTTTTGCTTCAGTAATATTTAGTACTGTCTTGCATACAATTCAGAGCTGGCCTGGCTGTGTGCTGGTGCTGTAGGTTATTTTGAAGTGTGTGGACACATATTCCATTTATTTGAAACTAATGACTTCTTGAGGGTTGTGGTTTTTCTTTTTTTCTTTTTTTTTTTTTTATTTGTAAGACTTGGGGCAGATGACATTTGTTGGAATTTGATAACAAGGGGTATGTACTGTTGCAGAAAGTTCCGCACGCTCTGTAACTTCTCCCATCACCTTAGAGGAAGGAAAGAATGCAATAAATTCAGGTTACCTTCTTTTGGTCAGACCTGATGTTCAGGACCCTGCCACCTTTAAAGAATGATTTCAAATGTGACATGACTTCATTCCCTAGGTATAACATGTAATCAAAGTACATAGAAACAATAAAGGTGAAGTTGCTCTTAAGGCTAAATTATCTCGCTGTAAACAAAGTCTTAGGAAAGGACTACAGGCCTTTTGCTTTTGTAGATGTGTACTATCTTTAAAGCTGAAGGCAGAGATGTCCAATTGGGTCTTAGCCCCTGAATGACCATTGAACAGTGTAACAAGAACCGTAATAGATTGGAATGAGCACGATAACTCTGACACAAAGAGTATTATTTACAGTTTTTACTCCTGGGGTCCTGCTATGTGGAACAAAGACCACAGAATCAATCCATAGCCAGAACTTCATCCCTTTCTCATTAATTTCTATTATAATATTACCTCAGAGTCTTGGGTATGTACCAGAATCAATTGTTTTAGGTTCCCACAATACCTACCACAAAAGATGAGCCCTGCAGCAGAGAGCTGGCAGTCAAAGACAAACCAAAAACCCCAAACCACAAGGCTGAGAGAGTACTGGGAAACAATATTGTCACATGTCGGTATTGAGTGCACTGCCAAACTGTTGTAAAAACTTGTATGTGTGAGTGCACATTTTACATAGGCATAATGGCAAAAATAGTTTAAGGAATAATCTGAAAAAAAGAAAAAAAAATAATGTCTCTCAGGGATTACCTCAGAGCTGCAGTCCTCTCTTCATTGAAGGAGCAATCTGAAAGACCACAGATACACCACTTTTAAAATCTGTTAATGGCTGTAATTGGCTAATAACTCTGGGGAGATGTGAGCCTTGCTGCAGTGGCAGAGGAGATGGTGGCCCACGTGAGGACTGTGGGCAGGCTCGGGTGAGTGGAAGCAGGCGGTTTGTGTTCGATGCAAAGGAGAAGCTGCCTGCCAGCGGAGTGTTCAAAAGGCTGTGTCTCCTTGCTAAAGTGGTGGGCTGTGACAGAGTCCCAGACTTTTCTTGTATGCCTTGCTACTCCCACTGTCCCTTATTCCTTTTATCTCAGCTTTTCCCTCTTCTACCTGCTACTACTGCTGCCTCCTTGACTCTGCCACCCGCTCCAGGGGTGCTGGTGAGAAGCCCAGCCAGGCCAGACTGTAGGAATGGATTGACGTGGTCTCTGATGCGCTCTGGAGCTAATGCTCTTTCTTCTAAGCCATGCCTATCTCAGCAGATGGGAATTGATGGGCTGGAAAGATTCATATGCATATGTAATACGCTATCAAAATAATAATAGTAAAGTATCTGTTTAAATGTTTGTAGAGCTGAATCTATGTGGACATTTGTTTATAGGATTGAATTTACACTGGATATTTACCATGGACTTGATCCAGAGCTATCAAAGTTAGTGAAACTTGGACTGAATCCTGTGGCAGAAATGCCTGCAATCCTTACATTGTTTAATAAACAAACAGCTGAATAATCCTGTTGCATAAAATGGTAGAGGGTTGTTCTGGCACTGTTGCTTTGAGTATTTTATTTCATGAATTTGAGAAGATTCATCCATTAGCCAGTTGATTCACATTGTGTTTTCCTTTAACTTCTGGGAAGGTCCCATGGTTTCTTATTCTAGATGCTTTCTAGTTATCTTTTTTTTAGGCGTGTACAATGCCTCTTTTGCTTGTAGCAAGACTGGAAATTTGGGAGGGCAAGGGGGAGGAAGTATGTCTATATCTTTTCACTGGCTTTTGATGAGGGGAAAAAAGAGAACTTTAAGTCTGAGCTGAGCAGAAAGAATCATGTGCAAAAGAAGTCCGTTAAAAGGTCCGAGGAGATCTGATTTAAAGTTTCTTGTGCATCGGATTTCTAAGTGAACATGGATAGGTCGGATTTATTTCCTGTAGATGTTCCATCTCTTTTGGACTGTTGCATTTTTTCAGACACTGCAGACACATAAGGCAGCAGTAATGTAGTTTTAAGTAGGTTATTGCTCTATTAACTAACACATTTGGGAACTATCAGGTAGTAACTTATTTGATTCAGGTCATCTTCCTTTTGCAATCTGGTGAGGGATAGTCAGAATTCTTTGTTCTTTCCCCTGAGAGATTGCTCTTCTGCCTTTCTGCATCTACAAAACCAAGGGGTGGAGGTGAGGAAGGGCAGGGGTGCCTGTTGCATGGGGTGCTGGGGGTGCCAGTCCCTGTCCTGTTCTCTTCATCTTTTTATTGCCCCGTATGTTGGGGAAATGGATCACAATGACTGACTGCCACACTGAACATCCTCGGCAGTGTGCCTCACCAACACAGCGTGCAATTAATGCAGTTCCTCTATCTCTGATGGGCTTATAAATTAAATTTACTTGTACATACTCTCCTATGAGGAATCAACACTATTTTTAATAATTTGGCAGTCCTGCTGCCTCACAAAGAGAGGTTCCTTCTTCCCTCTCTGCTCGTGTGATTCAAACAGGTTCTTTATTCCTTCTTCAGGGTTTTCACCTAAGACCAGCTGGCTTCCTTATGAAGCCATTTTAGGCCAAGTCGCCTTTAGCACAGAAAAGCAATCCCTTTTAAGAGATAATGCCTTGATCATTCTTGTAATGAGAATAACGGCAAGCTGACAGAAACTAACTGCTAATACCAATATGCCAAAGAGGGAATCAACACTTGTATCAGGAAAACTCCCGTACTTACAGGCAGTGATTCAGTAGTCTCCTTAGCAGCCACCTTGTATAGGGATATTATTTTTTGTATATTGTATTTTTAATACATAGAGCATGTAATGAATTTCTGTTGTGACCTATAAGATCTATCCTTCAGTGTTACATGGCTCTAGTGGTTCAGCTGAATTGAATTTTGACAGATGTGTAACTGCAGGTAGTAGGTTTTTGTTGCTTTTTTTTCAACCATAAACTGTGTTTTGGGATCTGTCCTTCTACATTATTAGCTTTCTGATTAGCTTCTCAATGCTGAGGTTTATTTTAATTGTCCCACATGGAATTTCCTGAAATGTTGAGCACTTGCTCAATTTAAATTGCAGGATTACTGGTTCAAAACTGGCAAAAAAGCATTGTGTATTTCTTTTTTTTTTTTTTAAAGGGTTAAAGTAAGTGTTTTCATTTGCAGTGTTGCTGTGAGGAGGCAGGAGGGCTGTCAGGAAAGGGATACTTTCTAAGATGTATTAATGACTTTATTCCTAGATGTCAGATATTCCAAAAACAGATGAGTGTCCCCCTTTTCTTTTTCTAATGGCTATTGATAGTGTAATCAAGAGTCAAAGTATCATTAGTGACAGCTGACTGCACTGTGAAATGCTTGCTTCCCTCTCTTGGGGAGCTGCAGTCAAAAAGACACTTTAAGTGGGCTGTCTTTTCTATGCTGCTGTTTTATCCAATATCTCCAAAGATTCTTCAACATGTGTCTTCTCTTACAAATCTAGTGTTTGGGGATTGTTACCTTCTTCCTCCAGCTGCCAGTTAGTCAAAGCCGATTTTTGTGGGCTGTATTTGTGCTTAGGCCTGACTCGGAGTAAGAGTTGACGATGCTCAGTGGGATTACCACTGGAGGTTTATTTTCCTGGTGCTTTGTAGCTGGGAAAACCAACTTGCTGCTGGTATTGCCTGTCCACAGATCACAGCTTCTGTCTCCCCTCACATACAAGTCACAAGGGTGAGACTGTTGTCTGCGAGGCAGTTGTAGCCAAAGTTTACAAAAAATAAAAAGGAAAAGAAAAGAAAATTGTGTCATCACCAAATAGCTCTGGTGAGGAAGCAATAGTTAAGGCAGAGGGTGGATTTATTGGACTATAGTAAGTTATGCCCCGTGTGAAATTTCTTTGGACTCTTCTCTCTTTAACGTAACTGTGAAAAAGAAGAGAGGATGAAAATCTAGGTGAAGGCTTTTTGTCCTTTTCTTTGAGATTTCCTCTGCATACAAATACCCCAAGTGCTAAAGGATTAGGCTGGATATTGAAATTCCTAGTTGCTGACAGGATGGGTCCCATGTTCAGGAAATTAAGCTTGTATTTGAGTTTCGAGTTTCTAGTGCTTTGACTACCTAAAATTTGCTGGATGTCACCATAAAACAGGGTTTACTGATCTTAAGGTCAGATATAAGACACTTTTAGGACATAAAGGTTTTGCCCTTTTAGGTTTTGTTCTTACAGCCCTGGCCCTGAGGACCACCATGAATGAGAACTGCAGTTCCTGGCTAACGTCCCTGAAGGTTTATAAGCTCCAGCACTTCACTTTAAAAATAAAGTCTTAAATAACAGCATTATGGGAGAGATATCTGTAATTCTTTTTCATATACAAGATAGCTCTTATTAAAGATATTTCATCCTAGAAGGTCTTGGATGATCACTGTACAGTGTGTAACTGTCTCACCTTTAGAGCATCACACCAACTTGAATCTCCATTGCATCTGGGGTCCCATGGCTCAGTGGATCCCCTCGCCCCCCATTTCTAACTGTGGTAACTCAAAGTATCTACTAGAATTTCTTGCGTGCTGTGTCTGTGGGATTGGGTTGGCTGCCCTGAAACCTTAAAATTTGTGTCCAGAAGTAAAATTTAAATACTTCTTTTTCTATTAATAATTGAACTGTGAGCCCCCTTTCCTTAGGGTAGGGATCGTTAGGAAAAATCTTTGGTTCTTATGTGCTTTTTGGCATAGGAGGTACATCGCTAAGTTTTGTTCTGTTTTTATTTTAATACCTTGGGCTAAACTGCTCACATGAAGGCCTCTATGCTGTTAGCATACACTGAACTACTGAACCCAAAAGAATTAAAACATCTTGGATGTTGTAGTATTGTTCAGGATAGGATTTTGCATTATTTGTAATGGAGTTTAACTGCAGGTTGCCAGAAGGTGCAGTCTTGTTGGATCTGGTATTGTTTTTTGGGGGACTTTTTTTGCAGCCAGAGGGTGAACTGGATCAGCTTCTTGTTGCAAAATTAGTATTCTCTTTGCTATGTTCAATCAGATCAACGAGCTGATCCAGCTCACCCAGTGCAACTGGCTGTGGAGTCACTCAGTCAAGCTCAAGGAGAGGTGGGGAGCAACCCAAGCAGGTGCCCCTTTTGCAGCTGCCTGCAGCTGGACTGGGTTAAGGTGTTACTGAGCTGGGACCTGCTGGTGTTTTCTGGTTGTGTTATAATTCCCCAGAAATTGTGTGGGTGTGGTAATGGCAAAAAACACTATATTGTAGATAATGTTCCAATAGAAATACAAGCTATAATAAATCTTTTTTTTTTCTCTAAAGTATTGTAAATTTGTTGCAAGGACTCTGTAGTTACTACTCTTTGCCTTCCTTTCTTCCCCACATATTATATATTGAGTCAGTAGAATAATACATTGAGATTTCTTGCCTATATGTATCCTGGGTTTATGCTACTTAAAGCTTTAAGTAATCAAACGTTAACAAATCTCCTATGACACTTTCGCCCACCTTTTATAGAAAGTTATTTGTAACCTGTAGTTTTTGATAACACTTCAGAGGAAATAATATGAAACGTTTGGGGCCTGCTGTTTTGATAAGAGTGGGCCGTTTAAGCGTGAAAGCTGGGGGACTACTGTGATAATGCGCTGGGGCTGGGCAGCTGATTAGATATGAACACTACTTACTGACAGCAGCAATCCCCACTGCAGATGGTATTTTCCAAAAAGAAAACAGCTGCTTTCGAGGATTTTGGAGCAGCATTTTCTGAATGGTTAGCTGACGAGTGATCTTCAAAAGATATTTTATAGCCTGTAGCATCTGAGAAGGGAAGAGATCAATACACACTGTAGGTCAAGAATGATAACGATGTTTAATAATTTTAGAAGCGTTTGATTTGATATTTTCCTGTGGTGTGTTGGTGGGTTTTTTCGTTTTTTGGAGTTTTTTTTCCCCACACTCCAATCTGACTTGCTGGTCTGGCATTTTTGTTTCTGCAGGAGAAAGTTATGTATGTGGTTCCATAGAACCCTTCAAGAAACTGGAGTACACGAAGAATGTAAACCCAAACTGGTCAGTGAATGTCAAGACAACCTCTACTTCTCGTTCAGTGCCGTCTCTTGCCACTGCTAAAGGAGGTACTCCAGATGCAAAAGAGAATAAGGATTTCATTAGGCCTAAACTAGTCACTATCATCAGGAGCGGAGTGAAACCACGGAAAGCAGTCAGGATTCTGCTCAACAAGAAGACAGCACATTCATTTGAACAAGTTCTTACTGATATAACTGATGCCATCAAGCTGGATTCAGGGGTGGTTAAACGCTTATACACACTAGATGGAAAACAGGTAAGAATTTTCATTATGATAATTCTCAGCATGAAGAAAATATAATTTTCCAAAAGGAAAAGAATAGTACATTAGTAAAAAATGACTTTTCTCTAGAACACAGAACCAGGCCTTCCACTGTTTATAGGGTACTTAAGATCTATGAGCAGTTCAGAAACACATCATGAAGCATTACTTGGCCTCAGTGATGATCTTGCCATATATGATAAATAATAGGTCTAAATCTGTCAGTCCAAAGTGTGATGTGGTTTTGGCTCTGCACACCGGAAATGTAGGATGAAGGATGTAATTTTAAAGAAGCTCATTTTGTTAACTTGTTTCAGCTTTTTCTTGCAGCAGTTTTATGAGTCGTTGTACTTGCCTTTCCATAAGCTGGTAAGAACAAACCGTGAGGACACATTTCCACCATGGTGAATGCAGGCTACTGCTGTCCAGAGTGACCAAGTGATGAGTCTTACTGCAGCTAGGATGGACTGTGAAGAGGTGCAAGCTTAGAAACTGAGTGAGCTTTTTCCCTTTTGCAGGAAATCAGGTAGGGTTGTGTATGGTGACCACAGTTATTGAGGAGTCTTGTAAGTTACATGTTGTTTCTTCTATGAAATACATCGAAGCAGTGTCTCTTTTTTGCTGACTTATTAAACTGGGGTAGAGTGAGATTTTGAGAGGCTTCTTATTGAAGTTGGGGATGGAGGGGCAATAAAAAACATTTCAGAGTAATCCTACTTCTTTTTTTGTCTTTCACTTTATTTGTAATTTATCTACGGACATGTATTAATTATAGCAAAACTGGAGAAGCTGATAACCTGGTGAAGGGCAAGACTAATTTCGGCATGACCTGAATTGATTTAGAGCAATGGTGACTCTAGAGAAATAAGGCAGATACTTACATTTACAAATGTAACTTATTAAACTGAATAAATGATGGAGGTATAAAATGTGGGTAGAAAGATGAACAAACAGTCTCCCTGAGAAGCTAGAAGCAGCTAGAGAGCAAGATATTTCTGCTGTAATATAGCTGTGTTTTACAGATTCTAGATTCAATTTAGATACACAGCGAACAGTGTAGCTATCAGGAGATGCTGCAAAATGCTTGGTACAGGTAAATAGCTAGGTCCAGTGGTGATCCTAACGTGTCTGCAGTTACTGGAGTTAATATACAAGCATAACCCTGGAAACTGCTACAGCGATACCCTCTGATCTCAGAGCAGGCTATTTGATGGAGAAGCTGCTTATTCAAAACACTGGTTCAAATCAGAGCCAAGTCTGGCTTGACCAGAAGTCCCTTCCATCTGTGGTTTTGTATCGGTGACCTCTGACATCAGTTACAGACAGTAGTTTGGCTCCTGGTGACTGTACACATGCCTGTAATGATCCCATTACTATGACATCATTGGAAACTTTGACGTGGAGCAAAAATGTGGATGTGAAGTTCTTTTTGCCTGCAGCAAAGTTAAAGTGTGTGTCTGGGGAAAGTCTCAATTCCTGTCCTTCTTACCTTGCCAGGGAGTACCAAGGCTAGTAAATTTGAGGAAGGAGTTGGGATTCAAGACCAGGCTGGATGGGTCTGTGAGCAAACTGGTCTGGTGGGAGGTGTCCCAGCCCATGGCAGGGAGGTTGGAACTCGATGATCTTTTAAGGTCCCTTCCAACCTAAACCATTCTGTGATTTAAAAGCTGCAGAGATGAATGGTGCTTTCTGCTCTGATCTCGGCAGAAGATCTTGAGTGACTACTCCAGTTTCTATAAACCCTCTCAAAAAAAAAAAAAAATAAAAATAGGGGTGCATATCTGTTTTGTATCATATATGTAAATAAACTTGTGTTTTAGCTATCAAGAAGCGCAGTCTGGAAGGATGTCAATGTGGCCTGTTGTCTCCTGGATAACGTGCTCACATTTTTTAAAGTATATATTCCCAACTCCGCTCTAATGGCTGTGCTTAAAACAAAAACAAACAAAGAAAAATCTTTACATCTATTTCAGAGCCCTAATTGCTGGAAGTAAATAGTACTTTCATAGTACTGGGGGAAAAGGGAAGACAAGGTTTTCCTGACTCTGATATTGTCAATGTTCAGCTGAATCCTTTGTCAAGTCATGGGTTGAGATGAGCTTAAATCAGTGGTGTGCTGGGACTTTTTTTGCCTACCTCCTAGCCTGAAACCCTCCTGCCCAAAGGCTCTCCCAGGAGACTGGTGTCTCCCCATGCATTCACTCCTTCCCTTTCTGGCTGTTCAGTTGCAATTGCATAGCTGGCTGCCTAACCCTGCTGGTAAGGGCAGGATTTGGGGCAAGGTGTGTGTGTTGTGCCAGTGTAATGGAGGCTTTGCTCACTGCACGTACAAAGCAGCTTTGCTGGCAGAAAGGGAAATGAATGATCCCGTACTCAGCAGGAGCCGCCTGTTGCTCACCCCTGTGTGGGGAAGTCATTGATTTCCTGTGCTGCTAAGCAATTGCCTCTCCATTTTTCTCTGCCAAAAGCCTGAGCTCCCAGATGGCGTTGGGGGCACGATGATGGATTTCTTTATTGCTAAACTCAAGCTGTGAATGATTACTGGGAGGAAATCCATGGCAAATCCAAATTTTCTTTTTTCCAGTAGTGTTTATAGTTGGGAACTTCTACTGTGACTCCTGTTGGAGCTTGGAAGTTTCTGGAAAAGCGTGTGTTCAGTGGTTAAATCTAACAAATCTGTGATTAAATCTTTCATCGCTAACTTAAAAAGCAATAAAATCTTAAAGCTCTGAGCCAAGAGAAGTAATTTACTGCAAGGATAAGAGAATAAAGCTCTCCTAGGATTATTCTTTGGGAATATAACTTGGAGAAAGGCTATTCTGTATAGTCATCTCTTGTGAGTGATTTTATGAGGCCAACACTGGAATTGCCCATTCATGGGAAAAATTGACGAGTCCCATGTATTGTTAGTGCAGATGGACAATGAGGTATGCATACCATTGTTGGGTATTATCATTAGATGCCTCAAACTAATTAAAATAGAGTAGTAGGAATCAGAGTTTTAACTGGGCATCCAAGTCAAGTGGCTGTCCTGTACAGGTAGCACACATGGAGGAATTGACCTTAAATGCTTCCCCTCCAACAGCCTGGTTAGTTGTGATGTTTTGATTTGTATCTCTAAAAGGCATTAATAAATATAATGCTCAGTCAAAAGGAATTTAAATGGTGGTCTCTAAAATCTGATGATAATGTAAAGAGCTTGTATTGATGAGACAGGTAGTGCTTGGGCAGTCAGTACCCGAGGAAAGTTATGATTTCTAGTAGTAAGTACTTGTTTACTTTGTATTTCATGCATTTTAGTTCTGTTAAAATGTGTTTCTCCTTGTTACAAACAGGGTGACTAGTGGTTCATCTGCATTTCCTTATAACTCATGTCAGAGCATGTATTTTGACTGCAGTGTTTCTGAAACTTGAGTATAATTTAATTTTCGCAAAAAGGGGCACAACATACAACTGTAATCTGACCGTATAGCACATCAATGCCCTGTATTTAGCATACTCTGACACTTCAATTATTAATGATTTCTCAAAGCAGGGTAAGTTTCATACTGTGTCTAGAATACTACGTGTATTTTTATGGATAAACTTATTTTTTCTACTGGTTCAAGGAATTGATGCTGTTTGTACTCTGGAGGAAGAGAGAGAATCACTTCCCTGTAAGATACTGATGGATCTGAAGAAGATGGTGGGACTTGAAAAAGAGTTTAACAGTCTTAAGAGCTCAGGACAAAATTAAAACCTATCCAGCCTATCCAGGGGGAGGTCTTGAAGTGTTCTTGCCAACGTTGCTGTGTATCGAAAATAAAAATAGAATGAATAGGTTTAATGGCTGCCTGTAGGAATTCAGATCATGAGGGCATGCTCTTACTATGGGTATTTTTATTAAAAGGATAAGTGCATGAAAAGACATCTTTAGTATTGACCCTTAATATTCTCAAGTACTTGTGCAGAGAAGGAACACTTTCTTGTACCTGAAATATGTCTTGCTTCGGTGTAGCTTCACCATTTCAGTTTGGTTTTTAACCTTCCCTTAACAGATGGTGCAATTTTTAGTTTAATGTGCATTAAAATATGGTTTTGTACAAGGCAGTGTGTGGACACACAATGCAAAAATGAGGGTACCAGCTGCCTGTGGAGACAGAGCCTGATTGCTGTGTCGCAACATCAGTTCTCTGGTGGCTGTGTATTGATGCACTTTTAGAACAACAAAACCAAGACTAAAATGGGAGGATACTAATGATAGTCACATAAAACAGCAAAGTTGTGAAACAGTGCAAATTTTTAGAAGTGTTATGTAGCGTGTGCATTTGTACAAGGAATTTACAATTTGCATGTTTAGACAAAGACTAAAGTTTGGCCAAAAATGCTTTATCACCTTATAAGTCCTCCATTTGCTTTTGGAAGAACAAACATCTGGTTTATAATGAGACCTTATTTGAACAGGTGGTTTGTTTAGCTTAACTAGATGCAATCATGCAAATTATTTTTTCAGTTTAGACACTATGCTGTGGAATTGATTCCAGACAGCTAAGTGGTCAGTGGCAGAGATACCAGAATAAAAGTCACTGTCTGATTTTTTTTATTTTTTTTAAAATAAATATTTTTTTCAAATCAAATTACCTTTATAAATGTGAAATACAGCTGCTGTTACTTAAAGACGTATCTTGCAGTAATGTGTGTGAGAGGCATAAGGTAGAATGCGAACGAGCCCCTCAATAACCTTGCTTTAAGCCATTAAAATAACTTTTAATAAATTGTGACTGCAAGGAGAGGGAACACCACAGCGCTGTAAATCTTGACTCTTCTTTGGGTGGAATATGTTTTTGTTGTTTATTGGAACCCTACTCTAAAGGGGATATCTTATGATACAAACAAGCTCTGTTGCCTGTGGACTTCTTTCTGTGAGGCACCTAATACCTTTAGTTTTTAACAAGAAATTAATACTACTGTTTTAAGAAAGTACTCTCCCAAGAAAAAGCAAGCAACTGTTTGCACCTGCACTGAAACTGAGCATGTCCTTTTTTTATTGTTTTGTTCTTAACAAGTGGAAAACATCTAGTAATAACAACTGTATTATTACCAAATTTACTACAGTAAATTCTTGGCCAAATCTACACTTTTGTAGGACAGATTAAAGATCTTAAATGTCTTTCTCTAGACCTCGATTGTCCTTGGTACAGAAAAACTTCCATAAAGCAAGGTAGGTATCATTCATGAAAAGGCATTCTCTACTTAACGTTGGTGTAGCGTATGTTATACAACAAGCTCAACAAAATGGATGTTAAACAAAATAAAATTTATGTGCAAGTGACTTATTTTGTGTGTGCTCTGTAATTTTTATTCACATCAGCATTTATAATCAGTTCCATTCTTAATATAGAGGGTGCATTTGGTTTTAAAGGTGACTGGTTGTACATGTTCTTTTTATTTGTTCTTCAGCTGTAGTTACAATCCACTTGAGATGCATGCAACTTAAAATTATTCCTAGTTTGAAAAATGTGGGCAATAAGTGCTATTTTATCTTCTGTATGACTTCTCTCGAGTGCAGTAACTTTAACTTCTCTCTTTTGTTGAAGGCTTGGGAGGTCTGTGCCAGCCGCAGGCTCACAGGGGTGGTGTGTATTGAACAGAGAACTATGGTGAATTCTCTGTGAGATACTAAATGTTTGCTCCCAATTAGTCAGTAAGGTGGCCTCTGCAGATGTGTCCTTGTTTGGGGTGAAGCAGAGCCAATTTTCTGTGTAGTGAGAGAGGCTCTTACCTGTTGCTGTGGCAACCAGGGTCAGCTGACTTAGTTGTTTATCCTCTGGAGGGTTTGCACCTGTGGGGAGGCATGGACCATGACCCAAACTGACCAGCAGGGTATTCCATCCCATCTGCCGTGCTCAGTATAAAAGCTGAGTGATCAAAGGGGTCAGGTTGGTTCCTATTGAATTGCTCCTTGTTCAATGGCTGTCTTTCTTCCATGACTGATGTTTGAGGAGGACCCTATCAGTTTGTCTACCTTGGATCCCCATTGGTGTGTTCCAGAATCTAGTTTCCATTGGCATTGAGACCACTCTGGAACCTTCCCAGTGCCTGTTGGTGGCATCTCCCTGGGAGCTTGATACGGTTTTGTATATATTTTATCTATTTAATTATTTCCTGTTTATTTTATTATTAATATTTCTTTGAAGTAGCTTAGTTCTTCCTAAGCTCATAAATCTCTTAATCTCTCTTTTTGCTCTCCTTGGAGTAAGAGGTGGGGGAGAGCATCTGTAACCTTGTCATTGGCCGTCTCAGCCTAAACCACAAGATCGTGCAAGCATTTTAACAGGGAAGCAACAGCTAGGAAAGCTTGTGCTTATGTTTTTGAGGTGGTACTTTAATATTGCACCTGAGGACCTGAAATCCGTTGTGCTTACACTGTACAAGCTGTTCCTTCCTAAACAGCTTCTAATGTGAATGGTAGATGCCCATACCTCACAGAAAATACCAGTGCTGCTTAATTTTATAGTGGAAGTTTAGGGCCCTATTTGGGAGATGGTAACAGACCACCGTGTTATGTAGCTGTGAGAGACACTCTCCAGGAACAAAGAGCATCTCTTCAGCTTTTAATACACGTCACTTTCCGTACTTCCTGCCTACAGTATATTTAATCAAAACGTTTTTCTTTCTCTGGAGGATGTATCATTTCTGGCTTTGGTATTCTGAAGGTGATTTTTGCAGCAGGACTTAAAAGATGAGAATTTTTTTCAATAGTGGGTAAAAGACCCCTTTTGAAGACATGCTAGGCAATTTTCAGTTGCTGATTTTTTTTGTTTGTTTGTTTTTCAGTCTATTTCAGCAGTGGTGATGGGCTCTGAGGGTCTTGGAAGATTCTTACGATTCCTGTTGAGAAAAGTGGACTTCATTACAAATTAGGCTAGCAAGGAAAGGATCAAAATCTGGTTCAAAATCATTGAAATACATGCTAGGGTAGACAGTTCACTGGCGATTGGTGTTATCCTGGTGTTAGAGGAAAGCTGCGATAGGTCCTTGAACCATTATGACTCTGGGTAGGCTGTTTTGATGTCATGTTATGACATTGACTAACACTTTTAATTGTTACTCAAATAAAGCCTTCTGTAACGGAATGAACAGAAACCCATTCCTAATTGAAATCAGTGTGTTCGTTCATTTGTTTAGGGTTGCTTCTTATTAAGCTGAGACTGACAACTGTGTTGGTCCATCTCCAGAAGGCCTCTCACAATAGAAGTTTCCAGGGTTGTTAACTGGCATCCCTTAGGCTGTAGGCTGACTTTGAAAATTAACAAGAGAAGGTGCCATCTTCTACAACCTTTTGATTGGCTTTCATGCTGTGCAAAAGAAAGGTGTTATAAAAGAAAGTTGATACTAATTCAGTATGCTTTAAATATCACATAAGTTGATCTTACTGTCTTATAAGGATATACAGCCACTCATGAGAGAGTTTGTGCACAGTCTTTTTTAAGGAAGAGTAATTTCCACCTCCTCATCAGTGGAGTATTGTGTTTTGTAAGTGTGAAGAAGGATGCCTCTGTGGTAAGGAGATGGTGTGGTCATTCAGAACTGTCAGTTACTAGAATAAGTGTCCTTTTCATCTACATCTTGACTTTTTTTCACTGCTTTAAATGTACAATATAACTAAGAAGAGCTTCTCATCCAGTTAAGTTTGCTGACTAGTGGGAGATGGGGGAAGAAAGACGGGGATGTTTCTATTTGCTCTATACAGTCTTGGTGGTTGTGTTTTTGGGCATGTTTTTTGTCCTTGTTTGGTGAAAGAGGACGTAGAAAATTGCTTTCAGATTTCTCTGATGATGCTGCACGACTGTTTTGTGGAGACAGGCATGAGATTACTATTGACCATTGGAAAGAGTTTCCACTGTTTGCTAACACGTGGCCTCGGGACCAGATAGGTTCTCTGTTAACAGCTGAAATCTTTTGGGGATGCTTTCAAATAGTAGTTGTCCTAAACTTTCTCTGTTCTGCTCCCACTTGGTGTTAAGGTACTGTATTTCATGACTTTCACTAAATGAGCTGAGCTCAACAGTTTGAAGACTTTACAGTGTGTATTGTCAAACTGACATGTTCACTGGGATTATTTCTTACTGTCTGAAGCTGTTAATGTTAGCAATATTTTTTTCATTGGCATTAAGTAAGTGTGATGCACGTATTTGCTTCTCTGAAGTGGTATGATGTAGTGAGACTATGTTAAAAAAAAAACAAAGACCAAAACAAAAAGCCCCCAAAACCCCCAAAAAACCCCAACCCAAAATAAAACACCAAACAAAGAAGTAATGAATCTTGGACTTGCTGGGTTATTTCCTTTCCTTCTAAAACTAGTTACAAGAGGAATAAGAATTTCCAGCCATTTAGCAGAATTATAAAGAAAGAATTCTAAAGAAAAAAAACATTATCCCCTCATAGGGTGGGTTTTTTTTTCTATTATATGTGTTTCTTTCTTAGGAAATTATATTATACAATTAATAGGAAAATTTCTTAGTACTGCATGTGGCTTGTTAGAATTTAAATATTGGCTTTTTCATGTAGGCATTTTAGTATAATTCTGTTCTTGATTTGTTGTACCTTGAATTTTTGCACAAACACTGGGAAAAGATTGATAATATCTCTGTTGAAAAAGTCAGTAAACTAAAAGTTGATAACTCTTTTTAATCAACATCAAGTTTGAACAGCTACCTGAGAGTTATGTTGATTACTTCTTTCTTTCTGCTTCCGTTTCACTTTAACAACTTTTTCCCAAACTTTTGTGTAGAAGGAAATTCTTCCGTGAATGATGAATATTGAGGGGGCAAACTATATAAATATTCTGTCACTGGCTGTCTTTTTCTGCGAAACCTAATCCTTTCATTTTTCTCTACCTGTTTATAGGAACCAAGATTTTTAAATCACCAGAAAATGTAATAGCAAAATAGTCCTAAAATTACTGATGATGGAGGAAATGGTAGTGATAGCCCAATTTTGTACCTTGCTTTTTCTAATTAAGCTTTTGTGAACTTGGTTTCTTTTCTGAAACTGCAGTCAATTGTGAAGCATCTTAACTTATTTTCAGTACTTTCCAGGCAGCTTCTTATGCCATGCACTTTGCTGTCTCTTACAGTGAATGGCAAGAAACACAAATGTCTTTGGATATTCTACCTCTTTGGTTTGGAATTGCCTCACATGGTTCTTTTTCTGCAGAAAGTGAATCTAGGGCAATGATATACTTCTCAGGTGCTCATCAGGTTAATCAAGATGAATCCAGGTCTCTACCTTTAGAAAGCTTCTTTCTTAAATGAACCCTGCTTCATACAGAACTTGGAGATGCAATTCTGTTTTCTTATTCTGTGTGTCTGAGGATTTCTCCTGTGAATTGCAGTACAAGTGGGACTGAGACCTAGAGGATGTTCAGGCATAATAATATTAAGTACTATTAAATCAGTGATGTACAATGTATTCTGCCTCTTTACCCCTGCATTCCTCTTTAAGCTTGAAACTAATTTGTTCAGTCCTGTAGGAACTATTGACTTAATCTCTCTGAATCTATGTCCCCAGAACTGTGTGCCAGTTCATGGAGGCAGAACATCCCGACTCAATCAGATTTAGGAACTAATATAATTACCAGTAGGTTAAAATATTTCTGTTGTACTGAGTGAAGACAGTAGTGTGCTGAAAATGGCTTAGGTTTTTATAAATAAATCAAACTCTTTTGAGACTGTTTTCCAGATATCACTGGTTAATGGTATGTGACAAGGTGTATATCATATATAGTTTGTTCTTGAATTTTATTAAGTATTTTCTGTTACATTTTCCCAAAAAAAGCTTTTAAAGTAGGTCACACCACCTGCTAAAAGGAGGTGTTTTTGCTTAAGAAGGGTGCCGAGGAGGGATCAAGCTTACTTCATAGGACTGAACTCTTTAAGTCATAGGCAGAAGAGCAAAGAATTCTTCAGGGACTTGAGGTATGCAGGACAGGGTATGGTACTTTACACACAGATAAAAATGAGCACAGATGGCTGTGAAATTACCAGAGAAAAGTGAGTTTAAGCTTAGAAAGCAAGACAGAAGACTGTAGCATGCTCCCACTGGAACGAGCAAAGCATTATAGGGTTCTAAATTCATAGTTGGATATTGCTGATAATAAAACTCATGTTATGTAGTTAAGGCTGATTAGGTCTCCAGAATCAGTTTTCTGGTGGATTTGGTTTTCCATTAAATGTTGGATCTCAGAAACTTCTTTTAAAGAAAACTCCTCTGAGCTTTAATAGCTTAAAACTCTAAGAGACATTTGCTCATCGACTGAATGGAGAGTGAAATCTCAGTTTGAACTGCTTTTAATTATCTTTTTGGCTCAGTTTAAGCAATGATTTTCTCAAAGCTGCCAGACAGTAGGGGAAGATTTGGGGCATCTTGTGGAATAGTCAGGGTAGAGTGATTAAAAGTGAGGGAAGACAGACGTTGCCTGAAATGCACATGCTGACTTTTTAAATAAAAGAATGTTTGCTGTTTAAAATACCTTCACCTGCCTTCCCTTGCAGCCAGGTTATGTGTCTGTTTTCCATTAATTTGAATTGCATACTGCAGCTGCTGCTATATAGCTTGCATCCAAAAGCTAAACCTTTGACTCTTTATTCTAGTTGTGCCTGAAATATCCTGCTGTCTCACATTCCCTTTCTTGATTTCTTATCTGACTCTGAATCATTTCTGTTTCTGAAGGTTTTCTAGGAGACTCCTTAATTTTCTTTGAGTTTTTAACTACTACTTTTGTGTATTTCGGTATTATCTTCTTTTTTTATTTCTAGTTGCAGCTTTAAAAGCTAGTGAATTCTGAGAAATGGCACTTCCTGTGCAGTTTGTTCTGTGTGAAATGGTCTCCTGAGCACAACATCTAGATTCTATAGTCCAGCTCTTTTGTTCTGTGTATCATGTATGCTTAAAATCAAGATTTCTTTAACCTTCTGCTGTTTCTCCATGTATGAAATGTGTGTTTGCATCTTACACCTACACAAAATCTGAGTTAAAACTAATGCAATATATGGACTGTTTAAGTGGCATACTTACATGCTCCTTGGAGAGGAAATAACTTTGAGAAGGAGGTGAGTGTAACACGTGTTGTGGGAACACTTAGACTGATAATGAGAAACCCTGTGTTCATATGAGAATAAACTCATGCATGCCACAATTCTGTCTTGATGCTTAAAAATAAAAAGGTTAAAAATATAGAAGCTCATGATCATGAAGAAGTTCATGTATGACATTCTGATTCTAATACAGAGTAGTTTTATTATCTGTCCACATCTTACTGTAGCTACATGAGCATGAATGGAGTTCATGGGGTATGATGGTGGTAGCAGAGTTTGCACCTAAGTGGTGGGTTTATGGTGAGAGCACCTGGAAAAAAAAGGCACCCTATAGTAGTCCATAGTGCTATCTGAAATACTATTGTACTTCTGTTCTTTTATTCTTGCTACTTAAAAATATCTCCTGTGCTTCAGCACATAGTTTTCTATATATTTGTGAAAAAGAAGGTGGCTTATAGGCTTTAAGGAAAAAACTGATACTTGGACATTTCAGTTTCTAAACCAGAACACATCTGTTCTGGGGCAGATTGAGGAGCATTGCAAATACTCTGGAGGAATCTGTTTAAATAGAGTGTGATCTTGATGAATTGGGAACACGGACTGCAATCAGTGTAAAATTTAATAAGGCAAATATGAAGCAGCTAATGTAGGAAAGAAACAGAGGAACGGAAACCAGACGAGAGTGCAGTATGCATGATATGCGAAGGTTTTCAATGCAAGAAGTGTTGAACATTTCATTGCTGTGAGATGATGCAAAAGCGTATGTGTGTAGGAGAATGGGACATAAATGTAGGAAGTGTTTAGTGGTTGTGCAGTTGATTAGGATCTTTGAAAGCAGTTGTTTTGCATCTGCTTTTTTTCATCAGGGATAGGCAAACTAAAATTTCTGTACCTTATGTAAAGACAATTGGACTAATATTTGTATTGCATAGTATGGTGGGCAAGGATTGAGGCAGACATAGTATCTAAAGGGGTGAAATTGGAAGAACAAGGCTATTCTAACTCTCTAAGAACCAGGAATATTGATACTTGAACTTTTCACTTTTTTTTTTTTGTGAAATTTAGCAACAAATAAACATGAGATGATCATTCAGTCCATAGTATGGACATGCCAAGAAACTAGGTAAAGTCTCCCTGGGCTTCATTTCTATAATACAAGATTGAAAAGATATAACACCTTTTATAGCCCTGTATAAATATTCCAGTAGTTAATAAAATGTCTGACATTTTCAGTTAAAGTATTTCTTAAAATGGATATATTTACCCAATAACTTTTTGTTTTGTCAAAAAACTACTCAGTTCATTTTTTTAATTGGGCAGTGTCATTAAGACATCAGCCAGAAATAATGCCATGAAGCTAGAATTAACTTTAAAACATTTACTAAATTTTAAATGTGAGACTGAAAGAGCAATTGGGTAAAGATGTATAGGAGTCATTACAGATGAATAGTATTGATAGGAATAGCATCTTTCTGAAAAATGCTTTCAACCAAAATGTATTTAAAGTTTTACTTAAATCTTGTTCAAGCAGCAGCATTTAAATGTGGGGGCCTGATATATAGCCTCTTGTGTTTTATACTTTGGTTGTTTGTGGGGGGAGGTGATGAGTGAAAGGATGAGACTTTCCTTTCACTGGCAAGCCTTCAATGACACTGTAGGAGGAGTAGCTTTTAAATGTGGCATCCCTGTAAAAAATTGAATCCTTCTATGTGCAGATGGAGGAGTGCTGTCCTAGAAAAGAAAATTAAGCTCTGGTTTCTGCTGTGCCGAGTCCAAGTGAATGCCAGTCATCTTTCACAGCATACAGTGGGAACTGCTCTCTTAAATATTACAGAAGGAAGGGGAGAGGAACAACTGAATGTCACACTGTACCTCTGTAGTGAGAGGAAAGCTTTAGCAGTGCTTCTCTTATAGGCAAATAATCAGACAGATCACTGAATTTAAGAGGCTGGTGCTCTGAAAAATGACTGTATTGTGGCTATACTGATTGAAGCTCTTCGTTGCCTCTAGTTCCTCCCCTGGATAGGTGAGGTTCTCCCTTGCCTTTAGTTTCATACTGCAGCACCTTTTCCTGCTGCAGCACTGAAACAGGAAGGTTATGATATTGTGCATTCATTGATCTTACCTGTTTGTTTTTTTTTTTTAAGCAGCCTGTCATGACTTAACATCATTCTGAAACCCTGATATAACAGCAGCCTTACAGCTCCAGATTTTCTCCCCCAAAAGCACCTAGGTAGAGTGTGTGGGAAGTTTTTGTATCCCAGAATCAATGGTAGTCTGTCTGGACAGTAAGTATTTCCACTCTTTGGGAACAAAGCCTCACTAAAAACCTGTACCAACTTTACTTAGCTTTTTTTTTTTTTCCCCTGTATTATTTTAGATTACTTCCTGGAAATAAATCTTTAAAATTCATACAAAGAACTCCAAGCATATTAGAAAAGGTGACAAGTCATTTTCAGCTTGTCAAGTAGAGCTGGAACAGTTCTCTAAGGTGCAGGGGGTGTGTGCTGCATTAGAAAGAACAAAGATGCTACTTCTGCCTCCAGTCCTCGTCAAGGTTAGTCAGAAAATGCTGGATAACAGCTAAATGGGAGGCTTATGGAAAATAAGACCAAGACATTTTGCTATTAGTAAGGTGTACATAATTCTGTTTTAAATTAGTACTTAATCTCAATCTCTTAGAAATACAGATGTAGAAAGGAGGGCCTGTATTTTAGCAGTGGACATGAAGATGAGCATGAGACTGGATAATCTGCTCTCTGTGGCAGGAGATACAGGTAGAAGTTGAGGGGACAGTATGAAGTTGTCATGGATGATGCTAGTAGGCTAGAATGGTGAGGCTAAGCAAAGCACAGAAGGAATAGCAAGGAGAGGGAAGTTTGTAGAAAGCAGCACAGAGCTACTGAGAAGAGCTGTAAAGATCACTCACCTTCTTTACACAAGAGGTGGTGTTACATGTAGGTCAGGAACAGGAACTGATTTACAATCCCATGAAACTCTCACAGGAGCCTTGGGAGTAAAAGGGCTGTTGGTAGGCACTGCAGAAGGAGAAGCAGCTGCCTCCTAACAAATTCCGAATAATGCATCCCAAAATAGGAAGAGAGGGATGCTAGAAGAGTAGATGCTCCTCCATTTCCAAAAACATAACAAGTCATTTAGAGAGTCTTCTGCCATCTACATAAGCTGCGATGTATCCCAGTATTTATGGTAGATCTTTAGCAAGTCTGAAAAAAATTGCATACGTATCTCAAGAGTAATTTGGTGAAGCAGGAGCTGAAGCTTAGTAAGGGCTTTTTGAATAAAAATTTTATCAGACAAAAGACTTAGGTGACTAACTGTGTTTTGTCTTGTTAGTCAAACCATAATTTGGCCTTTTCTTCACTTTAGGCAACTCTTTTCTGTGTGCCTGAAATAATCTGTAGGCTTCATGTTCTCAAACTTTCTTACTCAGAAAAGATTTAAGTGCTGTGAATAATACAATTCTGAGTCAACTGGCTAATGCTAACAAGTTTCAAGTATTTTGACACATCATGGAATAGAATAATAAACTAAATTAACCTGGGTTTTTTGGTACTGCTCTCATTCATAAAATTTCCTGCCATGTGAAAACTCTCTTCAGACAACTTAGTTCATTCACTTGCTTCTAAACTGTCATATGGAGGAGAAACAGGACTGTCAGCAACGTACCAACATTGTAAAAGAACTGGGCAAACTCTACTCTTCCTAGTTTTCTCCCTTCCTATAGGGAGGATGATGTGTGGGAAGAGGTGAGGAGACGCCCTCTGATTTTGTGTTTGGGGTGTTTTTCCCTTTCCTCAGTAAATGTAAAGTGCTTTCTTGAATGTGGTTATGATCAATATGCATAGAAAAGAGATTGTTTATTTTTTTTATTCTTTCACGACCCTGCATAGTTCAGGTTTCATTCCTTCAGAGATGCCTGCATAAATCTTTGTTGCTCAGTAATTTGCCCATCTGGGAAGGGCAAGTTTGAGCCCTTTTTTTGTGCCTTTGTATGCATATACCTGCAATTCAGTGCTCACATTGCTTCTCTCGAGAAAAGTGAGGAGTTAGAATTTTTTCTGGTATTTTTTTTTTTTGTTTCTTCCAGTCAGTGTTGTCTGTGAACAGAAACTTGGCATTGTGCTATCTCAGTTATTTTTTCAGGTGGATTTTCACCCCCTGTTTCTTCCTACCCCTTGTTAGCCTGGCTCAGATTTCCCTCAGCTTTGTGAAGTTTGATTCTGCTCGGTACTAGAATTGGGCAAAGCCTGCGTGGATTAGTCCTTAACTATGGCAGCTGCCTTTATAAGGAAATAGTTTTCGTAGGTGGGATAACATATACAGGTGTTTTTGGAGAGGAAAAAATTGCTAGAAAGTTTGGGGTGATTCTTCCCTAATCTTGATCCATCATATGTAAATGCAAGCCATCTGCCCCTTGCTTCAAAATATTTGTTAAACTCTTTTCAGGTAGTGGAAAAAATTGTCACCAACAGAGTTGTCATCATGATGCTGCTGCTGATCTTTAGAGCTATTGAAATGTGTTGCTTTTGTATAAAAATATCAAAGTCCTTGCTTTCAGAGGTACTGGGGAAATGTTTGTTCTTGCTCATGTTTCAGAATGATGAAGGATCCTTAATCCAATGGATGTTTTAGGATGAGGAATGAACTGTAAAAATAAGTAGTAAACTGCATATTCTTGATTTTAACATGTATCACAGCAGCTATCTAGTTCCAGAAAGGTAATAGTTTGATGAAAAATTTGAGTTCTGATCTTTTCTGTGGGTAAACTGAATTCTTGTAGACAGTGAGGAATGGATTTGTCATTCACTGTTTTGAAAGTGTCTTCAAAGTACAATGCTGTCATATATCCAGGTGGAGTTTTATTGACTGACTTCCTGAAATCAAGGGGGATTCAAGATGATCGGCCCATGTCTTCAGGAGAAGAGAATTAGGAGTGCCTAGTGCAGGGTGTATCTTCACTTGTCTCTTTGAAAAGGGGAAAATGTGCAACGATGTGTTTCAGTGGAACCACTTAACAACCAACATGCTAATAAAAACTTCTTACACTCCTGAGATAGCTGGATAAGTTTCTTACATTTCTGTTGAGTGAATTTGGTCTGCATTTCTGCTGTTCGGTGCCCAGTTAAAGGAACTCAGATTCCTCATGTCTTGTTTTATATTACTGGATTTCTCCAAGGCTAACTCAAAAATTACTGTAGATCTGTTAGAGTTCCATAGTAGAGGGAACTTCACAGACAGTTCTTGGTACACCAACTCTTCAACTTATAGAGGTTAAATTTTAACCTCTCCTTACTTGAAACAGTCTCTGGAGAAGCTGTGTGAAGTAGTATTTGTCAGGTTGTTGGGATGAGTCTGTCTGTGGTGGGAAACAGGCTTTTGGTGCGTAATGTAATGCACTGGAGAAACTTCTTAAAAGCACCCTATAGCTCAGAAGTTATTTCACTATTGCATTAAAATTAATAGAATCTGTGCAGAATTTGTTTGCTTGTCTATATAGCAGGTAAGGTGTTAAACTAAGGGAACTCAGGGAGGTGTTCAGTTGGCATGTATTATTTTTTTCCTTTTATAATTCAGAATAATGGATTGACGTGCAGCGTTTCTCCAGAGCAGCTGCTTTCCTTTATCTCCACAGGGTTTTACACACCTGGCAGCCTTGGTGATAATCACCACTGAGAACACTGCTTTTCACCATTCACTGAACAGCTGAGGATGAGTACAGTTGTATGACTGATTTCTTTGATTTGCAGAAAGCATCGAGAAGATGCATTTTTCTTTTAAACTTGCCGACGTCTTCAATTCCAGTGTAGTTTCCCATGGCAATAAACTGTATGGACTCTTTATTTCATCCCTTGCCTAATACATTTTGAACCTATGGGTCTGCTTAAGTCAAGCTTGAAAGAGCAATAGCAGTTTTGAAACAGTTCCAATAACTTTATGGAGTTTTATGGCTGAGTAAAACAGGCTCCAGTTGATGCTCTTGGTTCTGCAAGTGGATTTTTCCCCTTGTGGAGGTGGGGCAGCCAGGACTCTTGTCGCTGATGCTATGTTTGGCACCTGGTCAGTAACAGTTACTGCTTAACCTGAACTTTCGGGGGGTGTCATGGTGAACTGGAGAGAGCTGAGATTAACATAGCAGGAGGAGAATTCATCCTGTGCCCGTGGGAGGGAACCTGCCCTCAGTCAGTCCGTGTCTCTGAGCAAATGTACTCAGGCTCTCTGCACCACTCTTGAGTATGTCGTACTGAGGAGTTAAGTTGCCTTGCTAGGCAGCTGAATATACTAGTTTTCTCTTTGAACAGAGGACTTGTTATGTTGGTTTTCTTTCCTGGGAAATGCAGCATGTGGTGGGGTTCTCCCCCGCTGCTCCTTGTTCACTAGCAAAAATGTGTGCCTTGAGCACGCTCTCCACACATGCACATACACAACGTGTAAACGTGGTTAAAAACCATTCAGGAGATGCTTGTCTCTAGCATCTCTTTAATTGCTAAAGAATATAAAATATTTTCTACTAATAAATATCTGTTAATGAATAAGAAATTTGCATATACATTCCTTAACTGAAGTGAGCTATGATGTACGCTTTTTTTTTCTGCCTTTCCACTATGTGAATACTTGCTTTATCCAGCTTGCAAATGTTCCCGACACACCCCTCGACAGTTGATCTGTGCCCCTTCCCCTCAGCCCTCCTCTTCCCTGAAAGAGAAATCACTGGCTGAACTGGGAAGCCTTCTTCTTCAACTGCAGTATAAATCTTCAGGTATATTTGCCAACTTGAACCAAAGGGAGAAAGGGGCTGCTTGCTGCCGATGCAGTGAAACATTAGCTTTCTGTAAATCCAATTTTACAGAAATAATGAAAATACCAGTTAGTAATTTAGTATTTTCATTTTTTAGTTATTTTTTTTTTAATGATGGGAATGCTGTAGGAAGTAATACAGAACATACCCACCCTAGTTAGGGTTGCATATATAGTTGCTTTGTTTCAGAGTTTTTATAAATTAGTCTTTCCAGTTTCCGTGGCAACTCAGTTGTCTGCATCGGTTGCCAAGGAACAGCTTCTGCTGCACAAAGGACAGGGACACTGCTACAGAGTGATTTCATTCTTGGCGCTAATAGACAGTGGAAGCGTAAGCTTGATATTTGATGGAGAATGGCCTCCATATTGACTGCTAGCAGGAAATTTTTTATTTATTTTTTTAAGAAAATGTATAATTGGGGTGTTGGCTTCTCTATTTAGTTCAGCCATCAGAAACCTCCTGTTATACGCAGCTACAGGGCTCCTGTGGAAAGGTGGTGTGGTTGCATAAACGTAACATATTGGAAAACGCATGTTTTCAGGATGGCGTAACCAACCATGCAATAAATTGGGTTATAGTCTGATTAAGAAAAAAAAAATAAATTTACAGTGTGAGATAAGAAAGTCTCAGTTCTGTGATTTGCAGAGAGCAATTAGATGTTGTCGTTCTACATATCCCAACAAAGATAGGTTCAAAAGTGAGCGCTGTTAGGATCACCGTTGGACACGTGGCTCCCCAGGCTCTCTGGAACTCTAAAAGTATTTTCTTATTTGACCTCCGGTAAAACTACAATCTGGATTCCCATCTGATTTTTCTTTTAAGAAGCACAAACTGACACCTGTCATCAGTTCGTCAGTTTTCTAAAATGAATGCAGATAGCAGGAGCATATTGTGAGTCATGATTCTGCGTTAGTGTAAAATTTTATTTCTGAGGCTGCTTTGCAGCCATCAGTTCTATGGCTGTGAATTTCTGAGTATGTGGTCTCAAAGTAGCTAAAGAATTAATTTGGAATTTTTTACAATATAATATACATATTTTCCAAGGAGAATATTAATTAGCTTTTTAGTTTTTTAAGTGGTAATCAGGACAAACTAGCGTACATCACACACAGACATGCTGGTAAATCCAGTTCTGTGCGAGTGAGAGAATTGGCTGGTGTCAGAGGCTGGTGTAGATACAGAAATAGGGTCTTCTGATCTTAGTATAGAATCTGTAGCTCAGATTTAATCTACCTCCTCTCATTGATTGTCTAATGAAGTGCCATTACTATACAGTGTTACGTGAGTGCTACTCATCAGTGGGTTTTAAGTCAATTAGTATTCAGAATAGCTGCAAGGATGGTGAAGTGAGTATTGTATAATATAAAGTAGTTCGTTATATGCAGAAATGCAGATACTCCTGTGAAAGAGAAAAGCTATTCAGAGTATTGTCTGCCCACAGGTGTGTAAGGAAAGAGGCCAAGAATAGTTCCTTTCTCCTGTAGCTAAAATACCAGGAGGACTTTGCAGTCACAATACAGTTTACAGAGTACAAGGAGAAGCTGAGTGATTAGAAATTTGATAACTCTAGTTCTGTGGCTTAGGCAAAAAGCTACATTACGTGCAGTCACTTTGCTTTCATAGGCACTGAGCAGGGCATGGCCTCATAGGGTAAGTGTGGCTGAAATGCACTGTTACTACTTTCTGGTTTTTGGATGCTTTTTAAAGCCCCTTGTCACCCAGTACTAGCCCTGCTTTCATGATCTGGCATGCCTGCAGGCTAACTCACAGGAGTTCATTTGGACTTGATTTAGCTTAGTTTAGAAATACTTTGGCCTTGGAAAACTGGAGTTCAGTCTCAGAATTGAGTCAGTGCCTCTGCATGGTATTCCCCGCTTGATGGCTTACTGAGTGAAGTGCAGTTTTAACTCTAACACCTTTATTGCAGAATTTACTATTTTATTTTTTTTTCTGATATAGGTGGAGAAGTGCTGAAACCTCTCTTGTGGTGTTGTAATAAAAGTAATCTGTTGTTTCATAGTGAGAAAGTTTGTAAGGAAAGCTACAGTGCAGTCAGCACAGATAAGCCTACTGGAAATCAGCGTGAGCAATAACTTGATTGAGATTAATGTTTGAAAAGCTAGGGTACCGGATTTCAAATATTGTATTACACCTTAAGCAAACCAAATACATTTTTTAAGGTAGGAATAAAGCAGTGAGTATGATGGTGGTATTTTATAGTGCAAAACCTCAAGTCCTTTTTTCTCTTAGTTAGCTGTAATCTGAAAGCTTTGAACAGAGAAGAGAGAATTCACCGGAAAATAAAAGAACAAGTTACCTATCTATTAGTGAATGCCATGAATAGCAGCCTATCCTTTGTACTTGCTTTCTCTTTTCAGATTCTGTATTTCATGACACAAGCCCTGCAATGTTCTTGAAAAACCATTTGGGGATTATTAAATGCGGAACATTGAATTCTCTTTCTGTATAATGCACTTATAATAATTTGCAGTTGCCCAAATAGCTTTACAAGTCACTCGAGGCATGATTTACTTAAAAATTATATGAATCAATTAGATACTAAAACATACTTAATGTAAAAGTTATAGCACAGACTGATAAGAGCCAGGCAACTAGATTAAGTATTTGACCTAAACTTGTCCTTTTGAACCAGATGCAGGGCAGCACTTGCGCTGTAGGCTGAGAGCAGATAGTCTGAACTGCACCAATGTTCTAATCTCCAACCAGATAGGTTGATTGGAGAACCTGCGTTCACTGCTTAAATATTTATTTAATAAAAATGTTTATTATAAATACTGCTTACAAGGGAGGCAAGGACATTGCAAATACAGTTGAGCACTGCTTCCTGAGTTATTCTTAGACCTTTATTTAAATGAGATCAGTCATCCAGATTGTATAGAACCTGGCCAAACTGGAGATTTTTTTTTTCCTCCTCTTATATAACAGACTTTAAAATCCTGATTTGATACAGCAAATCCACACAAATGTTTTATGTAAAGTGCATGTCCTATATTCCATTTCTCTCTATTGCCTACCCTGCCAAAATCAAATAAATTGCTGAATGCACGCATGAATATGAATTTCTAAAAAAGTCCTTATTTTTGTTAGCTCTAAAATGGCCAAAAAGAATGTAATCTAGAAGGGGGCTTGAATGAGGAAACTCTTTATTTCCCAGGTTGGCACAGCTTTGATGAGATGGGGTGGCTCTATAAGTTGCTAACATTGCCTGGTGTGCTCAGGTTGTCGGGGCTTTCTGCCCAGCCTGGCTGGGGCTCTGCATCTGTCAGCACAAAAGCTGCATCAGCCAGCCCTATCCTATACACTCCTCCTGGCTTTTAGTACTATCAAAGTATTCTTCTTGTTTTGATCCTGGGTTGAAGAGTGTCTGGTTGTGTGTAATTGTCCAAGTTTCTAATAATTCAGTCTCATAGGAAGGAACCGAATGATGGTTTTAAGGTTTTTCTGCTACCTGGCAGAGCTTACAGTCATCCCAGTCTGAGCTAAAACCCGGTCTCTTTCTACACTACCTCTAGAATACCTCGAAGGAGAGAGACACTAAATTTAACCATGACTATTTCACAGCACATCTTAAAATTCAAAAACCGAAAGCTTAGCTACAATTTCTGCCATGTGTTGGAGCTGGGCTGTGAGAAAATTCCGTAAGCATACTAATATTGCCTTAAGAAAAGAGTTCTGCTGACCAAGTAAATAACTTCCTAGAAATCTTTTTGGTTAGGCTTCCCTGTCAGGGTAATTCAGAAGAATGTGCTCACAGTATTGAGACTTTTCTGAAATACCACTAAAAATCAGCAGGTGACTGGAATTTCCATTTAGTAAGTTGTCAGTACTTGCTGTCTAAATAGATGTCTAAATAATGTACCATTGAAAGAAACCTACTCTCATACTACATTGCTGTTGATTTAATAAAGACATTGACACCAGCTGTGTGATATGGGGGAGTCTATACACTTAACAGGTTGTTAACCCTTTTTAGCTGTGAATGATTAGTCGAATCAACCCTTGTGTTAGAAGAACTTAAGGTTATAATATTTGGTTTACACTAGAAAAAGTCCTGGTTTGTTCTGCTCCTGCAAAAGGACTCTCTGCTTCTTCTTTAGTCATTTCCTAGCTCCAGAGGTGCTCTGGTTTTTGGGGGAACTCTTTTGTCTGTTCCTGCCTTTTTTTCTTAGACTGTCCCTTAAAAAATTAGGAAATCAAAGTGCATGGCTTGTGCATATCTGCATGAGTTGCTGACAATCTCATGAGACATGCTTAGATTTATTTTTATATATTTTTAATTTTTGAGAGTCTGTTCTGTGTGCTACCTTGTTATTTAAAGTTCTGTAAAGGTGTGCTGAACTACTTCAGGTATTCTATGTAGAAGGACCTTCTACAAGCTCCTTAAACCTAACCTGCCCAGTGAATACATATAAGTAACTGTTAGTTTTGCAGTTTCTGCATGTCACTTAGTGATGTTGATCTTCCTTTACCTACTATTAATTTTCCTGCCATTTTAAACAGCAACTCAAAGTTTGATTGCATTAGGGTAGACATCTTATTCTGATTAACAGAGACAATTCATAGCAAATCGGGATACCCTCAGCAACATAAGGAACAGGAGAATGTAAATTTATTTCCTGCCGTACACTTATGCAATTTTTGCCTGTGGGATTTTTTTCTTTTTCTGTATGTGTTGTGAGGCCTTAATGGCTTAGGCTCATTAATCACAGAAGCTGCATCTAATATTAGTGACATTTGAAATATACACACAAGTAGAATATACTTCCCAGGGTCTGAAGTTGGTTTGGAGGCATTAAGTCTAGCTTAGTTTAACTTCCAGGGTTCATTAAAGTGTATGTATGGGGAAAAACTCCTGGGTAGGGTATCATACTGCTCTGTTTAATCACCCAAGCTGAAATTTCTGGACTGCACACAAACTTGCCACTCTGGCTCATGGGGCAACTTGATAGTTTTAGAATCATAGAATTGTCTAGGTTGGGGGGGACCTTTCAGATCATTGAATCCAACCATTAACCTAACACTGCCAAAACCAGCACTAAATCGTGTCCCTCAGCACCACGTCTACCCATCTCTTAAATACCTGCAATGGATTAGCAGTTCTACCACTTCCCAGGAAAGCCTATTCCAATGCTTGATAACCCTTTCAGTGAAGAAATTTTTCCTGATATCCAATCTAAACCTCACCTGGCACAACTTGAGGCCGTTTCCTTTTGTCCTATCACTTGTTACTTGTGAGAAGAGACTGACCCCCACATCTCAATAACCTCCTTTCAGGTAGCTGTAGAGAGTGATAAGGTCTCCCCTCAGCCTCCTTTTCTCCAGGCTAATCAACTCCAGTTCCCTCAGCTGGTCTTCATAAGACTTGTGCTCTAGACCCCTCACCGGCTTTGTTGCCCTTCTCTGGACTTGTTTCAGAATCTCATGATATTTTATTTTATTTTTTTTTCTTTGAAGGGGAGCAGAGGAGGGATGTAGTAATCACAGGACTTCAGAGATATTTGCTTTTTTTGAACATGCACAATCCTCTATTTTCACTGCAGTGGCAAAAGCCCATCCTGTGATTTGAAAGTGAGATTATGTTTATTGTTCACAGCTGTTTTCAAGGGGAAATCTTGCAAGAAATGAATGTTTCAGGCAAAATGCTCCATTTTCTAATTCACCCTTGTTTCTTTAGTTGAGAGATTTCTTTTTTTAATTGTGGTTTTAAATCTGTGGAAGAAGCTAGCTTGGTATGCTGTGTCTCAGTTTGCTGAATTTTAGCAGCAGCAAGATAATCCCAGGGACCATGCTGGGTGGTCTTCATAGGATGCTTGCTGCATCTCAGTAAGCACAGTTGAAAGAGCTGAAGCCAGCTGTGTGGGGTTCTGGAGAAGGATGAGTTTCTGCTTATCTTCACTATTGGCAAAACGCAGCTTTGAAGGAGTGGTGTCAGCTCAGGCTGGGAAGCCCAGCATCGAAAGGCAGCGAATGGTAGGACCTTCTGAACAAGATGAATGTCTATCCCTTGGGTAGGTGTCTGCAGTTGCCTCTGCTGTTTGAGGTAGTTGTCCTCAGAGGGTTTTTTGTATAGCTTTAGTGAGTTGAATTACATGGGTTACATGCGTATCTTTAGAGTTTGGGTTGGATTTTTTTTTTTTTTACTTAGTTGGTTTAGAGTTTCTTTGTTGCTGATAATAGAAAGGGAGAGTATTTTAATCTGCTGCATTGTGTATTGAATGTCAGTCATCATGTTTCCACATTAAATCGATCCATTGTTTAACCTAGGGAAGCTCTCTCAGCCTTGGTTTGCCTTTGATCTATGCAGCAAACCATAATGCTTCTCTTGATTGCTTTCTCGTGATTGCTGTACAATATTTTGAGGATTCTTCTGCTATGAATCATTATTTGGCAGATACATGGAGAACTGCAGGATCTAGCTGAAAACTGACAACTTTTCCACATCCTGCTGATCTTGGCCATATTGCAGAACAGTGGTGGTCTCTTGTACTTATGACTTTTGAGTCTTGTGTCATATCTTAGACAAGCTTTTAATCTTGGTTTTGGGCTTATTGTCTGAAAAAATATTTGGATTAGAATAAAGTCTCTGTGCAAAGTTTTAACCTGCAATGTCTCTTGTTATAATGGTCTTCAGGTACAATTCCAGGACAAGAAGCTGTGGCTTAGGATGGCTACTTTCTTGGCATTCAGGCTCTTAACTATATCAATCTCTTCATCCCAAGTAGTTGAGAATGAAAGACCAAATGATTACTATCAGCTTAAAAACTGGTATGCTTGTTTTAAAAATAAAAAACCCCAGCAACTTCCATTTCCTTTCCCTACCACCCTCTGCCTGTTTTTTCTATTTTCTACCAGATGCTCTTCCAGACTTTCAGCTGGGTATAGTTTACAGTTCCCTGGTACTGCAGGCTGTATGCTGAAATCTAACTTCAACAAGTATAGCGTAATTGCCTGAAACCAGAAGTGGGTGCTTTAGGGAGATTACAAAATATTGCGTGATTCCTGATTAAAATTGTGCACTGACATTGGGGAGGAGTTAGATTCCCCCAAGTCCAAGCCAGGATTATGATACAGAAAACAGAGTATCCTGCATGTGCAGTGCAAAGATGAAAACCATATGTAATACTGCAGTGCCTTGAAACAATTTTAAGTGAGAGCATGTGAGACTGCATTAGAGTTTCAAACATGTGTAAGTAAACATGGTGGGTTCTTTCCTCTCCTGCTGGTGGATTACCCCTTGGTGCAATTTCACTTCATAAAGCAATTTGTAGTTTTACAAGTCTTCTTTGTCCCACGGCCCAAAGAAGTATTTTCTTTTGACTTTATTTCTAAGTTTGTTAGAGTCCCGTCAGAAACAAACTATTGGAAATACAGAGGACTTTCAAATGATAACTTTCTGGTGGCAAACGCAGAAGCCATCAAACCTTCTAGTTAGTGGCCCTTAAACTTATGGTTAGGCTTCTCTGCTGATGGGCAGTGTAGAATTAGTGAGAATCCTGCAGCTACTTTTCAGAAACATCTCTAGAGTCCTGGCAAGACTTTTAAAGGTGTTTAAATTTACTTAGCTGCCTGCAGCTAGCAGTCATCTGAAAGCCTTACTAGATGCTTAGCAGAGTCATTAGCCACCTAAATATCTTTTAAACTGTTTGTCGTTGCCAGAAGGATCACAGACTTTGCTGGGATGGCTCTTTTAAATTTAGCACTGATGCTCAGGTTTCTCAGCCTGTGCTAAGATAGGTAATGTCAGGTAGAAAGTACATATAAGCAAAACCAGAAACAGTTTGGGAAACTATATGATGAGGGTTTTTTTCAGGGTGTACTCCACAGAGAAACTTGGGCAAGTACAGGATCTGCAAATCTAAAAAGAAATTGTCAAACAGTTGTTGCAATGAGGTGTATGCGTGCTCCTCTTCAGAGAAGCAGGTAAGGAAAGCCAGTAGGAAAACAGACTGGCCTTGGCCTTCAGTTCAGTACCTAGTTCTGGTTCAAACATTCTGAATGAATGATAATGTGTCCATCACACTTTATTTTTATAACAGGGCCAGAGGTTGTCTCTAACCCTCTGCTTAATGTTCTGACCATAGCGAATGATTCCTAATCTTAGCAGCAACCTAGTGTAATAGCAATAAGAGATTTTCTGAAAAACAGCCCTTGGGGCTGAGGAGCAGTAGCTCCTTAATACAAAGGGACCTAGGGTAGACGCTTCATGGAGGTTTCCTGTTGGTTTCTAGCTAGCAATTCCTGGAATAACTCATAGTCGTCTTTCCTACAGTTCACCTTCTCAGCTCTGCTGCTTGTTTTCCCAGCCTTCCTCCATAGCCTCAACTCAAGTGCTGCATCGGCTCTGCAGACTCTCAACTAGACAAACCACTTCAGCTTTTAGGAGAGGATTTAGATTGCCTTAAATAATGAATCACTTTGTAATTTTTCCAACATATGTTAAGATTCATAATACATCCCTACCCATGACCATTTAACAGAGCAATACATAATTTGATCATTAAAAGAGAGGTTTTCTGGAGAAACTCTTTTTTTAATGCTGAACGTGTAGGATCCTTTCGCGTGTTATCCTTCAAGTATGGTAGTTGCAAGAGAAAGTTCAGGGAAAATGGGATGTTGTTCAAGGATAGAGGAAGGCAGTCCAGTGGCAGGTAACACACAAAAAGCTGAAGTACTCTTCCTCATCAGTCTTTCTAGACAAAGCTTCTTTGCTAGGAAAGTGGTTTGGGAGGGAGAGGAGCCGCCAGCAGTTGGGGAGCAAGAGTGTAAGGATTACTTCTCTAAGTAGCTGGACATAACTGATGAGCCTGCAAGGCTCATTAAAGTCTACAAAAAAGTAGTGTGAAGCAAAGTAGGAAGGGAGGTGGCTCACTTGGGAAGTTCAGTTAGGACAATAGGAAAAACATTTTTACCAGGTGGGCTGTACAGCACTAGAGCAGTTTGTGTAATCTTCATCCCTAGAACTTTTTGGAGCTTGGCTAGATGGAAGACATCAGGAAGGAATGGGAGTCTGGACTAAAGATTCCCAAATGTCATTTCCAACCAAATATCTGTGGTTCTGCTTATAGTTCCTAATTTTGTGTTTTGGTGCATCTGTTTCTTATTTTTTATTGGCCTGTATGAATAGGCCAGCAAGCCCACCTTCTGTTATGAACTGGTGGTTAATGGCGGTGTCTGTTCATAGCCCACAGTCAATGTGACAGACCATGTACCTCAGGGAAGAGTGTGCCTTTGAAAGGGCAGCTATTCGTCTTGAATTCTGCATGTTAGCTATATAATAATTTACATAGAGGTTTGGTAGTCCTGAAATTCTACTCTTTTGTATGCTTTGTAAACCACAGCTACTGATAATTCTTCATTTTTGTGCTTGGGACTTATTTTCTTACTGGGATTAATATTCTTCAGGAGACCTCAGTGATCTGCATTATCAGTGTGTTCTTTTTCAAATCTTTCTATGACTTTATCTAGCTACCTTCAGTCCTCTACCAAAACTGTTCCAAGTCAGTCTCTTGGACTAGCTATTTGTTGGTTAATACTGTATAAATTGCTAGATCTGGAGCATAAAATGGTTATTGCATCTCTCCCTTTATGCTATCCTTGTGACCCTTCAGTATATTTTTATTTTTGTGCTTAATTTTAACTGAGTATTTTCCTATTTTTCTCTGTTTCTGAGCAGCTACGGTAGTCATTACAAATGTAGTAAAGATTTGTGTGGTTTTGAAACTCGGGATGATTTTCAAGATGCTAATGTTCAATGTCATAGAGAGATGAGATTTTTTTATTACCAGCTCAAGCAAGTGTGGTATAATTAACATGTTTCATCCAGATCGAATCTCCAGAGCTTTACTGTCGACACAGAGCAGCATCCTAGAAAGCAGTTTCCTGTTTGGCTGGGATTTTGTCAGCAGTGCTGCCAAAAGATGCAGTTGTGTTTCCCCTTGCCTCATCTGTTGCCAGTACCAGGACTCGGAGATGGCTGACTGGGATCCTGAAAGCTCTAATCCCAGTACGAACTCGGGGATGGGGAGAAAGTGCTGCAGCTGGCCAGAGGCGGAAGGGTAGGATGTGACTAGCCACGTGACAGCAGCACTAACGTGGGCTGGCTATAGTTGTTGGTGATGAAACCACATCCTAGCAGATAGCTGCTGATACATTTGAGTTATGTGCATTTCAGAAGCCTGTAATTTGGTCAAATTCAAGAGGATTTTCACAAGAATTTCAGAAGGCATGAACTTGGCTGTAGCTTCCTAACCAAATGGTGAGTCTGTGTTCCAGATTGTGGAGTTATAAGAACTTCTCATTGCAGCGAACATTCAAAGATTTTTAATATGAAGAAACCTCTTAATGTCAGAGCTCTAGTTCATGAGGTTTCCACATCAGGGTGATGTGAGACTGCTGCATGGCGTGGAAGGTTTTACTCCAGATCTATCATACCTTGCCAAATTTTGGAGAAGAACATTTCCATTTTTAGAAGTGTGTAATAACATTTTTCCATATGAAAAGGGGAAAGAAAGTGGGGAAAAAGGCAGGGGGAAGGATAGGGTTCTGGCCAGAATATGATATTAATTGATCTCTTAGTGTTGGTAGTGCGTTACGTACCATGACTGAGCTCACCTCCATGTGTGGAGAGTGAGCAGGCTTGGCCTGCTGGGGAAGAGACATGTCTCCAACACCATTCCCTTCAACTGCACATCCTGAGGGGGGAGTTCCCATGTGACTGGTAGTGCTCAGCATAGGGTGAAGTCATGTGGGTTTTGCCTTTTATATAAAAGGTTCTTGGTTTCCTTTCATCAGTCTTCAAAAGTTCTTAGCTTATTCATCTCTTTGCCACTTTGTGCCTCAGGGGAGAGGACTTCAATTTAGAGATACTGCTTAAGCGACCAAAACAAGTAAAGGTTATTCAGCAACCTCCTTTTGTTAACTGAGTGCCCCTTTCAGCTTCGGAAATGAAGATGATATGTGAGGTAAAACATTGTACTGGAGTAGCAAATAGCGCTATTTTTAGAAGATGATGTTTTGGTAGTAGGGAATTTATATGAAAATGGGCATAGTGGTGATCTTGTCTCTAGATAAAGCAGTGTTTAAGTGAAGAACAAGGAGGAAATCTCTTTTATATCTTCACAGAAATCCCTTGTGGAAAGTTCTTAACTCACATGTATTTAATGGTGCTTAAAGCTGAGGGAGTTGCAGCCCATTAGAATAATTCTTTCTGCTTAGACAGGAGAGAAGTGCCCGCCTTGGGCCACAGAGCTGGCTGATGGCAAGATCAGTGGGGTATGCTTCAAGGCACAAGTAACTATAGGTATACGCTGTCAGGGCTTCACATGAACAGCTGCTTTGGTGATTTGCTTTTTATCCTTCTTGATCACCCCTGACTTACTGCAACACATTGGGGTTTCAAGGTCATATAAAACCCATTTATCTGTTTTCAGAGAGACTGAAAAATGCATTGTGTGTTGCCTTTTGGGATAAGACCGTCTTGATCCAATATAATCACAAGACATGATTACAAAATACTGCAAAAATTGTAGCCTTTTCTCCCCTGAAGAGAAAGGTTGTATCTGCTAACATAATTTTTATTTAGATGTTTTGGTTTTCCCAGGGGTAAAAAAAGTCTGTTTGGTTTTCTTGTTTTGTTTTTAACCTTAAGATGTGCTAAAGAGCTGGGTTTCATGGCTCTGTGCAGGATGTTTCGCTTTGAAGTTAGCAGTAATGGTTGTTTTTATGATTGTTTTAAAGATGCAGAATAATAAAAGTTATGGAGTCCTTCACTTTTCCATTTTATGAAGACAAATATTTTAAGTAAAATTTACTTTGTTCTATTTTGAAAGTAGAAAAAGAAAGCAAAAGGGAAAACTACCTTTCTGTGATTGATAAATGTGGAGTGTAACAAAACATCCGCTGAAGGCTTTGCAATGGTTGTAGCCTGTCTTGGCAGCGCAGCCTCGCTGGGCAATGACGATGAACCCCTGTACAGCCTCTCCCTCCCAGGAGTCAGTTTTATGTCCTTTTTTATTTATAGTCTCACACAATGACGAGATGTATTAAATAGCTGAGATCTCTGCTTCTCTGTCAAATTTGAATGAAGCCAATTATTTTAAATATTGTGGAGATAAAAATATGTGTTTTGCATTACATTGTTTTTGCATAAGACCTGTTTCATTACAAGATTATATTCTTTACGATTTTTGGATGATTTTTTTTCTCATTTTTATCCCATTACTTAAAACCTCCAGAATGAGGCGCGTGTAGCCTTTAATGTAAGGTTCTACTTAGGTCTAACTTTGTATTGTAATAGTCCAAATGGTGTATTAGTATCTGTTTTCTGGCTATACTGACATGTTATGACTGGATATACGGTTTAATGTTCTAGCACTGCCTTCTAAAACGGAAATAGTTGTGGATATGCTGCCACTTGAAAAGAAGAAAGAGAATTGCATGCTGCTGAGAAGTGTGAGTTCACCATGGTTTTGGTAGTAGGAAATCCTCACGTTTCTTTCTGTCTTCACATTATTTATTACTTTTGAAAAGATTTTGCTGTTTCTAATGCTCCTTGTGGCCCCTAACTTGCTTTAACAGATATTTTGGTGTTTCTGAAATTCAGACCAGAAAAGCAAACCTGTTTTCCTGTGTGAGTGCACAGGATTAATTAATGCAGAACAAGAGAACAGAATGCCTGGAGCACCTCCAGGAGTCTCATTGGCCAAGGATAAGGCACGATACAAATGACTGCTTGTGTCTGTAGGTGCCATATGTGACAGTCAGAAAAAGTTTTTACAAGATAGGAACTCCAACTACCATTTTTCAGGACACCCATTTTTCAACACAATTTTTCTAAGGACTTCAGAAAAAAATATTGTATTAGGTCCCAAATGGTAGGGCCTTAATTAGCTGTTGTGTTTTCTGCCCTTTATAAATTTGTTTGCTAGGTTATGATGTTTTCTAGACAAAGAAGATTCCCATTTGATTTTGGGTAATAATACTGTTTGAATAGAGAAATGAATGAAATGAAAATCATCAGTTACTTAGATGTATAGCAGAGTGGAGTAAGACTTCTGGTAATTTTTGTGAACTGCTACTGTTTTGTTAATGCTTTGTGCTGATCTGCTGTTGTGGAAAACACTTTTCTTTTGAGCAGAAACTCCTGGGGTAAAGGGCAGTGGCTCAGCTGTGACAGGCCAGCTCAGACAGGAGTGGCAGTTCTGGGGGTATCTGCTCTCCCTCTGTACCAGCTGGCAGAAGGCTGGTGCATCTGCTCATCCCATTAGCAGCTGCCCTTCTGGGTCAGGGGCTTTTTAATACAGAGCTCCACTCACTGCAGCCTTTGTGGAGGGTTACCTGAGCTAGCAAACCCATAGGGGTTTCTGCTTCTTGCTGTTTGTGTATGTGCTATTGAAACATAAAGAGGGGGGAAAAAAGATGTTGAAACTAGATCCCATGCTGCTCCTCTAATTCTTAAATAAGACATGCCATTCCTACTAACATAGAGTGATTTTGCTGTTTCTGCTCACTGGATTTCTGTAGCACTGAGGCATAGCCCTTAGCAAATCGCTCAGGATGTCATAACGTGGCTGTGCTGTGATATCACCAATTTGTACTCTGAAACCGCGGCAGTACCTAAAGTGTCTGCAAAAATGTAGAAAATGTATCTCTGTTGAAATTGAAGGGAAGTGATATTTTTACAGCTCTAAAAGCAAAGGCATTGGGGATGGGGTACTGTCTAACTTTAGCATTTAATTGATGTGCTTTTGGTAGAGCCGCACACCAAGCTATAGGAGACTAACTCCTGCAGTCTTGGGCAAGAGAAAAAGGACTGTTCAGAGCAGTAATTAACTGAGGTGCTGTTAATCATTCTGACTCTTGGAATAGAATTTACCATCTTGTTTGGGGTATTGTAGTTTTCTAAATGAGAAACAGGAAAATGAAAGTGGCAATGAATGTTATTGTCTGCCATATCAGGGAGTGGAGAGAAAGGATCCTCTGAACTAAAGAGGGCAGAAAAAAACTTAACTACAAAGCAAGTGCTGCAGTGGAAGAGTGTTTGTGGCTTTGACAAACAGGTGAGAGAAAAGGATCAGTTAATGGCGAAACAATGAAATTCAAAAATAGTGAAACACTAGAGAAGTTGAGACAAACTTTCTCAAACATTGATAGCAGAGAACAAGACGGGGCTGAGAAGTTACAGCTGTGTGTCATGTTTGCCTGAGACAAGAAAGAAGTGGGACAAGCATGAAGAGCAAAAAGTAGCATCTGGTTATGTTGGATCTTTCAGGTAAGAGTACAGGGCTAGAACAAGCTCAGTATCTTCTGGATGACTGAGTCTATAAGGATCATAGAATCATAGAATGGTTTGGGGTGGAAGGGACATTAAAGATCACCGAGTTCCAACCCCCCTGCCATGGGCAGGGACACCTCCCACTAGAGCAGGTTGCTCAAAGCCCCATCCAGCCTCGCCTTGAACACTTCTAGGGATGGGGCATTCCCAACTTCTCTGGGCAACCTGTTCCAGTGCCTCATCATCCTCACAGTAAAGAATTTCTTTCTAGTATCTAATCTAAATCTCCCCTCCTCCAGTTTAAAACCGTTACCCCTTGTCCTATCACTGCACTTCCTGACAAAGAGTCCCTCTCTGGCTCTCCTACAGGTTCCCTTCAGATATTGAAAGGCTGCCATAAGGTCTGCCTGGAGCCTTCTCTTCTCCAGGCTGAACAACCCCATCTCTCTCAGCCTGTCCTCATAGGGGATGTGCTCCATCCCTCTGATCATCTTCGTGGCCCTCTGCTGGACCTGTTCCAACAGGTCCATATCCTTCCTGTGTTGAGGACTCCAAAGCTGGACACAGCACTCCAGGTGGGGTCTCACGAGCGCAGAGTAGAGGGGCAGCATCACCTCCTGAGACCTGCTGGCCACACTTCTCTTGATGCAGCCCAGGACATGGTTGGCTTTCTGGGCTGCCAGTGCACATCGCTGGCTTATGTTGAGCTTCTCATCCACCAGCACTCCCAAGTCCTTTTCCTCAGGGCTGCTTTCTAGCCATCCTCCACCCAACCTGTATTTGTGCCTGAGATTGCCATGTCCCAAGTGCAGGACCTTGCACTTGGCTTGGTTAAACTTCATGCGATTTGCACGAGCCCACCTCTCAAGCCTTTCCAGGTCCCTCTGGATGACATCCATTCCCTCCAGTGTGTCGACCACACCACCGAGTTTGGTGTCATCGGCAAACTTGCTGAGGGTGAACTCTACCCCACTGTCCGTGTCTCCAACAAAGATGTTGAACAGCACTGGTCCCATTATGGACCCCTGAGGAACACCACTCGTCACTGGCTGCCAATTGGACATTGAGCCATTGACCATAACCCTTTGAGTGCGGCCATTCAGCCGGCTTCTTACCCACCAAGTGGTCCATCCATCGAATCCATGAGTTTCCAATTTTGAGACCAGGATGTTGTGTGGGATGCTGGAGAAGGCAATGCACCTCTGCCCACTTCTAGGGTTACTTTCTTTCTGATGCTTAAAAGGATCTGCTCTTCTTGTGGTTAGGCTTATCTTTTTCCATTGCAAAGATAACCTAAGTTCAGTATCCAATCAGGAACGTGCTTTCTCTGGTGACAACTCTCTTGTTGAAGAGTGGCAGTTCTATGCTGTCTGGCCACACACCTTAGTAATGGTCATTGGAGCTATTTCTTAAGAAAAGCTTCTTCATAACCATGCTTCATAAGAAAAGGCTGTTGAGAACTCCTGTTCTGTTTGGATTCCTCTTCTTTCTTAACTCCCTGACAAAATTCGACATAACATCAGATTTTTACCTTGATTTGGTAATTTCTGAAGTACTCAGCTCAGATGTTTGCCGCTTAGCCTCCTCTGTTTAAGCTAATTGTCTAGACTATTGTAATAGCCAGTGAAAAGAAATAGGCATTTCTAAGGCATGACTCATCTGATCTTTTGTAAGATGAGATGAACTGGCCCTGCAAGAGAGGATTGTTTTTCTGTAAAATGGGCTTGAGGTAACCAGAGCATATGTAGACATCAGCGTCGTGGAAAGCCGCAGCTGGGCACAACATCAGCAGGGTGCCGGAGGAAACACCTGGCACTGGACACTGCTAGAAGCAGAAGGAAGAGAAAGGCGCTGGGGCTCTTGGCTACTTGGGAATCCACCCTCAAAAAAATGGCATAATAGAGCTTTTGGAGGACACCTGAAATACTCTTGGCTTCCAGTTTTGAGGGTGGGTTTGGGGATGTTTTTCTGGATTTTTTTTTTATTTTTTTTGTGGGTTTTTTTTTGGTGTATGTGTTTTTTTTTTAATTCCACTTGGGAGTGAGGGAGCTGTATTATAGCCATGTTGGCATTCCTACAGCAGCAGAGTGGTGACACAGTTAGAGGGTGAGAAGAGCAAACTGAAGATGCTGTTTGCCCAGGAATTTTAAACAAAATGGGCTGTTCGGAGGTGTTTAATTGCAGTGTTGGCAGCTCTAATTTTTTCTGTCCTAATTTTGTGGTAGTTACTGTCTGTCTTGAAAATGTGGCTTCAGAACTCTTGCAGCTTTGTGTGAGAATCTGTACTGGTTGTTTTCTTCTAGGCTGCTAGATATTGTGCTTTGGAAGAAATTCCAGAAATGTGGTTCACGTCGTTTTACCTAATACTGTTTTTTCTTAACCATTGGATATCTTTCATCTGGTTTTTACTTTAAGAAGTTTGGGGTATAGAGTACCTTTTTGACATGCTTTTGAGCACACCACTGAAAACCAAGTATAACAGAAAAGAATGCAGATTGGGGATGGCTTGCATTTTTTGGTGCCATAAAGCTGGAAAAGTTTTATGTTTCAATAGAAAAATAACAGCTAGTAGGGTGGAGGTTTATGGTGTTTCAGAGTATCAGTTTTTATTCATTGTGACTGCATGTATCTCAAAAGAGTAATTGACAACAACAGAATTGGATTTTCTGGTAGTTTTTCTGGCCTATGAACATCTAATTACATTTGTTAACCTGCAGTAAAAAACAATTGTCAGAACACAGGACGTGTTGATGTAATTATTTTCACTGTTTATCTTGTGATAGGAAAATACATGCAGACAGATCAATATAACAATCCCTATTAAATGTTTCTGTTCTGTAAGGCTTGGGGAATGATGCTAATGCAAATGCTCTTCTGAAAACTATCCTGCTGGTAGTTTCAGAAGTTTCACTGGTGGTAGTGAAAGAGCCAAAGTAGGGAGGGGATTTAGCTAGGAGCTGCATTATGCTCCATTTTTTGCATGGTGAGTATCAGAGAAGATGCTCTGGTAACCCAGCCTTTTTGGAGGAAGTTTCTGAAGGCTTTCCTGCAAACAGTTCTGACTGTCCATCAAGCCTTAGGTATTCTGGCGAGTAAAGTGTCATTGAATTGATAATTCTTGCCTTGGACTTTATTAGGGAATTATGTCCGCGGACCACAAAATTGTTTCTTCTTTGCCCTTCTGAAACTCTGTTAGGTGTTAATGAGAGTTCTTTCCTAATGATTCATGACACTTTATTTTCTCTTTTAATTGCTTGCTGAGCAGGCGGTTGAAATTTTCATGCAACTATCATAACTACCAAGACCTCACTGCTAACCAGTGACAGTTTACTCAAGCTTACAATTTTCTTTCTGAAGTTAGGATTATTTTTCCTATATGCATAATTTGTGATTAAATTACATTGAACATTCCCTGCCATTTTATTGTCTGTTCAGTCATTTTTCATAAAGTCTCTGTTTTCTGTAGTTTGCCTTTTCGTTTATTACCTTGAATAACTTAATATCTTTTGTGGATGTTGTCAGTGCACTCCGCCATTTGTCCAGAGCAGGAAGACAGTATGTCCTATATGCTTCAGCATAGATATCTCCAGAACTCCACTGGTGATGCCAAGAGCTGGAAAGATGTGTAGGAGTTAGTGGTCAATTTTTCAATCAATTATTCTCCTGTGCAAGAAAGATTTTTGCTTTTCTGCATACTTAGTGTCCTTAAGCCTTTATTAAGGCCTTTGTTGAAAGTCTCTTGAAGTTTGAATTAGCCTTCTCCACTGGCTTGTGAATAGAACTCCAGTAGGCTTCTAATTCAGGACATCCCATTACGAGAGCCATGATGACTCCTCCCAACTGGATCATATTTATCCAGAGATCTCTTAATTCTGTTCTTCATTGCAGGATTTTATTAGTATGTAAAGCACAGATCTCAGGCTTAAGGTCTTGCTTGCAGTCTCTTAAAAGTCTGTCACCTTTGCAGTGACAGTCTTCTACTACCAAGATACTCTTAATTGAGAGGTGGCATACCGTTGTGTTAGTAATTCACCGATTTCATGCTTGAGTTCCTTTAGAATTCCTGGGTTGAGTGCCGTCTGGTCCTGGTGAGTTCTTAGCATTTTTTTTATTGGTTCCTTCTGTATCTGCTCATGCAGTCATTGCAGACTCAAACACATCCTTGGAGTTCCCTGAAAAGAGGGGTCCCAGTAGGGGAATCCGGAGAAATAGTGTTGCAATATTGCAGCAATAATGTGGCAAAACTCAGTGAGACTTCATAGGAGTTTTAATACAAAACTGGTTTCATTCCACACTTTCACACCTGTGTACTTACAGGCACCAAGATACTTCTGTCCACGCGTTTCAGCATTCAGGCACCAAGACGCGTGTATCCAAGTAGTTGGTCAAGGATTCCTTGCACTGATGTGTAGGATGAGGGACTCCAGCTGTTCAGTTCTCGTCACCACTTCTGGATCCTTAGTTTGGCAGGCATCTGGTTAGTCTCCATCTGGTTAGTGGAGCAGTTAATCTCTCCATCCTTTCTCACCTTTAAAAATTAGTTGCAGTTCTTGTTTTAGACTTCTTTTCCTGATTTGAATATGAAACACATGTAGATGTGCTGCAGTCTTGCTGGCCTGCTAATCTAGGTGTCGTCAACAAATGCCATTCTTATATTCTCTCTTTGGCTGTTTTTCCTGTTGTTTCTGTGCTCAAACGTTACCATTTATTCTCCATTTGTACCAACGTTAATATTTCTATCACAGCTTTTCACAGAGGCTCCCTAGCGTCTCATACTGTTACCATCACTGCAATGAATCTGTCTGGTGTATTTTCTGTAATGCCCTTTTCTTCTGAGGGCTCCTTTACAGCTCTCATCATGAGTTGCTTCATAGAGTTTCTGGCAGGCTTCCTGTTCCTGATGTGCTTGAAGAAAGGTTTATCATTAGTCTCTGAATCTGTTCATCAGATTTTTTGTTTGTTTTGCCTGCCTTGCTGTGCTTTTACATTTAATTTGCCAGAGTTTATGATCTATAGAGCTTTTTTTTTTTTTTAATGTTTGGGCTTGACTTTCAACTTTTTTGAGGGTAACCTCGCTTCAACACTGCTGATCTAACCGTTCTGGTTTCCTTTCTTCCTTTCTCAGGTTTTACTTAATAGTACCTGCCTTGTCTTTCTGATCTTACCACCGTTTGTAATCTTCACAGTGCCTGCAGAGATTTAAATTCTGTCTGGCCCTTTTGGATTCTCTTAACAAGGTTCCTTACTTCTCATGCTTGCACTCTCTGAAGCTGGGTGCAACTGTAGATTTATTTTTTGCCTCCACTGCTCCTGCTGGGAAGCTATTTCATGCAGGATTTTTCAAAATCTTGTAGCTGAAGAACCAGTTTATATTTAGAACCAACTCAAGGGTTGTGTTTTCTTTTGTGGGCTTCCTACCCAGCTGCTCTGTGAAACAGTCACTGAGTTAATGGAGGAAAAAAATAAAGTCATATCCTGATGTGATAGGATGTTTGTGATCTGAAGTCTCCCATTATGATACTCCACTTTCATCATACCACACTAAGTATTTCTATTCTGATTAAGTGGTAGTGAGGACCAAATACCTTTCTGTTTCAGCCTGGAATCTAGTCCATGAAGACGCTGCTTTAAACATGGAAATGATAGGTTTATGTATATGAAATAAGGGGATCTGAACATACTTGTAAATCAGAGTTGTACTTTATTTAGCATAATCGTAGAATGGTTTGGGTCAGAAGGGCCCTTTAAAGATCATCTACTCCAACACTGCCATGGACAGGGACATCTTTCGTTAGATCAGGTTTCTCAAAGCCCTCTCCAACCTTACCTTGAACACTTCTAATAATGGGGCACCCACAACTTCTCTGGACCACTGTCTCACCAACCTCATTGTAAAAAAAAATTCTTCCTTGTGTCTAAATCTTAACCTACTCTCTTTCCTTTTAAAGCTGTTGTTCTTTGTTCTGTCACTACAGGCCCTGGTAAAAAGTCTCTCTCTGTCTTTCTTAGCCCACTTTAAGTATTGAAGAGCCACAGTAAGGTCTCCCTGGAGCCTCCAGGCTGAAGAACCCCAACCCTCTCAGCCTTTCTTCATAGAAAGGTGTTCCATCCGTTTTGTGGCGCTCCTCTGGACCCGCTCTAACTGGTCCATGTCTTTCTTGTGCTGGAGACCCCAGAGCTGGACGCAGTACTCCAGGTGAGGTCTTAGGAGAGCAGAGTAGAGGGGGAGAATCACCTCCCTCAACCTGCTGGCTGCTCGAGTCAAGTGGAGTAATTTTTATGATTGAAGTGCTGAATAAAGTAGTTTACTTAAGGAAAAACAAGGACAGGTAAGAGGAGAAATTCTTCCTTTGTGTGTTAAAGATAGAATCATAGAATCATAGACTAGTTTGGGTTGGAAGTGACTTTAAAGATCATTGAGTTCCAACCCCCCTGCCATGGGCAGGGACAGCTCCCACTAGACCAGGTTGCTCAAAGCCCCATCCAGCCTGGCCTTGAAGATGCCTTTACTTAATCCACCAGGCAGTGTTGAAAGCCTCTAAAGGTACAATGAAGAAAAAAAATGTGATGCTAGTTCTCTTTAGATTCCTCAAGTAGGCTGTTTCTCATCCATGTGTGTTCCCAAGTACAGAGCATAGTATTCTGGGGCACTTAACTACTCTGGCAGCTTCCAGAAAGTAGTATTGTAACATGCACAATCTAGCAAAGTTTCAACACTTCTTTTGATGAGCAGTGCTGAAAGCAGCTCATGGTGAATGTCTTCTGTATTTGCTTCTGATTAAAAGGAAGGGATGGGTGGAGAAGGTTGGTGAATTGGATGAAAGTGCCTATTAAGCGATGGCCTGGAAAGCATACTTCAGAAAATCAAAGAATTTGTTGAAGTCTGAGGACAGGAGATCTAGTGGTTTCTTAAAGACATGCTGTAAGGGCACAAGTACAAGCTGTTTCTTTGGGAAGAATAGATAGCCATAATTGCCACTGCCTAATTACAAGTTATTCATTAGTCTGAAACTGAAGGAGCCATGCAAAAAGGGGGTATTAGGTCAGCTTTTGAATATGTCTTATAAAAGAATAGTACTCCTGCGTATAGATGTTTTTATAAGGATTTTGTACAAAACAAGACAGAGCTAGCAAAGCCGCAGCAAGAAAACATTCTGCAAATATACTAATAGCAAGAGAAATCACAAAAGAAAGAACTTGTCTTTTATGCAGAAAGGCTAGAAAGTTACCAACAGATGTTGTTAAAGAGGTTGTAGGCACCATTTTTACTTTACTGATCAGGATGAACCGAGCGGACAAGCACAAGGGCTAAGATGTCAGAACACAGCCCAGCATACACACAAGGCTAAGGCTTGGGATCCTTTCCTAAGTACTCTTAGGGCAAATAGAAGTCATTCAGAAGAATGACTAAAATGGATTGATGCTATTAGGGAACTTATTTGAGAATGAACAGAAGATAAAAGAAATTCTGGAAAACTGAAAAAGGACCAACTTAATGCCTGTTTCTAAAGGGAGCAGGAGTGGAAATATAGAACAGAACTGCAGGCCAGGCAGATTAATTCCTGGAAAAATACTGAAACAAACAATTTATAAGCATTTGGAAGAAAGGTGGTAGGCAAAAATCAACTTAGATTTGTCGAAGACACGTCATTTTGAATCAGTTTGTCTTCCTTCTGAGACAGAACAGCATGCCTGCTGGATATGGGAGAGGTAGATTTGATATATCTTGACTGTAGGAAAGCTTTCAACACTTTCCTAGTGCTCCTATGAACAGGGTGTAAAAATACTAGCTAGTTGAAGCTTTGTCCTAAGTGGACTTAAAATCAACTTTAGTGTGTGATTATGCTTGTTTGTTTTCAGCTGCAGAGAGATTCCCAATTTTGCAGTAACCTGTCCTAAGTCTGCTACTAATTAATATTAATGCTGTGAACAACAAGAAATTTTGATTAAGATCTGTCCTGCAAATCATATCAGAGATGGAAGCTATGTTAGAGAACAGATTTAAAATTGAGGGGTTATGTTTTTTAATACTGTAAGGGCTAAGTGTGAAGTTGGGAATGATAATCAGATACCACATGGGAATTAGCTGCTAGCTAAGCAGGTCTGAAGAAAAGAATTCTGAGGCTGTAGTTGATTCCAGTCGAACACTAACTGAGAATGACATCTTGTTGGAAAATATTGCCATTGGCTGTATAAGCAGAGTGGTAATATGCAGCACTGGTCTGGCTCAGAAGATACTAAGGAGTGAAATGAAATGTGCCCTGCACGGGGCTTCAGGCTTCAGAAAAGATGTTTGACTGGTTGGAGACAAGCCAAATGCAAAACTACCAGGAATGAGCAAGGATCTAGAGAGCTTCCATGACGTGGCCCATGGCTGTGGCAGTCTGTGTCTGTAGTTCTTGTTGTTCCTGTTACTGAACTATCTATGCTACTGTTGGCTGTGAGTTACAGTAAATCTTGTATATAATCTTGGGTTTTATTTTTCCTTTTCATGTAATATTCATAAAACTGCATTAAAAAAAGAGGGCGAAAAGTTCTTATTCTGAAAAGCTCTTTACTAAGATTGTAAGGTCTAGTACTTATTGAGAAAGGCCATTTCACGTGCACATAAGTGTATTCAGCCTCCGTGTGTGACTACAGGCTTTTTGGTTACAAAGTTCGATGTTATTTTCCTCACACAGGTTTCTCATCTCATTTACTGCATGTCATGAATGCACACAAAATCAGCAAAGGTGTATGGTCACCCTCATCATACTTGCTAATGCCTGGTTTAGTGCAGTCTGGTGTTTTTAAGGTTTGGGATTTTTTTAACTGATGTGGTTGTACTTGTATAGGATACAGCAGGGATCGTTCTGTCAGTTTACTGCGGGGCAGTAAAATGATTTTGAGCGGCTTAATATCCAATTGTTCATGTTCTTATTGTGTGGTTTCAGTAGCAGAAGATAGTTAAAGAACTATTGCTTTAATATAGTCAAGGTGATGGAATTACTTGTACTTTATTGCTTGTCATAGTTTTCCAAGATAGCTTAACTGATATATACCACAAGCTATCTCAATGGCCATATTAAAAACAGAATGTTCACCACTTGCAGAAGATGAATTTAGTGTGGCAGCTTTTGTTCTTCCTATTCATGCCGTAAATAATATTTCATTTCTGTGGTGTAACGAAGTTCATTTAGTTATATGCTGTGCTGATGAAAAGCTTATTACACTGATGCATATGAACTCACAGGTGAGCAAGGTTTTATTCTGATCTTTCTTCAGCTGATGTAACTCCAGTGTAACTGGAAAGAGCTGGGACTGTTTAGTATGAGGAAGAGGAGGCTGAGGGGAGACCTCATCACTCTCTACAACTACTTGAAAGGACACTGTAGAGAGGTTGGTGATGGATGCATTTAAGAGACGATTACATGTGGTGCTGAGGGATATGGTGTAGGGGAGGACGTTGTAGAGTAGGGTAGATGGTTGGACTTGATCATAGAATCATAGAATCATTGAGGTTGGAAGAGACCCTTGGGATAATCGAGTCCAACCAACGTCTCTTAAATGCATCCAGGGATGGTGACTCAACCGCCTCCCTGGGCAGCCTATTCCAATGCCCAACCACTCTTTCCGTGAAGAATTCTTTCCTAATGTTCAGTCTAAACCTGCCCTGTTGGAGCTTGAAGCCATTCCCTCTCGTTCTGTCATTAATTACCTGTGAGAAGAGACCAGCACTGGTCTGTGCTGGAAGTCCTGGTCTGTGTTTTGTGTATAGAAATGGATAATATTTGTAAGAGGCACTTACACCGTGTGCTGGAGGGTAGGGGCCATATATTTTTGGAAGGTCACTTTTTTGAACTACACGTTGTGAACTCTCTGTTTCAGTCTCCTCCCTGCGGAAGGGTGAATTTTCTTTTATCTTGTAAAAGTGAATGATTTATACTTGCACGGTGCCATTCAGCCCAAAGAATCTTAAAGTACCTTTATAAATGCAAAGACTATCGGATTTGCAGATTACCATGGAAGCATACTAGTCTGGGCAAAATGGAGAACAACCGCTCTATAGCACTCACCTCTGCTGGATGGCCATATTTAATAATAAAAAAAAAGAAAAGCTGCAAGTCTGTTTCCTCTTTACCCCTTATATGTCAGCCGGTTTCAAACAGGAGCTGTGCAGTGAGAGGCTGTAATTGCTTGTCAGGAGGGAGAGACAGGCTTAGGGAATACCTTCCCTGTGAAGCCTTCGTTGAGTAACTTAAAAGATTTCCGATTGTTAAACTGAAATCCCCAATTTCAACCATCTTCTATATGAAATCCACAGACTGAAAAGCTCAGGAGTGGTGGCGGTCACAGCCCTGCAAGCGTTCTCTCCAGTATTTCTCTGAAAGCTTCTGGGGGCTTGTACTAACGAAAGCTCCTGGCGCGTCTGCAATGCAGTCTGGAGTGTGACTGCAGATCCCTGTGCATGCTGAGCTAGCTTTAAGCCAGGCGGAGGCTGTTCTGTAGCCACAACAGCACAGGTTTTAGCCACTCCTTGAGGCAGCCTCTGCTTTTCTTCCTTCCCAGTAAACTGCCTCTGGTGCAGGGGACGAGGCAGTGGACGGTGGACAGAAGACTGGGGCCCCTATCTTAGCAATGGGAACGGAGTGAGCACGCAATGGAGAAACTCCCACACAGCCTCTGTTGGCAAAAATAATTAGAAATTGTTGTCTACTAAACGGTTTCCTTTCATCGCTCCTCTCCCTAAACTTATCTCCCCACAAACATGCTTAAACTTTCTAATGGTTAAATACTAAGCTGCACTTATTCATGCAGTTTGTGCATGAAGGCATTTTAATGAGCCTGTCAGCTGAGTGGCCTCTGACAAAAGGAACTGTGGCTCTTCTTGTTAGGGTAGCTTCTTAGATTGTCCTGCAGTAAACAACAGCCGAACAGAAGAGGATAGCGTTTGAGTCAATTACGTTGCTTGATTTTGTCAGCTGGCATATGGTATTTGCAGTCCTTAAATTGGTTTAAAACACAGATCTCCTGCTGTGCTGATAGCTAAATCTGATTATTCAATGATCTGGCTTTTCCTGTAAGATACCAGAATTAAACAAGGCAGCGTATTTATTACGACATGCACCGGGACTGCATCAGTGCAGTTCCTTTAATGAGGAATTTGTGAAACCAGCTTTGTGTGATTGAAGTACTGGAGGCAAGGTTTGGCTCTTCCAATGTGCCTGGCACTTATGGGGAGGTAATAAAAGGTGTCTTAAATGCTACCCTAGATTTTACTATAGCTTCACTCTGAAGCAGGAGCAAATATCTGCTTACCAATTACTTTAGAACAGTTTAGTAATCCTCACCGTAACATTAGACATAAAACTATGTGCTGCAATATTTGACTTTCCTGCAGTGTTCATAAAGAATATGATGACTTCAGTTCTGGTCTCAGAAAAATTTGCAGACATATGTGGAAAACATAGTGCCCTTGCAATTTAAAACTTGCTTCAGACTCTTTTTCCTCCACATTATGTTGTGTTTCTTCAGTTAATTCATTGAAACTATGTTAATCTTTTCTGTCTTTTTCTTACATGTGGTAGGTATTTAGATGGTATCCATCATCTTCTATGCCTTAGAGATGAGGAACATAACAAGATTAGCTGTATAGATGAAAACTACAGTGAATGAACAGTCTCATGCTGGACAGTCTCAACCCATTCAAGACAAAAGTAGTAACTCTGAAATATGAGAAGTACAAAGATTTAACTAAAGAAACTCTTGTTTTCCAAATGAGCTATTGATTATGCCCAATTTACAATATTTGGTAGCTAGTTTGAATTCTTTTAGTGTTAGAGGAGAGCTGTGTGGTGTTCCTTCTGCTTGGTAAACTCGGTGCATATCCACACTGTTTTTGGAGGTGTTGGACTTGGAGGTCTTACACGGCATATGTATTGCACTTGTACAGAAGAATGGGTGGTTCCTGCTGGCATGGGATTAACTGCTCGTTCACAGTACTGTTGTTCTGTGCATGTGTGACAGCTTTGGTACTCATAGAATTGTTTGGGTTGGAAGGGACCTTTAAAGGTCATCTAGTTCACACCCCCCCTGTAATGACCAGGGACATCTTCAGCTAGATCAGGTTGCTCAGAGCCCAATCCAACTTGATCTTAAATATTTCCAGGGATGGGGCATCTGCTACTTCTCCGGGCAACCTGTTCCATCCTCATTGTAAATGCTTTCTTCCTTGTATCTAGTCTAAATCTACTGTCTTTTAGTTTAAAACCCTTACCTCTTGTCCTATTGCAACAAGCCCCACTAAAATGTTTGTCCCTATCTTCCTTATAGATCCACTTTACTGAAAAGCCACAATAAAGTCTCCCTGGAGCCTTCTCTTCTCCAGACTGAACAACCCCAACTCTCCCAGCCTTTCTTCATAGGAGAGGTGCTCCTAGGGAGGAGTGCAGGTGTAGGTACTGGTGATCTGATAGGCTTTAGGGATTGCAAGAAGGCTCCAGGTTAAGCTGCTGCGGCAGCTGCCAAAGCAGTGAATCCAGACTTTGCCCTGAAGGCCCTTTTCTTCCACTTGCAAGTTGCCCTGAGGAAAAGAAGCTGTCTGGAGCATAATGAATGAATTCTCCTGGGGGTCCAGATCCAGCCTATATACTGCAGGCTGAAGAGAATAAAATCCATTTGATTCTTCTAGCCTGTTTCTCTATAATATCTAAAGCTTGTAGTACTGTGAGCAGAAATATTTGCAAATACTAGTTGCACAAAAGTATACAGGAGGTAGAGGAAACTGATAGTGATGTTGATTTTAATGTAAAATATCTATGTATGCTCTGCGTGCCTGATAACTTCGGGCTATTTTGGCTGATTCATGAGAATTTTTTTCAGAGTTTGCCTTGGTTGATGACCACCAACACTGAAGCTGTGTATCGGGGTTATGTGCTCAGGCTGAAACATTATAGCATTTGTTCCCTGCAGTGTTTCTAGCTTGTTTAAAAAGGAATCCAGGGGGCAATTGCTTCTTCTGCAAGCTTTGTACTGTGCTTCTCTATGCATTATGACCAAGAAGTCATGACAGTATCTCTTCTCGTGACACTATATTTTGGAGAGACACAAAATTTTATTTTTTCAGTATGCACATATTTGCAAGCTAATTGTTACTTGTATAAAAGAATTAGATCTGAAAAATGCATGTGATATTGATTGCAGCTCCTTTTCTCATCAGATACTTCAAAAGCTTGATTCTCTCTTCTATGGAAAATATTTTCTTTGTACTAGTTGGTCATACCAGTTAGGGAACATGCCCAATGCTGGACTCAGTGTCAGAAGGGAAGAGAGGGAAGAGATGGTGTAGGAAATAACTTTACTCCCATATTTAGTTCCCAAAACCCAGAAAATACTCTGCTTGCCATATGGATGAAACCTACCCTGTTAGTGTGTCTGGAGAGAAGGAGAGGAGAAAATCCAATAATGTAGTGGTTGGGACAATTGCTGGAAGCACGGGTTTCTCAGGGTGCAGTCTCTGCCGTGGCTGACTGAAACCAGTAATGGCTGTGCCACATCCCTGTTAGAGACTCACCCCAGAATGCTTCCCTCCGTTGAAACTCTCCCGCTGTGTTGCTCAGATCCCAGCTCCAAGTGCCTCCTCTTTGCAGGGAGCGTGTTCACTAGATAAGCAAGCTCTTCACCCAGGAGGTGCAGATGCATCGTGTCCAAGCTCAGTGGGCAGCCTGAGTTAATAAGCCCTGCTGGATTGCTGCTGACTCTGGCATGAAGCACAGTGTGGAGAGATGGAAAAAAAAAAAAAAAAAAAAGAAAAAAGAGAGACTCTGCAAAAATACATTGAGACTCTTGACAGAGGAGTTTGTAGTCTAGTCTGCTATCTATCAACTGAAACTGTTTCATTTTAAATGAACAGGAAAAATCCATGATCAGCAAGGCTCCTTTCCTGGTTGGGAGTTTGTTAACGTGCAGACTGTTTAAACAGAATCCAAGTGGTACTTTTCACCTGCATCCATGAGTGTGATTCCTAGGTGACGCAGGATTTGGCCCATGAACATAACCCCTTAATTCCAAGAGTTTGACAGCAATTAAAATATTGGGGCCAAGGGGGAGAGAGGTTAGCAAAAACTGTAGCTGCAAAACAAATCGGAGTTAAGCACTGTGAACTACTGACCTCTAATTTCTTAAGTCTTTTTAGGTTCTTTATAAATATGGCGATAAACTTGTTTCATAACTTTCCCTGGTTGTTTCTGTGTTTGTGTATATATTTTTTTCTCCTGAAAACATTGTATTGCAGGAAATGGAAATACTGTTCCTGAAACTAGTGTTACAATCTCAAAAAATATACAGACTTTCTCATAAGCACAAGTAAAAATAGAAAGAGAAATGTGATGACAAAAGGAGTCTTGCTGGTAGAGGGAATAGCATGTATTCCTGTACTGTGATTACAAACAACAGCCAGCCTAGTAGCCAAACACCATCCATTTACAGCCTTTAAAAATATGTATCAGATGCAATGTATCCAGGTGCCTTCTCTGCCTCAGTCTTTAATAGTAAGACCAGTTGTTCTCCAGGTACTCAGCCCCCTGAGCTGGAAAGCAGGGGTGGGGAGCAGAATGAAGCCCCTGTAATCCAAGTGGAAATGGTTAGCAACCTGCTGCCACCACTTAGACACACGTGAGTCTATGGGACCAGATGGGATCCACCCAAGGGTACTGAGGGAGCTGGCAGAATTGCTCACCAAGCCACTTTCCATCTTCTATCAGCAGTCCTGGCTAACTGGGGAGGTCCCAGCTGACTGGAGGTTAGTAAATGTGACACCCATCTACAAGAAGGGCTGCAAGATAGATTTGAGGAACTGAACTCAGTGCCAGGGAAGGTTATGGAGCAGGTCATCCATCCTGAGTGCCATCATGTGGCCCATGCAGGATGACCAGGCGATCAGGCCCAGTCAGCACAGGTTCATGAAAGGCAGGTGCTGCTTGACTAACCTGATCTCCTTCTATGACAGGGTGACCCACTTAATGGATGAGGGAAACGCTATGGATGCTCTCTACCTAGACTTTAGTAAGGCCTTTGATGCCATTTTCCATAGCATTCACTTGGAGCAGCTGGCTGCTCATGGATTGGATTGGTGTACTTTTTGAGAGTAAAAAAACTGGCTGGAAGGCTGAGCCCAAAGAGTTGTGGTAAATGGAGTTAAATCCAGTTGGTGGTTGGTCACAAGTTGTGTTCCCCAGCGCTCAGTAGTGGGGCCGGTTCTCTTTAATATGGGATCAACAATCTGGATGAGGGTTTTGAGTGCACCCTCAGTAAGTTTGCAGGTGACACCAAGATGTATGGGAATGTTGATCTCCTTGAGAGTAAGAAATAACATCCAGTTTTCAGAGGATGAATGTTTGTTTCCTGAAAATCAGCAAAAAGGTCTTAGTTACTCTGACATCTCTTCAAGGTGTTTGAGTCTATCCATGTACTGTTCACTGTAGTTGGTAACACACTCAAGTTATTCATACCGCAGTGGTGCATTTGCACAAATATCATATGTTGAGGATTTGTGGACACTAACTGGGGCATCACTGTAATAATACAATGCAGTTGCAGTTCCCAGAGTGCCATGTCATGCTTTACAGGGCTGGCTTTTGTCAAACAGTGTTGATGTTACAAACAATCAACCAAACTAAATAAATAGGCTAAATTAGTTTAGTGTTTGTTTCTTCAATGAAGGTCTTATTTAGAAGTTCTTATTTCTTTGGCTGATATTAAAGCATTTACAGGCTAACTTTTTTTCTATGCTGGAGTTTGTTTTCAGTGGCTCAGACATGGATACGTTTTTCCTGGGAACAGCCTGTAATTCCTTGTTGCTTTCCTACCCTTCCAGCTGCAGTATTTCAGTTAAATTTTTCAAATGATTTTTCCGCTTGTGGGCAGGAGAGCATGATGTGCTGAGCCTGTGACTGCTGTCCCCTCCAGCCCTCATTATTGAGCATATGCAATGTCTTACCCATTTAAAGGAACAAGAACCTCAGAAGAACAAGGTCTGCACATCCGTCTGGGAATACCAGGACTGACACCTGCAACAAGGTTTTTATGGTCTTGGGGGAAAAAAAGTGGCTAAGGACAATGATCAGAAAAAATAATGGGAATTGATATGTAATCCTCTCTCAGAAGAATCCTTGCAGGCCTGGGGAGTGTGGGGTGGTTGTTGAAATGAGTTATAGAAGTTCAGTTTTCTTTGTGGAAAAAAGGACTGATGGTCAGTCCCTGGCACTGCAGAGGTGCTGCTTGTGCTTCTTGGGAACCTTCTGTGTCTCTGAAGCTTCTGACGTTTCACAGGTACTTACCATACAAAGCATCTCAGATCAAACCCACCTTCTGAAAGTTTTTTCTTTTGAAAACACTCAAGGCTAAGTGTTTGCCAAAGTTCTACCCATGTCCCCCTGTTCCTTTTTAAAATAAGCCAAAGGGAGGCCCTTTGGGGAGCCAGGCCCCTCGCACAGGTGCTGGGAGTGGCACATTTTCCATGGCTAACTCCAATTTGGATGATGGGAATAAAAGTGTCAGGATTTTTTTCCAGGCACCATGATAGATCCTCTCAGCAGCTGTTCATACTAACGTTGTCTTCATTTTCAGACAGATCTTTTACTTTGATTGCTTGTGTCTTAACAGAAACAAAATCTAAAACATCCAGAATATTTTAATTTACTCTGCATGACTTCTGCTGTAGTTCATGCTTTCCCCACTTACCATCTAAACTACAGTAAAGCCACACTTATTTTTCCAGTTGTTGAGGAGGCCTTCCTGCTTTCATTTAAAAACACTGTGTTGAGTTCTTGTTCTTTGCATTTGCTCCTAGGGGTCTTAATGAACTCATTGTGAGGATAGCCTGAGTTGACAGGGCACCTTTTAACTCCCTAGAGCAGTGCATTAAATATTCAGATTTCCTGACTGCTTTCAATATGTTGGCTTTAGTGATTATGCAGAATTATTCTAATACTCCTGATATAAGGAAGTGAAATTGCATAAAAGTAAAGCACGTGACTGGGTGATAGAGTAGGAGACAGACATCTCTGGTGGAAATTATCTTGTTGCAGCCCACTCTGCCATTAAACTAATATGTGACTCCAGTCTTGTTGGTTCTGTGCATTCTGACGTGCTTAGGCAGCTCTGGCTGCCTGAACATCACCTCATTAAAAGAGAGAGTCAAAAGGCCAAAGCCAGCCTTCAAAAGAGCATGGATTTGGGATCTACACCCCATTGAATTCATTAGGAAGGAAAGTATTTTGAAAACTGTATTTCCTCTGCTGTAGATACTATTGTGCTGCAGTTGTTAAAAAGAAATATATATTGATATTGCCTTCTTAGATTCAAAGTAGCTCAGAAGGAAGAAACTAAAAAATACCATTTATTATACGTTGTATGCCTTTGATGCCTTCAGTTTCAAGGATATGTTAACGTAGTATGTTTTGTGTACTGCAGTGAATGTTTCACAGCAGAGAGTGATTGCCCTGACTTTGGAGGTAGGTCTGCACCGTTTTAGCTGCTTGTATACACATTTGGCTTTTGGCCACAGCATTTAGCTTAAAATAGCCTGTCACAGGGGTGAAATGACTTATCATGTCTGATTATCTGTAAATACTATCTGCCTTTCAAAGAAAAGATGCTCATCTGTTAAACCCACCTCATTTTCACCTGAAATACTGTGAACAGAAAGAGCCCCTCATTACTGTGAAGTTGTTCCACGTGACTTTATTGTGATAACTTCAATTTTCTTTTCCTTCTCTCTCATATTTTCAGTGTTTCCTTGCTAAGCTCTGCATTTTAAGCATCAGTCCCATCAATAATGTGACTGAACAGGTCAAGAAAGCAACAATTCATTGCTGCTATGATTTACCCATCTGAAGGGGTTTAATATTGGGAGGACATGACTTGTAGGTTGTAGACTCTTTGTTTGGCTTCATATCCTAAATCAAAAATGGCTTAATGGGATGTAGTCCTTGGTTTTCTCAGTACCTGAGTCAGTTCTGCATTAGAAGGCTGTGGTAATACTTCCTCTGGCCTTTTATTTCGTAGCTAGTATGTGCAGTGCTAACCATGTCAAAAGCAGCGTAGTAATAAAAAATAAAAATGGTACTGGATCTCACTTTTATCAAGGAAAAAATTGCATTATGTCATAGTGCAACTTTTTTATGATATGTTGAAGTTTTTGCTTGCTACATTTATGTAATTTACTGTTGACAAAATTTTGTTTATCTACTGATAGGGAGGGAACTCAGCGAGACAATACAGATGTTGAAATCTTTTACTTTATTTGCCTTGTGTTTGTTAGCCAGGAAGGGTGAGTTCTGCCCTCATAATAAAACAGTGTTCTGGGTTGTTACCAGATTTTGGCCTCCTAGACAATCCTGATTGTATCTCAAGCTTATCAATTAAATGTAACATACAGACATGTTTATACTCGTCTCCCTGAAACAACTTCATCAGGAGCTACCGGTTTTGCCTTGGAAATCAGTGGCTTTTGTCTAAGAAAGCAGAAGCTTCATCTAATCTCAGCTTCAGGAGTAGTTTTTTGCTAACCATGTTTGGTTTTTCCAAACTGCGAATCTGCAAGTCCTTCCCACGCCCAGATCTGCACACACAGATTTGTGAAAATCAAAGGGCATAATCTGGTAGAAATTCTGCTGTCATTATAGCACATAGAAGATGATGATGACAGTTTTGGCTGAAGTACATTTTTTCTAACACCCAGCATCTGGCTTTTAGTATTAAAAGTAAGCCTGTGAATAAAATTCAGACTATTCACAGTGCGTTATCATAAGACTATTTTTCAGTAACATTTGTCTTCCAGGCACTGACTGGAGTGATTCATTGCTAATCATAAACATCTTGCTTCTTTTGCCCAATCCATTGTTTTAATTCTAAAAATGAATCAACGAGAACAGAGCTTTCTATTTACGGCTTGCCCAGCTCAGGTTAATGAGCCAAAACAAAAATATACATGGTATTGGCTGTAAAATAATAGATTGCTTGATTGAAACAGAAAGCACTCTTCTCGGAAGCAAAGGAGTTGTTAGGGCTAATCAGATACTTTTCTCTTTTTTTTTTAAATAAAAAAGCTTTCACATAATGTTAAGTCCAAGAATCAGTTATATCCTAATTGAGGAATGAGATGAAAAATAGACATAAGAGTTATGCATTTTGGAGGACAGTGTCTGCACAATATTATGTGCTTATTTGTCTCATTTTAAAAAAAAAAAAGAAAAGAGGGGGAAAAAATGAGTCTTATGCAACCATAAAAGAAGATAGTTTCCTTTTGCTGCCCAAACTCTGCTAGTTTTAGGAAGGAAGAGGACAACAGTATCTTTCCTTAGGTTAAAGTTCTGAGTCTCTTTACTCTAACCTCCAAAACATATTGTGTAACATTGTTTGGGGTTTTTGTGTGGGTTGTCTGAAGGTGCAAGGTCCTTCACTAGTCGGTGCTGGGGCACTGCATTTCAAGCTTCTCACAACTGACTTTGGATGCCCCATCCCTGGAAGTGTTCAAGGTCAGGTGGGATGGGGCTTTGAGCAACCTGATCTAGTGCAAAGTGTCCCTTGCCCATGGCAGGGGTGGTTGGACTTGATATCTTTAAAGGTCCCTTCTGACCCAAACCATTCTAGGACTTATTTGAAATATATAGATCCCATCCATTCATGGTGGTTTGCATGAACTTCCCATCTCAGTTTAACATTCAGTACTCCTGTAATACATTTTCAAACTGATCTTAGGTTGACTTTTCTTATGGGACATTATAGATCATCACTTCTGTTTGCCAATACTTTCCTTTAACATTTAGATACAGGTGAAGCCTTTTAACAGTAGTTGCTGTCTTCTCATTGATATCTCTGCTCCAAGGGTGATAGCCATAGGTTTATGCGCTCATTAAGGCTGCCCTCTGCATGGGTTTAGGCAGTTGAAACTGAAATTAAGCAAGGAAATGCTCGCGGAATAATTCTGTACACAACAAATAGATACAGTATGAGCAACTGTATTTAATCTACATCTTGGTCTAAATAGGGTAGCTTATGCAGAGAATTCCTGTTCTTCATTATGGCTGTTACCATAGTGAAGAGTTAGTCTCTGCTTGGAGGTTGCGTTGTAAAATAGAGGAGGGCGAAGGAATAGGAAGAGGTGTGTGTATGGGGGGGGGTACTGTTACATTTCTTGGTCACAAATGTGTTTACATCTGAAATATCAGTGATTAGCTGACATTAACCTTTGGAGGGAAAAAGTTTGTGTTGATACCTCCAAAAATTCACTGGGGTCTTGCAGTAAGTTATGTTACCTTGTCATTAGTGTAAGACTGGAAAGAATTATTCACTTTCTCCTCATTCATCTTTTTTAGACTTCTGCCAGGAAGTGAATTGCAAACAGGATTTTCACTTTGCCAGCAATTTTTAAAATAACTGTCTTTTCCGTCCTCTTTTTATTTTAAAAGAAATCAGTCTTTGAGATGTCTTAGGGTTTTGGGTTTTTTTTGTGGTTTCTTTTTTAAATTCAGCATTAAAAATAGTACTGCGGTATGAGTCAGTGCTTTGGTATCTGCCATTTATCAGCTCCTTACCTGGCTTAGAAAAAAACCAAAACTGAATTTACTGTGTTGTGGATGCCAAATGTTGCGACCTGATACTGAGGGTGATTTGTTAACAGCCCCTTATAATAATAAAAGAGTTTTTGACTGAAAATGAATTTCAGGGACTGCTTAATAAAGTTACAGGGAAATAAAGAGATGAAGGTGACCCATGGGACCCTCAGAAATAAGCTTCATGTGGTGGGTGTGAACTGTGTGGTGGATGAGGGGCAGAGGACTGTAAGGGCAGGGGGACATCTATAATGTAACTTGTGATGCTGCAGCTTTTCTCTTTGTGGTTTGATGGATGAGTCACCAGTTGCAAGCATGAAAATCAGATACTTGCCTGAAAAGCTAGGGACAGTTAAAAAAAAAACCAAAAAACAAGCAGCCTATCCTCAGTTTTTCAAGCTAGTTCTCCCCCAGCATAGATGATTTTCATTTCTGTGCAGGACCAGAGCGCCATAGGCTTACCAAGCTGCAAATTAATAACAAAAGCATAACATGGTTATAGTAACTGACATTTAGATTTTCCTCGCTCTTGAGTACACTAATATCTGGGCTAAAAAACTATGGTCCTTTATGTTAGCTGGTGCTCTGTAATAATGATCTGCGTTGTACTTTGCAAAGTGAAACAGCTTCATTTTGGGGTTAAGTGCTGCTGCCCAGAACAGTTTGACCTGGTGGCTAGAGCACTTTCCTGAGGAAAGGGAAATATTTCCTTTAACCATTAGAATATTGCTTATCTACTACCTTTGATGATTAAAAAAAAAAAAAGTACTCTTTTTTTTTTTTCCTCTTCCTTATTAAAAGGCTTTGGCTTGTGGATGAATGCTTGGAGTGAAACATGTAAGATTGGCAAAGGTGGTATTTAAGGTATATCCCTTCCACCCCCCAGTTCTTTATGTTTCCTGTTACTTGCTCAGATACTCCATTGAGTGCATTTAGTCATTTCACACCCTGTTCCTGAGAGATCTGAGGAAATAGTGTAGAGACATCACATAGAGACTTCTCTTTCTGCTCTGGAACATAAATGCCTCATTAGTCTTTGCCAAGGTTTGCTTTTCTTGAGTAAACCTGAGGTTATTTCTATATTCAAAATTTTTACCTGTCTACCAGGAACTTCTTGCATGCAGTTTTCACTCCCCTTGTCACTCAGTTGTGGATTTTTTTTCTCCTTTGCCCCTAAAGGGATAAACACACACACACAAAAAGCACTGAAGTCAAACTTGGCTGGTTCTGACATATTGGAAGACCAACACAGGTCTTGGGAATTCTGTAAGGATGATATTTCTGTATGTTGTTCATGGGCTGCTTATGTACTCTGCAACAAATGAGTTCATAGTTTATACCTGCCAGTTCAATATCTGGAAAAAATAAATCGGTGCAATTGGTGTACACGTGCGAGTGTATTTCTGTTCATGAAAGTTAGAAATACTTTTGCTACATTATAATTACATTATTATATTACCAATCTTGATCTCCTCTATGCACATTTTCAGCAAAGATTTATACTGGAAGTATATGAATATCCCAAAGTTGAAAAATATCTAGTATATTGCTCTAGTTTTCCATTTAAGGAAGATGTGGCATCATGACAAATGAATACCATGAAAACGTTAGAATTTCTCTGTTCCTCTGAGTGGTGCCTGACCTTTATTTGATGCATACTTTTGTAACTTTGCAGCACTGAAATAATGTATTTTAGGTTTTGGATTCCATGTTAATAATGTCAAATAATCATGGTATTAAAAGAAAAGGAAAAAAAGTGTTGGCAGTAATTAACTGCCATTTACATTTGCGACTCTTACAAGAGTGTAAATGTTCCTGTTCCTGCAGTCTGCAGTGGCTTATTTCCTCCTGTGGAAACTCTTGCCATTTGCAAGTAAGAGCTGGAAACTTGTTCCCAAACACTGATTATATCCCAGAAATTTATCCATTACTGTTTATCTAAAACCTGCATTCCTATCTCATCTTTTTTTTCCAGGAAAAAAGTTGCTACCTAACCTCCGTTCCTCAGTTCAGTGCTGCTCAGTACTTCTGATGTACTTTAGAGGTCTTTGAAGCCAAGGGGTGGCAGGCTCTATTTCCCTTCCAAAATGTAGCGTGCAGGGGAACATCAGATGATACCTATCTTTTCATCAGTCGTGCAAAAAAAAAAAAAAAAAAAAGTGGGGACACATGCAGCACGCTTCTGAAGTTCTTAAATACTTCCCTTTCCCACCTTCTGTTACCAAAAAATTCCTCTCCTCTCTAGAGAAGGGATGAACTATGCCTACTACTCAACTCTGATTTTTCTGCTGTAGGGTCACAAGTGATGAAGGTGGTTGGTCAGTGGGAGGTTTTCACTGGCAAGAACTTGAATCATATATTTGGTTTGGAGCTTCTCACATCACTAAGGGACTAGCTCCACCAGGACCTGAAATGGCAGCACCCATAACATCACTCATTGCTGAGCGTTTATATGAACTCTGAGGATGTAGCCTGGAAAATACTGCCAGTATGGCAATCATACTGTCAAAGACACACAGTTTATTTATCTACTTCCATCCAGGACTACGCTGTGGAAATGTAGAAGTTCTTGCAATAACGGGTCATTTGCAAAACTCATGAGGAATGGGATGGAACTTGCTGCTGATTGCCAGCCAGCCATCAGCTCGCTGAGCCTTGAGCAAGGATGAGCAATGTGAGTCCAAGGGGTGTAAGCACGCTGCTGCCCAGACTGCCCCTGCTCGTGGGGTGGCATCAAGTAAAACTTCTTGGTGTTACTTACAACTTTCCGGCTCTTCTTCTGGATCTTTCTGCTTTGTACCTGTCCATAACTTTGAGGGTAGAGTAAATAATTAAATAAAGCTAAGGTACTCTTACTGTAATTTGTGATGCTGGTACTTTTGAATACAAGGTGTCTGTAGTACCAGTTTATATGTTTTACCTGCTGTAAAGGAGTGGTGCAAAGCTGAAATGCCACACAGTTGTTATTCCAGCTGAAGGACTGGCTATTAATCATGCCACAACTCACACCTTCTTTGTTGCAGTCAGTATATTGTGCGCTGTCTGCTTAAACATAGGTTGCAGGATCTGTAGTCCCTAAACAAACCCTCCTGCTGTTGCCTGTGCAGATGTGTGTGAGGCTGAAGGGCAGGTTGGACTCTTCCTGTATATTTGCTGCTGAGTTTAAACAATCCGACAAGCTGTTGTCCCTGTCCTGAATTTCTCAGTGTATTTTAAAATGCATCCCCAATCTTGTAACCTTCCTTTCTGTGTCACTGGAAACATTTCTTTTTCCAAAGCCCAAGTCCATTAGTCAGTGTGCCTAGCAGGCCATGAAGAACCATTATTGCTTTAAAACTTCATTGGCATTTTACTGAGAAGCTGGGTGACAGCATCAGTACCATGCTTTATTGGGCCTGTGGCTAGACAGGAATGCAAATTCACTGGGACACTGAGCGATGGGGTAAGAGGAGGTTTCAGCGTGGATAAAAGTGAGAAGTCGAACCTTTAGGAAGTTGCTCTGTGACACTGTTTTCTCCTAAACTGAAGAGCTGTCACTTTCTATATGTGAAATTTTTAAATATGCAAAAGGCTATAAGCAGGGTGGTAAGACATTTTAAGATACTTTGATCAAAATTTAGTAGGCGGAGAAGTTAGGGCAACAGAATTCTTTCACAACTGATGTTTGACTATTAATCCGTGTTTACTGGTAGATACATATTTGTGCATTAACTGAATAATAAAAATTCAGCAAGGAGTTTATTAGATAACCAGGTCTGAATGCTGTTGTATAAATTTTCTGTGTGTTTGATGAAATTAAATGTTTTGCTAAGGAAAATAACAACATAGATTGAAGTTTTGCTTGTCTTGGCTACCTGCTGTGCCTCATTTGAAAAGGCCTGGGGGTAGCCTTGCTTCACTGGTGGCACCGTCTTTGAAGAGGTACTTCCATTTGAAGTCTCTGGTGGTAGGTTTGTTTTTTTTATTCTTTGTGATGTTTGGAGGTGCAGAGAACACCTGTAGACTAATATTCTATGAACATATGGAAAAACTCATTTACTGGGATTTTCTAGTTTGGCATTGCTGTTTTACAAAAGCCAGCTATATCTGTAGCCTGCTGGTTCCCTGTAGGCTAGAGACTCGGGGATTAATACGCAAGAAACTTGAGATGTTGAACAGGATACAACAGTGTTGGCCCTACATGGATTACAAACAGGGAATATTTTCCTTCTGTTCCAGAAGGCAGAGGGAGGTACAGAGACAGAAGAGAACAGGAAGGGGTGATTCATCTCACCTAGCAGTAACTGTCTAAGGTTCAGTGTCTAGTCTCAGCTAATTGTTTAGGATAAGTAGATATTTCCACAAGGCAATTCAGTTCCTCTTGAAATAGGCTGATGCGATGAATTTCCCTTTCATGTTTGCTGTCCTCCATTAACTGTGATCTGTCTTCAAACAAGCTGAAACCTTCCTTGACTATTGTGATAAATTTGTTTTTTAAAGTCACAGTCTTTTAACTTCAAATCCTTTCATTTGGTAAAAACAACCATCACTGTGCCCCCTCCAACCTCAAAATAGCCTGCCCCACCCTCTCCTGTAAGGATTTACAAGTAGTCAAAATACTAAGCAAATCTTAAAATTTATGGTTATATTTTTATTTAAGCTCTGTAGGAACTGGATGCTTAAAATGGCATATTGGTCCTCTAACAGTGAGTAGTCTGAGTCTTATTTCGATCTCTTTATTTGGTGGTAGGATTTTTGTTTTGTTTTGAGCTGGGGAGAGAGAACGAGGAACCTCCCAAGGCTGAGGTGCAAATGTGATGCTGCCTCACTGCATACTCTTAGGTCACTTTTTTAATCACGTTCTTTAGCTTCATCTAGAAATCTTAGTCTCGCTATTGTTTCTGAAGGACAGCGATGAGTTTTCAACCTACATCATGATGAGCTGCAAAACTGGCACAAAGACCCAAAGACCCTGAGCGGTTTACCCGTTGTGCCCAGTACACTCTCCATTTCCCTGATGATATGTAGAGAGAAATTTTGTAATTATAACCAAACCAAGCTCATTCATTAGTTGTCTACAAAATAGTACTTGACACAAACAAGGGTTTTCAGAGTCCACTAAGCCTGCAGACCGTACCATCTCGTTTTCTTTGCAGAGTGCGAGTCTTGGAGACTGTATAGCTGCCATATCAAACTGCTTGAATAATTAATCTGCACCACCTGCGTGAAACAATGCAGTTGCCTGCTAAAATACCATCTTACAGCAGCCTCCCCAGCAGCGGCACCTTTCTGAAAAGGTCTCATCTGTATCGTGCATGCGGTCAAGATGGCAAATTATGGGTTCCCCAAACAGGTCTCTTACTGCTGCCTTGCTTGTGGCAAAAAGACCGTCTAGAGGCTAATACAAAGGTACCAGGAAATTGCTTCTTAAAGCTTGTCCGCTCAGTATGAATAATTGCATGGAGAGCTTTGGGCTGAAAGGTTTGGAGGCAAATTTGCGCTGCTGCGTCCCTTGAGGTAAAGCTCGCAGCCATGCTTGAGGCCAGGAAAGATAAAAGGAAGCTCTTACACAATCAATTATCACGATCCAGTCATCTCAAATACACGTACTTGACTCATCATCATACATCTTCATCACAGATCAAGCTCTTGTCACAAACTGACTTTAGTGATCTGAATGTACTTAAAATAAAAAAAAAAAAGAGGAAAAATGTGTTGAAGAACTGATTATTAATTTTGACAATTATGCGTATTATTTTGACTATTATATGGAGATAAGAGGAAACGTGGTAGGAAATAAATAGTGAATTATGCTATAAAAAGAATTTAAAGAGAGTATTTGTAAGATAGAGCATTTAGTAAGGGGGAGGAATGAAGAGCTGCTTCCAAAGAGTAGTATTGCAGATTAAGGCAAGGGGCTCTGCTGGATGTCTGGGACATCCTGGGTCATCTAAGCCCTAAGAAAGGGGATGAGCTGGAAGCAAGCTCCAAGTATTATGTGCTTAACCTTTTTTCCTCTGCTTTTTGAGTGCTTTGGGGGAGAATGAACTCTTTTGATTTGTAAGGAAGTTGCCATTTTGAACTATTTAATCAGTCACTGGTAGCAACTAATCAAGTGTTACAGTTAGGCTTGTCATAGATTCCCCCAAGAACTGTAGAGGTGCAAGGTGGTACCTACGAAGGTGTGAAAGCAGAATTGTCTTCGAGGAGCATATTGGTAAGACAATTCTTAAGAAGTGTGGCATCTAAACTATAGAGTTACACACAGATTCCCTAGCAGCAGTAAGCAAAAGAACATGGGTGCGTATTTCTGTGAACCCTCATGACATCCACATTGCCACTGATGGTATCATGGTATATGGGTTAATTTCTCTTAAGGTCAAAGTTGATTCTCTGTATTGCCCTGCCTGCTGGGCTATGGGATATATGTGAAAGAGGGGCACAACTGACTCCGCTGCTGAATTTAATGCAAGATTTCCTGAAAGAGAGAGGACAAGGCAATGTTTCCTTTTTTTTTTTTTCTCCCATGAAAAAGACGTCTGCTAGCAAAGATGACCTTGAGTGCTTTTGAAAATTCTTCTCTTACATGCTAATGTGGAATTCTGCATTCCTTATTCAAATCTCAGTGTGTTTGATGTAGTGCAGATAATTAAAAATATGTAACATTGCAAGGATTTTACATCATTCAGAGGAATTGGTGAAAATAGTATGATTTCCAGAGGTGAATGAAAAAGACCATGAACCTGCCAAGTAATCCTTTTTGCTTCCCCCCCCCTTCTCTATGCACAAATCTGAAAGTTGTTCCCCTCAGCAGCTGTCATTCAGTTCATTAGTGCTTGTACATCTTGAACGTCAGTCTGCAATATTGAAATGTTACAGTGAAGACTGTGGCTCTATCTTGCATGAATGGGGAACATAAAAACCATCATTGCATGGTTTTACTTCCAGATATCAGTGCACTGAATGACCAGCTATAACCAGGGCTGTGGCAATTCTTTCTTAAATCTAACGCCCTTCTTCCCAAAACCTCTGACCCCGAAGCCCTGTAAATGCATAAATGGTAGCAGCCACCTTGTGCAGGGAGGAACTTTCTTGTTTTGCATGAACAGAACATCTGACAGAATAGCAGCAGCTCCTGTAATTCTGCAGAGGTTGACAAACGGTGTAGTTATTTAATGATGGGAACAATTCTGAAGCTGTTGGCTAGCATGTCTTCTGCCCTTATTGCATTTCGAGCAGTTTAGTTTCCAAGGCAACCGCTCATGTCAGCGTACAGATGTGCTTAAAGCTATGGGAAGATGTTTCCTGGCAAATCCTGAATTAAGTGACAAAACATGAAGGACTAACTCCCATCCTTCTTACCAACATCTGCAGAGAAGTCAAGATTTCCTGTGAGCCAGCAGCATGTCATGTTAATACAGAGATTTACCAGAGGAGTGTTTGGGATGGATATCTAAGTGAGGTGGAAAAAAAATATACTTTTGATTAGATCTCTTTATTGGGAGGAGTAGGAAGTGAATAATGAAGAGAATGTAACCATTGTTAAGGCATTGCTGGGGTGAGGTTTTTATCTTGGTCTTGGTGTTGTCTTGCTGTTGGAAAGAGATGAGCGGGTTATCGTAGAGCAGCACACTGTGCCCACAATACAGAGTGTTGTGGAAGGTGCAGTAGTTGCTGATGGTGCTTTTGCTGGACCTATATTTCTCAGTCAAGTAGGTCACTTTCTGAACTAACTGGGGCTGCATTCTTGAGGGAGTAGAATAAGGCAAATAAGCATCCTAAAACCGTTGGAGCTGATGAGCTGTTACCGTAATGGCTTTAGTTCAAAACTGTGATGAAATACAAAGTAAGTACTATTTTCAGTGCCTTGTGAACCAACAGGAGGACTTTGTCCATAACAGAGCACAGTGGTTATCTGTTGAAGAAAGTCTGAGGGGAAATTATCCATGGGTGCAGACATTAAAAGATCAGAAAGATCTGTTGTGGTCACCTACCCCAATCTGCCATGTAAAGCGGTACAAAGGGGTCTACTGTTCTTGTTTTGGTTCCCAGGCTTGTAGCTATATTTGATTAGCATCCACTATAGCATAAGCACTGATATTTAAAAATGCTAGTGACTGAAAATTCCACCATCCTTGGTAGTTACCATAAGTGGCTTAATATTTTTCATTGTTGAGAAATATGGTGTGCATTTTGATCTGAATTTATCCAGCTCTAACTTCCATTAATTTGCCTTTATTAGATCTTTGTCAGCTAGGCAGAAATTCTTAAATAATTAAGTTTCTGTTTCCTGTGTAGCTGCTTAGTCTCTAGTCCTTTTTACCTTCTCTTTGACAAGGTGAATGGATAGGACTCCTTGGATCTTGTAGTAAAGGGGTATGTTCTGATCCCTCGGCTGTTCTAGTAGCCATTCTCTGAACTCTCCAACTCACTGCTGCTGTCCTATAGCAGACAATGTTCCAGGAACATCTGTGTTAACCCAAAAACCAGAATAGCGTTGCCTCTACACCACTACTTAGATCCTGTTTTGTACATCCAAACGCTCTATTTGCTATCTTTGGTCTGAGCTCATTTAGAGCAGAGATTTCCACATTCACAAAATATCAAATTGGTTTAACAAGACCTGGTTTCCATAAATCTGTCTCAGTTGTCATTTCCTTGTTTTAATTGTTTGAACCCCACATTGGCTAGTGTATTATTTTCCCAGAACTCACTGTCTGATCAATAAGACTTTTTAATTATCCACATAACCTTGTTCAGCTCCCTTGAATGTTGGACTGGACCCTTTTCCTAGTCTTTCTGGACTTTTTATTGCCTTAGAGCACCCCACTAGGCCACTTTGACAAGTCCTAAGTGTAAGGTATACCTAAGTTTACTGATTTGAATCCCATACTGGAACAGCTGTCGTTTAGTGTCTTCCTTTTTGTGGTGATTTTTTTCCAAGACTTCTTCAATTCATATTCATGAAGAATTTTTCTGCTGTAAATACATGGAAGTACCCTTTGAAATGGATCACAACAACCACTTGCAGACTCAAGCTTCAAGCCTGTAACTGATCATGGGGAATTTTTATTCTGTGAGAGATTTTTAGATGTCAGAGCTTTGTGCTTAATTGGGACAAAATATCTATCTAATTTGAGGATGGAGCACTTCAAAAACATTGGCACTGTTTTTATTTAAAATATTGATGAAATGCCTGTGTTCTCACAAAGTGTTTCAATTAAACCAAATCCTCATTTCCCAATGAGAAAAATTCCAATGTTTTTTCAGCCTGTTTTACACAAGAACACAAAACACTGAGTTAAAATCCACTTGTTACAGTAGGAATTAATTTTTGCATGCATGACAGAATTGGATTTCGGGTATTTAATGAGAATCTCTTTATCGTGCATGAAAAATAAAACATTCTGTTGCAAAATTGTTGGCTTGCAAAACTAATATGACTGGGTTAACATTTTGCTATCTGTTTTCCACCTCTGTTTTCAGTCCTTTATCAAATCAAGTAAGATAACTGACCCCCTTTGGTTAGATATTTCATGCCAATATAATGAATTTTCCTGAAAACACTGATGTGTTTTGTCGAGTCTTAAGCAAGTGGTGCTGAGGAAGTAAATCAGCAAAGCCCTGTTTGGAGCTCTTGGGTAGGCAGAAGAGTAGAACTCTAACCATCAGGCTTTTGCTGCACCAGGGATCTAGGGAAAGAAATAGAATCACTTGGCACTGCTTTTGGAGCATGTTTTTGCTGAAGGCACCACTTCAGTGGACACCCTCAACAGATGTATTCAGAGTTGTTCCTGCTAAGTTTACTGAGTAAAAATATGTGCTACATTTTCTTTTGGCTGTTAAAATTTTGAACTGAACCCAGCTGTCCTGTGAGCTGAGAGAGGCACAGTGAGCACAGCACATCCACTCACCTGGGGCTGTGCTGTCCCCTCAAGGGCATGGGATGCCTGTCACTGGTGGGGCCCAGCCCTATCTGGGCATGTGTACTTGGATCTGGTTTGGCTTGGTGTTTCCACTGAGATTGCTGGCTTAAATTCTAGGTGTAGGATCTCTTTGTGCTCAAAGCAGGAACCAGAAATACTTGGGTTTGATTGTCTTCCTGTACTCGGCATTGGTGAGGCTGCACCTCAAATACTGTGTTCAGTTTTGGGCCCCTCACAACAAGAAAGACACTGATATTCTGGAACAAGTCCAGAAAAGGGCAACAAAGCTGGTGAGGGGTCTGGAGAACAAGTCTTATGAGGAGCAGCTGAGGGGTCTGGGGTTGTGTAGCCTGGAGAAAAGGAGGCTGAGGGGAGACCTTTTTGCTGTCTACAACTACCTGGAAGGAGGTTGTAGCGAGGTGGATGTTGGCCTCTTCTCCCAAGTAACAGGCAAGAGGACAAGGGGAAATTGCCTCAAGATGCACCAGGGGAGGTTTACGATGCATATTAGGAAAAATTTCTTCACCAAAAGGGTCGTCAAGCATTGGAGCAGGATGCCCGGGGAAGTGAGTGGTTCAGTCATCATCCCTGGAGGTATTTAAAAGAGAAGTAGATGTGGAGCTTAGGGATATGGTTTAGTGGTGGTTTTGTCAGTGTTAGGTTAATGGTTGGACTCAATGATCTTACAGGTCTCTTCCAACCTAGACAATTCTGTGATTCTATAATTATGTTTACAAGGCAACAGTCAGCAACAGTTTTTCATTAAGTTAAGGGGAGCTGTTCTGGAAGTTTAAAGCAGCTTTAGGATTGAGTTTTAACTATTCAAATGAAATTGAACAACTAAGATTTTATAACATGAATCCAAATCACACTATGATCATTCTATTTTGACGTGTAACCATTGTAGCTAACCCTGTCTAGTCAACAAAATCCACGCCAGAACATCTTCCTGAAAACCTTTTGCCAGGGAACAGTTTCAGTGCCAGGAGCATACTATTTCTCCCGTGAAGAGTTATTCAAGTGGTGGGAGCCTCTGTGTTCGCTGAAGCCCTCTCTGAAAAGAGAAATTTCTCATTAACCTACTCCTTTGTAGTTACTTGAAGATGTTTCTGCCTGCATATGTTTGCCACATCTGCTGGAAAACCTTAATATCACCACGCATCAAACAGCTGCTTCCTGTGCTCGTCTCCAGGCCACAGAAGGAGCAAAACTATGGAAATAGAGCTAAAAATTGTCAGTGTTTAGGGATGATCTGCAAGAATGGTTTGTCATTAAATGCAGATCGAGTGCCTTTATTATAATTGCAAACTGCTATTGAGGACTTCTGACGTTCTTTAAACCTCCTTTGTCTGTGTAGTAAGGGACCAAGTTACCATATGCTAATTTGTTTCCTGTGTAGTTATGAACAGTTGATTATTTATTTTTCAAGCTACATCTTAACACTTTAGTTTTTCTACCTTTAAAAAGGGGGGGGGAGGGGGGGGAAATAGGCTGGGCCACCCAATAGACTAATTTTCAATTTAGGTTAAACAGATTAATCAGAAATAAAAATGTACCTTTTGATGACAAACCAAGGACTTACTGGTGTATTATTCTATTTTTTTTCTGTTAAAAGATGTTTATTTGCGTGTTGATTTTGCTGTGTAATAGTAAGATCCAACTCTTTCACCTGCATGTATCAGAAGCTGGGCTAGTCCTACACCACCTTTGCATTGTTTCACTGGAATTTTTTTTTCCTTTCTACCATGCTCTTTGATGAGTTAAACCTTCAAGGAGATTATTTTTCATACACACAGTGGTGGTCTTTTTTTTTTTTTTTTTTGGATGACGCTACTCTAAAATCTTAGAAACGATGTATAAAATTGCAAGGTTTGGATTTTTGGAGTCTTGGAAAGAAGACAAGACTGTTGGGCAACTTTTTTAAAGGAAGGCAGATAGATCCACGGTGTAAAGTACTATACAAGAGAGTATTCTTCCAAAGTTGTATGCTATGTAGCTGCTACCATTGATTTATTAATGTGTTGCTGTGATTCAGTGCTGTCTTTTGGAAAATCACACTGTAGCTTTGGGGTGCTTTTAGAGATCTACGCGGTTTTGCGTGTCAAGGTGTATGAGGCAGTTTTGTCTCAAAACCAAAACTCGTTGCCACTTTTCTTTGAAGTCATGTGTAGGATTTGAAAGGACTGGTGGTATTCTGGGTTTAGATCAGAAGCAGAAAGTTTCCTTAGATGGGACTTCTGGGGATGTGTGGAATGGCACATAGCTGTTCTTCAGCCACACAAGCAGCAGTGCTTTGGACTGAGTCAAAATGCAGGTAGTGTGGCTACAGAATAATCATAATTAGAAGCTCTTTGGAAGAGAATTGCAGTTCCCTGTTAATCCTTTATACTTCTTAATATTTGTGTCAGCTACAGTGAGCACTGCTGCAGATGAGCCCTGCTGCAGTGTTCTGCACTGGCAGCATCTGCTCTTCAAGCTGGTGTTCAGAGTCTTGCCTTGGTAAAAAGCATAAATCACTTGCATATATAGTACTTAGAGAGACACTAAGGAGGACCTCAGTTTGTGAAAGACCACACATTTGATGGGCTAGTATAATAGATGGCCACCTAGCATAGCTCAACAACCAAGGGTGAGGATTTGGACTTAGTGATGTTACCTTAGCTGCACAGTAGTCATTACTCCAGTATCTTTCATATATAAACCCACTGCATTTCATTTTCTGTTTTAAAAACAAAAAACTGTCACATTTTTATCGTTGTTGTGGGAACTCTGTGGATTAAGTTTTTCTGGGTCTTTTTGGACTTCAGAACTGTGGCAGTTACAGCTGTAAAAGTGATGGTTATGGTGACCCCCTGCGTTACTCAGTGATTGCAGCTGTTGGTCATAAGTTGCCCTTGTATGTCCATTTTAAGGCAGCACTGTGTTTTAGAGCTTTTGAAGTCTTCCATTTCATCTGTAGTCTCTTGTTCTGACTGTGGACAGTCAAAGACAGAGAAAGTAGGAAACTCCTGGTAGACTGTTAGTTGTTTGAATGTTTGAAAAGTGTGGGGTCTGCCAAAACACCTTCTTATCTTTACCTTGTGATGTGGTATCTGTTTGTATTAGTGGTTGACTCCCATGCTAAAAACATAATTTGAGATCATCAGAAATACTATTATTTTTCAAGTATCGATAAGCTGGAGCTGACTATTATACTTTGCAGCTTTTTTTTCTAAGACTTCTTCCTTGGAGCTAAGAATTGATTTTGAAAGGTGCTATTAGAAGGTAATTGCTAGTGGAAGTTCCAAGTAAAATGGAAGTTTCAATTATTCAGGCTTCTTGTAGGAGGTAAAGCTGTGGAGGAGGGATGGTTGTATTGGCAATTAGTATTTTTTTGAAAGAACTTATACAAAATGATAATGGGAGATACACAGCATTAATTAGAAATATGAATAGGACATGGAATTTAGGATGATTAATTCAAAAAGGAATGCTGCCTTGAAACTTCCTAAAATTGCTGGAAACTAGTGGCTGAGAGGGTCATTTGAGTATCATCCACAGGACGAGACACATGTAATGAAAAATCAAGAAAAGAACACAAAGCCTGGGAGAGAGACGAGAACGGGAAGGATTCTGTGCAGAGATGCTGACAAGTTTTAGGTGGAGGTGAGCAGGTAAATAGGGGAATAAAAGAACTGGAAAAGGGCCTTTAATATGGATTTTGCTTTGAGGTAACACAGTAATCTAAGCCGAAGACCTTCATCTGTGATATTTCTGTGTGCAGAGGATTTGTCTCTGAGGTGGCAAGTTCTTAAGGAATGGATGTCTTTAGCTAATGAAGGCTAAAACAGTTTAGTTTGGATTCCAGAAGTCAGAAGTTCAGACCGGGCTGAGATTAAATTGAAGCTCAGCCTGGAGTATGGATGCTTTCAAGATTTCAAAGATTTTTAGATTATATGAATTGAGGTCACTAGGAGGAGGTTCTATACCAACAACTATGCTGAGAAAACAGATTATTTTCACTACAGGGGTGTTTCATTACTGTCACACTTAAAGCTACACTAAAGAATGGTAACAGGCAATGAACAGGAAAACCTTTCAAAATAAAATTATTTGCCCTCTGTATTGATTAAAAAACAAGTCGATTAACCATTCATGACTCCCATCTGCCTTTATTTTCTTTATCCTTTCCCTGGTTTGTAGTTCAACAGAAATGTCATCCTTCACCTCTTTTTGTAGATCTTATTTCTTTTGCAGGCTCTCTGAGTGTAGGATAAGTTTCCAGGAAGTGATGAGCCATGCCTTTTTGGTACTGTTAGCCAATGAAAAAAAAAAAAAATTATTGATTTTCTGAGGCAATCCACAAGTTATATATCAAAGTGTAGCTTGTCTGCTTTGGCTGCCTTCTTTATGAGACAGTGTTTGTTATTAATAATCATCAATCTATGCACAAGCTTGGGTTGGTTTTGAGATAGGCGAAACCTTAGATGGTTTCTTTGGTTCTTTGACGTATCATGATGTTCATTCTAGAAACACGTCAAATACATTTACTAAGCTATTGTTGATTTCAGTTTACTGCTTCAAGCAGTGTTTGTTCGTGTTCTGTGAAACATTGATGAAAAGTCAGTCCATGGCAAGGTGAGAAAAGCTTCCTGGCTTTAATGAAAAATAGCAAGAAGAGTCCAGATCTTGTTTTGTTTTCAGTTTTCCTCACTCTTTACAAGATCAAGAAACATTTCCTATAAACAGTGTCTGCCTCTAGAAAGTAATGCTGTACATAAAACACTGGACTGAGAATAATATTGGAAACTTCTTGGCAAACACCTCCTTAACAAATCAGTGTGTCTGTCTTTCTGTTTCCTAAGTGACATATTATTTATATAAAATGTAAGCATTACAGGCCAGGGGCTGTCCTGTATATTTCTATCAGAATTTAAAATACTATCATAATATAAAAACCGTTAATGCATTTCTGGTTCAGTGCACTTCTAGGTTTGGGTTTGTTTTTTTTTTTTAGTTTTCTTCTACATGGACTTGTTGCCCTGAACTAATATGTGAAATGGATGTAAATTGTTCTAAAGTAATATTTAGGAATGTTGCTGTCTGACCAGATTCCATCTTTATAAAGCATAATGGAGGTAGATTATTTAGGACTACTTTTTATAGTGCTTAGTTTAACTCTTTACTGAAGTGCACAAGCCCGAGTGCTTTTTTTCAGGGCTCTCCAGCGTGGGACAGAACATACTGGGGCTTGTGCTCACCACTTACCTTTTCCTCTCTGCCACCTTCTGGGGAACAAACGTGGCCCTTCATTTAGCGCAGGAGGGGTCTCCATCACTGTGCCCCTCTCAGGCTGTGTCAGGGGCTGCAGTGTTGCCCCTGGAAATCTTCTATAACATGAAGTTACAAGAGAATAAAACCTATTGTGAAATGGAATTCCTGACTAAACTTCCTGCTTTTCTTTGGTTAGTTAAGTAGGTTCTGTTCTGGCATGTGACTTTGAAATATGTTGGGTATCATAAGGACTTTCCTCACAGTTTAAATTGTAGAGAGTTGATTGCACCATCTCGGCGAAAACATGACATCTGCAACTTAAATCTAAGGTTGTGCAAATGTTGTGGTCAGTGTTCAAAGTATCAGTTTTACAGGATTGTCTGTTTTAAGGACAGTGTTAAGGATCAGTTTTAAGGCTGTCCGTTGAAGTTGCTCTTTCGCATCATCCAAATGATGGTCTAGAGGTCTAGAAACCTAAATTTTGGAAAATTTTTATCTTTGTTCATTCTGAAACCAAATAAAAACACAATTAAAAGCAGTCAGCTGATAGCTTCTGTTGAATGTCGTCATCTCTAGAGTTAAAAAATTCTCTCTAGCTTTTCCTAGTATGTAAAAATCCGGAGTAAAACAGGCACTGGGATGCCACAGTGACAGCTGACTCGTATCAGTCTCAGGTCAGCCTCTTCACTCAGGTCACTAGTGCTGTCATCAATGGTTGTGTTTATAGGCTCTTCCCTGAAGCTCTGATGAGCTCAGCTGTCACACTCAAATACGTGCAGTATATAAATCTAAATGTTAATGGAAGTGTTCAGAAATTTTGTGAGCCCATCTTTTGACTGCCATGTTCTTCTGATGTCTAGCTGAGTTGCCCTGAGTTGTTCTGCTCAATGAAGAAGATCCAAACAAAATGTTTTTTCTGCTTCTTACGTCTTTCCTTCCCCTGGAACTAAAATAAATGCTGCCGTATAATGTCTCAGTTACATAAACACTGTTCATCTGCTAATTTTACTTTCTTTCCCCAACTTCCTACTGATCTCTTCACCAGTTTTTTATCTCCAGGTAGAAGCATTTCTACCTCCACTTTTTATCCATAAGGTACTTAATTGTGGGCTAAGATCTAAGAAGCAGGAATGCAAATAGAATAACTGCTCGTCCGCATTATTGCGGAAAGATCTTGAAATGTGTGCCAACCTAATTTAAATGCTTTGCAAATAGGTTCTGTGTGCGATGTTGCAGATACACAATTACTTGGCATACAGCAGCAGCTTAGTGATATGATGTTGGAGCTTGGCTTGATTTCAACGAGTACATTATTATCCTGGATCATGCTGATATGCCAATTGTCTTGCATTCCAAGTGACAGCAACTGAATGCTTTTGAAATACAAGGACAATGCTCTAACGCAAAAGGATTTTTCCTGTGCAATTCTAGCGGAAAGATTTTAGTAACCTGTAGATGTCAATGGGATCATGAGAAATGCACATTTAATTTCAGAGTTTTTTAAAACCAAATTAAATCTACTTTTCTTGTAAGTTCCCTTAGGATCATACAGAGCCTTTCAACAGAGCCTTTCTTTCCATCCAGAAATTTAGGATCAGGATTCAGCGTTGCTACTGTTCTTCTCTAACTTCTTATGGGATACAGAATGTGTGTGAACCACCCCACTGCTCATAAATATACCATGGCATACCTGCAAGGTCTGTTAGCTGGGATGCAAGTGTCAAATATATCAATATGTATTTAGGAAAGAGTAATCTACATTCCAAGAAGCAAAGAGAGATTACGCTGTATGTTGGCTGTGCAAAATGTGGTGGCTACTTGCTCCATCTGTGCACTTCAGAAGGGTCGATCTGAGTTTGGCATACCATGTGCACTGTGGCATCTTGCAGGATGTCACATTGCTTGTGGTGACTCAAAGACCGATCTCACTAGCAGTAAAATGGCCTTTATTTTCAGGTTTTTTTTAATAAATGGTGCTTACTGACTCTACTTGAATTTTATTCATAAGTACAGAACTTTACAAATTTGGAGATAAATACGAGTACGTGCTGTTATTTTTTTTAGTTGGTAATATGCTACCTTTTTAAAACCATATTTGGAATAAACCAGCAAGTTAAATGAATGTTAAACAACAAGATAATAAATAGTAACTTAAAATTGAAAAGAAAACAGATGACCTGTTAATCCATTGGATTAATCCAGGTAACGGCAGCAGTTTCAACTAGAACTAGGACTATAGTAAAAGAATGTAAAAGAAAATTTCCCATTAATAAGATTGGGTAGGCATGAGTACATGAGGCTTATGTACTCAAAATGTAGCAGCTTACAAGATGTCATGGAGCTGTTTTACAGACAGAAAGGATGATGAATTTGAGACACTTAAAATTGCCATAGGAGTAAAAAAAACCAGGAGAATCTGTCATTCCTCTCTCTCTGTGTTTTTGCTTGCATTTTTGAACGCACATATCTGCTTTTGTTTTGGCTCTAGGGTGTCAAGAGTTCCTTAGGATTGAGACATTTAAGGAAATAATTGGGGGTATAGCAAGGAGGACATGGATCATAAACAAGGGAGACAGAAATTGCCAACAAATAGAGACAAAACCAGCAGTATTATGTGGAATTATACTTAGTCAACATAGGAATCTCAGTATAGGATGCAGGAAAAATGCTATTGCTTAAAGCAGGAGAAGCATACTGCTGTACCAGTGAGTTCAGTGTTTGCTCTCTATGAGCATTGACAGGAAAACGTAGTCATTGGATGCTACCGAGTAAGGAAAAACAATGCGCTTTAGTAGATACGGAGGAAAGATTTGCCTGCAGTAAATGTGCACTTCAGCCTTTTATTTTTTAACAAGATTTTCATGTTAGATTTCACAGCTGAATTAAGACTTTTCAGTAGGTACTTTTTATTTCAGATAGGAAGGAATGGTCCTGCTGGGTGTGCAATTTCTGTCACAGATATAATTAATATACTTCAGAATACTCTTGACAGAACTTTAGCATCGGTACTGACTTTTAATTTCTTTTCCACTTTTGCATCAGCTCTCATAATGAGAGCAATACGAATTGAGAAACCTGTATTTCTTATGCAACCTGCAGCTTTCAAAGCTGTAGCTGTTGTAAAGTTCATCACGAAACTGACCCAAGCATCTTTGGAAAGGGACTGTATAGTCAGGGTGGTGGTTTCATGTGAGACACAGTTCATCCTGAGAGGCAAATGTGCATGTTCAGGGCAGCTTTTTTAGCAAGGGGTGGCCAACAGAGGACATTGCTGTAGCGAGATCAAATGGCACTACATTACCCTGCCTCATGACTGAAATAGAAAAATTACTTTGAAGGCCTGTGCTGTAAGAAATGCATATTAAGGCCATCAAGTATCTGAAGCCTACCAAGACAGGCTGAGAGTGTTGGGGTTGTTCAGCCTGGAGAAGAGAAGGCTCCAGGGAGATTTTATAGTGGCCTTCCAGTACCTGAAAGGAGCCTACAAGAAAGCTGGGAAGAGACTGTTTGCAAGGGCATGTAGCGATAGGACGAGGGGCAATGGTTTTAAACTAGACATCAGGAAGAAGCTCTTTACAGTGAGAGTCATGAGACACTAGAACAGGTTGCCTAGAGGGGTCGTGGAGGCCCCATCCCTGGAAACATTCATGGTTAGGCATTGACGAGGCCCTGAGCAATCTGATCTAGTTAAAGAGGTCCCTGCTTACTGCAGGGGGGTTGGACTAGATGACCTTTAAAGGTCCCTTCCAACACAACACATTCTATGATTCTGTGTGGTAGGGCAGCTTGTTATCAGGGAGAGAAGCTCTCAAGTACTCCAAGCTGTGGAGGTAATTGGGTACTGCAGTGACCCATGGTGTAAGCTGGCATTAAGAGTTGGAAGTGGTGGCTTTGAGGAAGTCTGGCGGTAGGCTTCTGTGTCGCTCTGGTGGTGATGCCTAGAACACTTAATACAACTTTCTCTTCCTCACGTCCTGTTTCAAAAACAATAAGTGTTTCTTTCACGCTGTTACTATTGTGAATGGCTCATGAGCTTCCTCTTCATAGGAGGACTATAGCCTTTTCTTTCTAAGCAAAAAGAGAACAATTCAAGCCCTGTTCCCTGAGAAGTTATCTGTACAAAACTCAGGGTGAATGTGAAACGTGAGATTCCTGTTGGCTGCAGATGCTTTGTTTCTGTCTGGGACTTGTGCAGTTTCTTTCTAGTCTTGCCTCACAAGAAGACTTAAGGCCTTCATTTTCACTAGTTTATATACCCTTGACTAAGATAAAATGCCATTGCATTGTTTTCTGAAACCAAATCTATGTATCTGATATTATTTAAATAACCCTTATAAAATAAATACTACCATGGTGAGTTCTCTTTTTAATAAACCACTGAAGTACTTTTAAGCTTTTCTCTCTGGTTAAAAAAAAAAAAAAAGTACATGAAATAACAATCCATTTTTATCTCTTCTGCAGCTCATTTTACAAACGCTCTTAAATGGTGTTTAATACAATGCACTACTGCTCGTTGATGCAGCAAATTGTTAAAAGGATACAGTGATGTGTAGAGGACAGGTGGGGACAAGGAAGAGATCCTTCGAGAGTTTGGAAAGAGTAATTTCAGTGGACATCAAGAGGCAAAACCAAAAGTGGAGTAGGGATGGGAATTCCAAGGCCGAACACAGTGAGCAAATGCTTCCTGTCTGTGAACTTGGAGAAGGGCGAAAATAGAGCAGTAGTTGCAGAGGCGAGAGAAACCAGGCTATCTGATTGTACCTTCTTTTTCTTTGTTTGCTCTTTCTGGAATGGCCACTCCAGATCTTAAAACCAAAAATCTTCTGTTCACATGAGGTTAGTCTTTGTGTTGCGCTCTGTCTAAACTCCTGCCTGCTCCTTATGGAGTCTTCTCCATCTCAGAACCACCTGGCCATGGAGCAGGCAGGCAATGGTAGCTGGTCACCTCCATTTCCCTGTTCCTGTCTTCTCTAATGGACAAACACCACCACCTCCCCCATACCCCCTAGCCTCTTCATTGTTTCTTTTCCGTTAAACAGCTTGAGAACTTTCTTTGTTAATGGAATTAACCTTGGTTAATTTTTTCCCTCAGGAAAAGGACAATTCATTTTACTTTTGTACATTGTCCAATTTCTCTGTAACTATATCCATCCTTTCTGGTTGTCCTGATTCACCTTGGTATTCCCTATCAATCTTCTGCCTCTTATCCTGTCACTCAGCTTCTCTGTACCTTGTAGTACTTCCACGCTGATGAGGCTGCTACTGCTTTTAATTCTCCTGCCATTGGTTATCCTGTAAGGGTAGTTTGTTTAATCTTTTTCCCATTTAAATCTCCTTGTTCACTATTAACTAAAAAGTAACGTAACACTCCGAGTCATATTGCAGGCCTGGTTTTTGCTATTAAATTAATTTCTTTGGATGTTTTTCATTTAGTAGGTCTGAGCTTTCTTTTTGATTCAATAAGGTGGTAAAGACTATCAGGAGATACTAGGAGCAGTGGAAGGTGGGTAAATATGCAGAGTTGAAAGTACTGATTCTTACAGCACCAACAAATAGCTTTCCCGCATAGACTGCAATTCAATTTTAAAAACTTAAAGATGACTATGATTAAAGGGACTATGTATAGATATGTGGTAACAACTACTTGTGGTTTACTAGCTAGATATGGAAAAAAAAAAAAAAGACAAATTTCTTTTTCTTTTACTGGGGAGAAAGTTTTCCTTTTTTTTTTTCCCCACGTGGGAAGATACAGAAAAATGATAGCTTGAAACAGCATTTCAAAAATTGGATTTGTTTTTCTGAACAGTGAATGTACTCTACTAGAATTTAATGTTTCTGTGATAGTGTTTGAAATATACCATTACTCAGACACATGCCCTGTGCCAGCCATATTACTTGTAAGCAATAAATCAGCTTATCTTCAGACAAATTAAATCTGACAGCTGGCCTTTCATCACTGCCTATCAAATGAACATGTCAGACTGTTCAACTCATTAACCTCCTGCTTAAGTCAGAATCCAGTCTGGGTTTTGTATGAAGTGAGGTCACGGTAGCCTTTTAGCATCCGTTCTTTAAGGAAGTTCCTAAGGGTTCTCCTTCAGGAAGAAAGATTTGAAATCTCCTTCCCATTCAACCTAACTCCTTTAACCCTGTGGAGAAATTTGCGGGGCTGTCAGAATACAACAACAGGTAGTGACAACAGGGAAATTCAAACAAATGGCTTTAGAAAGGGGTGTGTGTATCTTATTGTTGTCCAGATATGCAACTGTAGCATTCTGATTTATGCTATTGAAAGAGAAGTTGAAAATACATTATTTTGGAAGCCAACCTCTAATTGCTGAACACAGAACAGCTGATGTGCTTTAAGTTGTGGTACCTGTTACCCAGACACTGGGTAATAGCATATGGATCAATTTGCCCCCTTTCTGTAGGCATACGTGGTGGGTCTGTGTTAGGGTACATGGATATAACTTCTGCAGATGTGAAGAGGAAGCACAAAGGAAAGAGTTTCTAAGGAACGGTCTGGTTATAAAGAGTTTTCAGCCGAACTGTGTTGCACGAGGGTCAAGCAGTATTGACATTATTGTGCTAGGTTTTGGACAATGCACAGTATAGTTGTTTCCCAAAACATTTATAGACTAAACTGGAACATTGATGAGATGAAGAAGTGGAGTATAACCAGAGCTGTTGAGTCTTTTACTGTACAAGACTTGCAGAACTGACTCTTGTCTCACACTTCCCTGGATCGTCTGCACTGTTTTGTGTGGTCTTTGACCCTTTTTCTTTCACTTGACTCAACCTGCATCACAGGCATGAGATCTAATGTGTAAAAAGATCCCCAAGAGGTAAGTCTGGAGAATAAAAACATGTAGAATTTTAGCAGGAAGAGTAGACATGAATGCAATAAAGGACTGCTTTTACTCCTGGCAGAAGCCCCATGTTAGCACAAGTAAGTAAAATGTCATTGGTCCAAAAATAGAGGTAAGCATGAATTTAAAAAAAGAAAACAAAACCAACAAAACCTCTGCAATTATTTGACCTATGGGAAGTTTGGTTCCATATCCAACATTTAAAAAATCTTTAAGATATTTAGCAATTATAGTTCAGGCTTAGGTTATTTTATTTAGTTTATGACCGTGCCATTTCTTGTACATGAAATACCAAATAGGAATTGCAGATAAGTTTTCTTAGCTCCTTCAAGTTCAGATTTCTTCTCATGGTTCTTTTTTGTGGAGCTCCATATGTTAGCCAAGAACGGTGGTCTGAGTGACATTCAGACGGTTGGAGTAATAGTTGGATAAGTAAGGAAGTATCATGGAAAGAAAAGGTCTGCTTAGCCTGCAATGAATGAAGAACTGAGAAACAGATGGTGGGAGTAAGATCAGATTCATAATGAAGTCCCAGAAGGTTCTGTGCTAAGATTCGTCCTCTTCATCATGCTCATAAATATCTGGGACAAGGGATCGTTGTTGGGTTGACAACGTGTTTACTATCGGGAAAGTCAATGCTAAAGCTTGTAGCGAAGACTTACACAGGAAATTCATGATATTAAACTGGCCGGAAGGAAAGCACAAATGTAACTTCTTGTCAGCAGAGGAAAAGCTATGCACCTATCTAGGCATTCAGTCATTTCTAAATGAGCTGTTTCTGTTAAGGAAAAAGATCTTGAAGTGAATTGTATTTTGAAAGCCAAAGCTTTGATACTCAGCAGCGGTCAAGGCTGCAAATGGGGTGTTAGAAGTGGTTTGGAGACAAACCAGCGGGTGCTGCTGATGCCCACAACACCATAGTGGCATGCCCACTTTTCAAGCTCTGCATGGAGTCCTGCCCAACCCTGTTTTTTCTCTGATGTACAGAGAAAAAGGATATGGAGGATCTGTAGAGGATATGGAAAAAATATCTGAAACATCTTTCAAGACTGCAATTTTTAGCATGGAGAGGAAAGCCAAGGAAATGGAGTTGAGGTCCATACAATCATGAATAATGTGGGAAAGTCAAATAGGGAATTACTGTTCATTGTTTCACATTGCATGAGCAAAAGATGGTAGATCTCAAATAGAAATCGGAAAGTCTACTGTCATTTCTCATAGAAAAACATAAATCATTAAAAAAAGTTACTGTATTCTAAACTCTATGTATTGTTAATGCAGTGAATTAAACTAACGGGACAAGTGGATAGATAACTTTAGTTCTGAGTTAGCACACGAGTTAGCACACTAAGATCCTGGTTTTCAGTTCCTTCATAGTTACCATCTCAACTTTAAATTTAAATACTTATGACCGTTATATACAGGCCTTACATAATGCCTATTATTTAAACTGAAGACATACTTGAAAAGTCCTGAAAGTTACAGTTGTATGTAGAAACAAGTGTATGTGTGAGGGTTAAAACTCCGTTTTCTGTTTACAGATAGGGCCAGAAATTTTGTTTGAATGTAAAGCTACTTTCTCAATGGCTCTTGCCCTAGTTTTACCATTCTCAAAGAGTTAGCACAATCAAATAGGTTTAGACAGATTGATACTCAGTCTCTCATAGATTAGTGTTATCCCATTAGCTTCACGTGTCATCAAATACTTTTTTTAATTGAGGTTGGGTATTCTGAGAGGAAAAAGAAAGGTTCCCGCTCTCCTTATGTTGTTGCAGGCATGCTGGCTTAGGGGATATTGCTGTCGTTTGCGTACTCTGTGTGGCACAGGATGAAGATTCAAAGCCCTTGGCTCTATTCTTTCCTGTTCTTTTAAAGTTGAGTTTTAAAAGGGGAGCATGCCAAGGGTATTTGACACATCCAAGGAAGAGTCCAAATGTAGAAACACCGTGGCTTTACAAGCTATGCCAAGTGTATCATGTTTATAATAGTCATCTTAAAAGATATATAAATACTTTCTAAAACTTCTTGTTCTAAATCTGTTTTGATAGGAAAAATTACTGTGTGTAGAAAAGGAAGAACTTGCTGCATCTCCTCCTCTTTGTATCCCAAAAGTTTGTGGTGTTGAGAAGAATAGGAATATGAAATCAATTTGGTTTTGACACCTCACGTCTGCTTTCCACATGGAAGCTGAAGATCAGAAAACATGAAGATTGTCTTTGTTAGAGATTACATCATCTTTACAGTTGAGATGACCAAAAACCCCACAATAGAGTGATTTGGAGGTAGACTTTTCTCTGCACAATAAAATTGGGAGTATGTAGAGGTCTTATCTAATGACTCAGAAAAGTGCCTAAGTCTTTAAATTATTTTTGCCAATACAAGATGATACTTGAGCAGAGCTCACAAGTTTCTACCTAGACTTTGGGTTGCTGTGACTTTGCAAATGTTCTTATCTTTGCTGGTTAAAAGATATGCTGTAAATACATCAGGTTTTGGCAGCATAAGAGGGAGAAGGATATTTGTTCTCTGAGAAGTGGGGAATTATATTCATTTTTTGTGTGCGTGCTATAGTACTGCAGGAGAAAAGTATTTGAAAGGGGTCAGTGGCTTGTTGAGTCAGACTCACTTTTCCAGGGTGGGACCAGTTCTTCACATATGTTTGTCTAAAACTTCAACCACCAAGAGATTCTGCAACTTCTCTGGGGAATCTCTTCCAGTATTTCACTGTTCTCGCTGTCAAAAGGTTTTTCCTAAAGATTAACCTAAGCCTTCCTTGCCTATAATTAAATTTCTTCCTGTCCTAGCAATGTACCCTTTTCCCATGTAGTGGTCCCTTGATTTACAAATGCTTATTACCAAGCATTTTTCCTCCAGACTAAACAACTCTATTTTGCTCAATTTTATATGTTTTTCTTTGCTCTTTTTCTTTCTTGGACTCCACAGCATCTCCTGTCACTGGAATTCTGTTGTCCATAACATTTAATCATTTGAAGGCTCCCTGGAATGCTTTTTAGTCTGAGCTAACTAGCACACTCCTGCATTAAAGGAGTTTTCAGTTTACTTGTATGGATGTCACCTGAGGGTCGAGTAGCACTACAGAATGATTAGAAATCTCTAAAAGATGATTTGCAAGGCAATTCTTACATACCATACCTATCCATGTTCCTCACAAATCTTATCAGCAATAGCTTTATTATATTTATTTTGGGGTAACTGACTGGAAAAAAATTTACTGTTAAACATCATCACGCTGAGTGCCAGTCCCTGTGGATCCCTGCTGGAAAAGCTGCCTTTTCAAGGTGATTTCCCAGTTGCAGCTACTGTTTGAGAACTGTTATTCAGCTATCTTAATCCAGTTACCATGTGCTTTACTGATACTGAATAGTGCTAGTTTTTGAATCAGAATGTCATGCAGTAGCAACGGAAATGTTTCGTCTGTCTATTGCATCTATGTAGTTACTGATGAAATTGTTATTTAATCGAGGAATAAAACCAGGCTTATTTGACAAGATAGATTTTTCACTGAATTGCTTTGACCAACACTGATTATATTCTTGTCCTCTAATTCTTTATTTTTCAAATGTGTTATGTTTATCAAGACTGGTGTCAGGCTAACTGCAGTGTATCTGCCACTGTTATCTGAAATGGCCTCTGTACACTTGCAGTCTTTAAAAGATTCTGCAGCAGCCAAAGATTTATATATCAACAATATAGGCTGTTTTTCAGCTAATCTCTTCTAGACTTTTGGATTATACTTATCCAGATCTTCTGATTTTAAAAGGTTTGGTTTTGTAGTAGATACTTTCTCACACTCTCTTCAGTTGTCAAGGGACTGGAACACACTCTGTCATGATTTGATGCAGTAACTTTTCACCACTTCTCAAATGCAGGACATAAAAACCTTTTCTGCATCTTTATTAACAATTTTGCCATCCTGATCCATAGAGAACCCGTACTACTGCTTTTGTTCTTAATTTGCTTGAACATTTCCAGTGTCCTCAGTCCTTGGAGGTGAGAATTTTTCTTTGTCTTATTTCCTTCCTGGTTTTCTGTCTCTTACAGCTTTTACCATGCTGCTATTTATTCCTATCTTTCATCAAATAACACAAATGGAAAAGAGACCTTAAACTGCTTTTGTTTAACCTACAAACCAAGAGAGGCTGTTAGCCCATGTTATCTTGTTTGGCCAAGCCACAGGTTCTGGACAACTGAAAAATAGTTGTAATATTTTTTTCCAATCAGTTATGCCCTTAGTTATGGAAGAAGTAAATATTTAGTCACTCCAAGCTGCGGATCATCTTTTGGAGCTGCAAGTACTTGCTCATGCGTGTAGTTCGGACTCATTTCTCTTCTCCAGTAGCTTTTGGATGTGATTGTTACTTACATTTGTTGTGCCTACATTATCAGTTTACAGTTCTTTAGCCTGAAGACAAACTTGGTATTTAATATATTGGTTTTTATTGGAAGATTATTGGGTAGGATGTTTTAGAAAGAGATGCAGTGAAATGCTGCTGTTGGTTTCACAGAAAGTCAGGCATATATTTCCTATCTTTAAGTGTGGGAGTGTGAAAGCTCAGTCACTGTGCTGTGCAGTGGTGGAAAAGACTATTGTTCATTCTAGTGGAAGGGAAGAAGAAGAAAATGGCAATTGAGATGAAGTCTGATTCGGTACTGATCTCTGGAGAATAAGTGTTTGGGTGGCTGGCGAGGCAGACAGGCAAAGGGGCAAATGAGGTTGAGCTGAACTAAAATGTCAAATGTACCTGGAGAGGTCTTGAGTCAGAATGGCACTTTTTGGCATTTTAACTGCTCTTCTTAGAAGGAATATTTTGGAGGGGGAGGAAATGAGAATGAAAATGCCTTTCAATAATGCTTTGTTGCCTTTAATTATGTTTTTTATACTACTCATTTTTTTATCTGCCTTTCTGTATGAAAGTGGCATTTAAATACATATTTTCAGTAGGGGGGATCATAAGCTAGAATTAAGGATGGAATTAGATTACTTAATAAAACTGATCGGCTAGCTTCCCTGTGCTTGGAAATGTTTGTTGGATTGGAAAGGATCGTAGACCTCAGAACTGGGATGTATCACAAAGGCAGTGAAGAAAGAAGAGTGTGAAGAAAATTGGCTAAACTTCTCTTAAAGTACAGGTGATTGAGGCGCCACAACAGACTTCTGCTTAATTTAAAATAACACAGGTACATAGGTAGTTCCTGTGGCCAGTGCATAAAATAGTCTTCTTGTATGTGAAAGCAATCAGGCCTGTAACAACTATATGGCTTCTCACCAAGCCATTTATTGGCAGGCTAAAGGTGTGGAAAATCGTGACTCTGTTTTCCTTGAGATGCTTGGATGAGGCGGTTGCCTTGGAAAGTGGGAATTTTATGGCACTGTTTCACATGTCAACCATTTGAAAACTAGCAAATAAACTCCATAATCCTCCAAAAGCCTGTGAAGGTAAAGAAGGGAGGAGTTGTCCCCTTGGGAGCTGGAAGGGCACAACACAGCCTTCTGCTGCAGAGCCCGTGTCCCGTGGGCCAGTGCTGCTCTGTGATTCTTTCCACATGAACTGTAATGGGACGTGTCTGTCCTCCACAGGCACCAAATCAGCACCTTTTAGGAACTGTGGAAGGGCAGAGAATTGCCAACTTTTAAGTAGTTTCACACGCCCTCACGCAGCATGGTTCGCCTGAGTGCAAATGGTCATTGTGCCTGGGTCTGTATTCTGCTGGAACCGTGGCTCAGAGGCAGCTTCTGAACATCTGCAGGTGCTCCCTACTACTTTCAGACACACAGTAGTCATTGGGGAGACTCAAGTCAGCAAGTCTAGGTGTTTTAAATTTAGCATTTCCCATGTAAGGGGAGCTTATCTGGCTTTGTCCTCCATATCCTGCTTTATTAACAGTATTGTGGTCATAAGGGGAAAAAAAAACTGCGCATGATCAGCAAAATCCATCCAAATGCAACTTCTTCCACCCTCATCCATTTTTACCACTGCACAAAGATTAAAATTGATATGAGGATTCCATTTTCCTCCTATTTCTCCTAAAGGGTACCTTCTAGAAAATACTATTTTGACATACACGTGAGAACCTCAGTATTTGTCTGTGCTGCAGTCACAAGAGCACGCAGTAAAGATTGCCACACTAGTTTTAAATTAACAAACTAGTATCGGAAGCAGTTTCTCTACAGCAGCAGAAGACTCAATATGGGCTGCTTTATCTTCCCAGGCAGTGACTGTTTACACGGGGAAGCATGTCACTACTTGCCACAGCAGACAGACTGTTGTGATGATGTCTGCCATGGACTCACAGCAAGGACTCACCTTTTCACCTTATTGGGGTATTGCATTTTGCAGAGCTAAAGAAATAAAGAAATTATTTGGAAGCAAAGGAGTGAGCATACATAAATTAAACCAGCCCTAAGTTCAGGGTCAATCAGTTAAGATCCAAACCTTATGCTTAATTGTATCAAAATAACATCACACTTCTCCATCAATGTATCAAGAAGTAGCTGGAAGCCTTAATGATAATGAAGCTGAAATGTATAAGAAATATCTACTGCATGTGCTCTATTTTGTTCTAGATTGTCTCTCTAGCTATTTTAAATCTCATTATAACTGGAAAATTACCTTGCATAACAGCATGCACTGCAAGAACTGAAAGGGTTTGTGAATAGAAAATGGCAGTCAAGTTCCATCGCAATCAGCAGTGCTGTTTTTAGGCTAGCTGAGTACTACTTTTCAAGGGTTTTCTATGGGTAAAATGTGATTGCTATCAGTGCAATGGAAGAAGCTCACAGAAAGAAGTGAAATTCCTTCTTGCATTGCTTGAAACAGGCTTAAAATGCTCCTGCTGAACTGTGCTAGGAGCCTGAGCAGAATTTTGTGTCAGGTGATTAAACTTTGTCCAAGTTTAAATTAGTGAAATGATGTCTTCTCTCACTGTTTATATTACTTTTTAAGAGGAGCAAAGTCTTCACAAGAAACAGTATTACTCCTAATACTCCTAATATCCCTCTTTTTGGGAAGTGTTGGAATTTGCCAATAACCCCCACATCCCTCTCTTTAGGAAGTATTTGGAGTTTGCTAATGAACATAGAGGCAGTATTTTCTAAATAGCCACCCCTTCTGTAAGAGATGAGCAGGACCCCAGATGATTTCCAGGTCTGAAGATCTTCTGAGTCATCTACACAGTCTGAGAAGTGCAACCCATTCCTACAAGGCAGAGAAAACTGGCATTTGTGCTTCTCTCCTGAAGCCTCCAGCTGCCCCACTCAGTCAAACAGTCATCATCTCTGGAAGAGTAGGTCAGGAGGCTTGTTTTATAATCCAGAAATACCAGGGAAAAATGGAGATGCTGTCAGAGAGGGACAAGTGGCATTCGCTTATAGGGCTGGATTTAAATAAAAGATGCTTAGCAATTAATCTGACTGGTTTCTGATGTGGGGGATGAGCCAAGATTGGAGCCATGTAGAAGTGAGAGCACTTGTTAAAACATTGGTTTTCAGACAAGTTGTGTCCTGTGGTAAGGAATGACCCCTTGAAGATGAACTTCTGATAAATGCAGTCCCTTGGTTGTGGTAGGTTCCTTAGCTAGCAGCTGCCCCTCTCATTTCCAGAGATGTGTTGCCTACAAAACTCATTTTTCTTTCCTTTATTGTGTGGAGGCTTCTTTGTGGGTAAGTTGAACTCAAAATCTGACTCCCATGTTTCTTTGTCCTGTCAGAAGACTCCTATATGGATAAATGTTTGGAGATTCCTCTATCAGCATGCAAAAAGTGACACGTGTGTTTCTCTCTTTAGGGCTGGGGGCTTATTGCACTGAGCATTAGAAAAAGGGATTGTATTGTGTTTGTGTTATTCTTTCACAGCCCTGCCTTTGCCTCTGTACCATGGCTTGTATCATACAAATAGTCTGCAAAACTTACATAAGAAAGTGGAGTAGAATTGTCCTGTCACTTCGAAAAGTTCTTTGAAATGTTGGTAACATTCAAGATTGAATAACTAATTTCTTTAGTCTTTTAGTTGACTTTTAGACTTTAGTAGACTTTTAGTCAACCACAAGCCAGCCCTGACAGTAAGATCCAAGCGAGTAGTCACTGACAAAAGCTACCAACCCCAAAGTCCTCATCTAGAAAGATCTTGGCTTTGTCATCCTTTCGTGCTTTTGAACAGTGGTCTTTCAGCCTTTATCCCCTTCGACCTCGCTCTTTGACCTTGTTGCTCCTCTTCTTTACCCCATCCCAATACTACACCCCCCAGCACTGGGGGGCTCCAGGCAGTTATACAGACGAAAGCAATTCCTGATGTTTGCTTAGGTTAGCGATGCCATTTCAGCAACATCCCTTTAGGAATCTATCTGAACGCTCTGCAGCGCAGAAGGAACTGGCAAATGCATAGGGAAAAGAGAGGGAGGAAACCTGGCCCGTGTCACAGGCTCCTGTTTTCTCTGACGGAGGAAAAGCGGGAAGTCGAGAGGGAAAGGGATCTGGGTGCCATACATTTAAATGGCTGGAGGCAAGGCTGAGACTCTGACAGGGAATGACAGACAGCAGGCAGCAGGACAGCAGCTCTGCTTTGAGCTTATGGACTGACTGTGGTTCAAGAAAGGAGCTGAGAATCAGGTGGTGGTGGGGATAAGGACTTATTTTTGATGAAGGAAAAATGCTATCTGAAGGAAATGAGATCGTGGAAAGGGACTGTACATTCTGCATGCTGCGCTTAAATGTTTGAGACTGATTGCTTATCAGGGTATTGCAATCCTATGATTAAAAATAAAAAAAAAGGAAAAAAGCATAATTTCTCTCTCTCTTGTGGTACGATTACCTTTAATTTCGTGATAAGATGACTTTGCTTTGAAAAAGTTAAGCTAATAATTCTGCCCCTGTACCTCTCCTCCTTCCTTGTACCCTGCAGCGGCTGAGATAGCTTTCCAGTCAGGAGCTGTTTTCCTGCTGAGCTGCTCAAGTGTGAGCAGACGTGGGCTGCCCTACAAACCACAGGTCTGGTCACAGAGAGAGGAAGAGTTGGAAGGGCTTTAGTTGTCCCATTGCTGACAGTGCACAGACTTCAGGTTTTTCTTGTAGCAAACAAGGGAGGAGGTAATGCAGAGATTATTGGGCATTCGTTGAGGCTGCAGTGTGATGGGGAAAACTGAACTGCAAATAGCTGAAGGGTTAAGTGTTAGTTCTAGGCTTTCAGTATAGTTTGGATATTTGTTTCAACTGTTTTCCCTGGGCTTTGTCACTCTTTCCTGTTCTCTGCACCCCATCTTCATTCTTGTCATCTGGCCATCCATGAGATACCATGGCCATCGTTCTCCTCATGCCAGGCAACCAGAGCTTGAGTTTTGTTGCAGTAAGGGAGCAGTGGCCGTGGTGTGCTGGCTGCTTTACAAGCATCCTACTGGAGGCCCTTTCCTTAACCTTGGCTTCTGAGTTTTCTTTCAAATGTGCCTAGAAGGAGATTGGAGTTTAAGTTATGCTGCTGCATTTAAAAAACGTAATGCTGTCAAGGGTCCTTAGAACATATTGGATAGGTATCCTTTTTTGGGTTTTGTATATATTTAGCTTTTTTAAAAAACAAAACCAAGCAGACCTACCTGAATAGCTGTGTATTAAATAGCAATTTTTTTCTTCTCTGTACTGTGTGCAATGCTGAGTCTTGCTGCTATTGATAGTTCATGTAGAAATACATTAATGCATTAGAACCACTATTTGTTTAATACTCAGAAAGTCACTTCAGAGACGTTGGCAGATGTTATCCCCGTTTTACAGAGGGAACGGAAGCATGGAGAGATGAAATACAATGTCTCAAATATCCTCTGATTCTGCATAGCCAGAGCGGCGTGTCTGTCCCCTGGCTCCCAACTAGGCAGCCGTCTTTAAGTCTCTTTAAGAGCAAAGCTCCATTGTGTTCAGCAGCCTCCGCCGCGACACCCTCCTCTTCCCCTGCAGTCTCATTTCGTTCGATACGTACCTGCTAACTTTTCCAGCAAATGAAGAAGGGTTCTATAGATAACAGCTTTCTTCATTATCCTCTTCCGAAGGACACCTGCTTGGGGGACGAGGTAGCCTGTGATCATGTAATTAAAGACTCCGTGTAATGTCCATTCCCCAGTAGGGGACTATGGGGAGCGCGGCAGCCGCAGCCCGTGGCTCCCATTCTGGTGCCGCAGTAGCATCTGCTGGTTGGAGCGGCAATTGCACGTGCAAAAATGGGCCTTTTTTGGTTTCTTGTGCCATAAAGCTGGGAGGGGCGCATCCTCCCTAATACGGCTTTGTGCTTTCTGGGGTTAGAAATTGCCCCGTGGAGGCAGAGCATTAGAAAAAAGGGATTGTCTGATTCTAAGATGCTTCTACAGGATGCACATTTGAATAATATGCACCCACCTTAAAATCTGAGAAAACTGGAGTTTTCACAGGGAGAGAAATGAGGCTTTTCTTTGACCTTGGTGTAGTCCCTGTGCCAAAGGATGGACGGGCTAAATCTTCTCTATAAAGCACTTGAGTTATTTGGGTTTTATTCTAGCTGATACCAGGGAAAGGGCTGAACAGCTGCTGCTGAACATTTCCCTGCGCTTTTCTGGGACTGACACTGGTGTGAAAAATGTCAAATGGTTTAAGGTCTCAACATGATCATCAAAGATGATGGACTATAATGCCACCTATGCATAGTGCAGCGAGCTCTATGCATTGCATAAGCTCTTCCTTCTGCAGAGAAGAAATTAAGAAAAGCAGGTTTCATGAGACAAAAATAAAATCTCTTTCAGAAGAGAAGTAGTAGTTTAAAATTGAAGTTATTCTTCCTTGCAGTGGTGCTGCAGTGGTACTTTGTCTGTTCTTGTCACAGTTCATCATCAAGCAGGTTGGAAAAAGCAAAGATTTTATGTACATTCTGAAAATGCCCGGTGAATTGTGCAGCTTGACTTCAAAAGCTGGGTGCTTGGCCCCACTTATGCCCAGTGAAAATGGACAGTGTGAGCGAGGGCTTGTGGTTGCACTCGTGGGAACATCACAGACTCTAAGCTTCTCTCCCCTGACTCTCCACAGGGCTTCTCCCACCATGTGATGACAGGAGGATTTAAAGTCTGGTCCTTCAAGGGTCTTCAGAACTAGCAGTACCATAGATGGCCCCAACCTTGTCATGCTGTTGCAGCTTCTTTCACAATTTTCAGATGAGAGATCCTGAGTCCTTTACTTGCCAGCAGGCTTTGGGGGATCACCCCAAGTATTCAAGCCAGGAAGGAAAGCAGAAAAGTAGATAAGCTGCACTAATGTGGTCACTAGATAGCAATAGTGTGGAAGAAATGCTGCAGTGTGGTTCTGAAAATGAGCAGTTCCTGGTTTCAGTATGTTTCTCCTGGTTTTTTGTAAGTTGGGATCTTCACAAAGACATAGTTGAGCCTCTCCTGTTTCTTCTGTCAAGCCAAATGTTGGTAGAAGGCTTTGGTTGCAGCGGCCCATAGTTTTGATAGTGCTGCACCCTGAGTTTGACTTCAGGCTGTGGCAGGATGACTTCATGATGGTGTGACACAGCTGCTCTGGGATGTTGTCTACCTTGTTGGGCCACGTTGAATAGAGATTTATTTGCTGCTTTCTGGTGACTGTGCTTGGCTGAGGTGGGGGGGAATAAGCCTGCACATTTCTCCCTGTGCAATGTGACTTGAAGTAAATCAGAATTTCTATGCTTGAAATGCTGTTTTCTGTATTGCAGTATTGTACACCTTAACAATAAAAACTGTGTTCTGTGGACTTTAGCTATTTCCTAATAAGAAAAGAGATAACATTAGTGCAAACTTTTTTTGAAGGTCATATAATCATGTTATAATATCATGTCAAATTATATTAAGGCCAGATAGTTTTCATTGATAAACTTTTCTTATCTTACTCCAGGTTTAAAGTGAAACATTTAGGTTCTTCTCCAGCACTCGAGAAAATTTCTGCATTATGCTTTTTACTGAATGCTCTCCAAATTCAGGACAATGCAAATGTATGAAAAAAATGTATCTGTACTGTAACACATTGATTAAACTGGAACAAATCACATGGTGGCTTCTGGTAGGTCAGACTGAAATCAAGCTTGGAATAGAGCCTACAAGAGTGCATTCCTAGGCCTAGGGGTTAAATCTATATAGCCCAAATGCTATAGGGGTATGAACCTTTATTCCCTGTTAGGACTCAGTCTGTTATGGCTGTTAATCAGCCATTTCTGCATCTCAGTTTCCAGTCTTGGAATTTGAGGGCTGGGATTTTCAAACTTTGCTGTCACCTCAGAAGTGGTCAGTTACATAAACGTAGGGCTTCTTGTTTTCTCGTGGGCATTATCTAACCGTGCATATTTTTAATGCTGTAAGGTATTTGAAACAGTAGTAAATGTAGGATTGTGTTCCTGACAGGAATTGGAAGCTGCATATTTCAAAGGGTCAAGTGTATTGTGCATGACAGCATCTGACTGAAAATAATACCAGAGGGAGCTGTCAGCAGGGCTTGCTTCTGCAGCGGGTGAAACGGGGTGGCTGCAGTGATTTCTCTGCTGGAGGACAATGGGTCCTCACTTATTAGTGGATTCAGACTGTTTTATGTCGTCTGCCTGCAGAGCTCCTTCTCTATATCCAGTTGGAAAAGGTGAAGGCTGTAGCAGGTAGGCACACAGTGAAAGGTTTATAAGAACGTGTGAGAGGGCAAGCAAAGGGAAGTTGTAAGTTAAGGATTTGCAAACATAACACTTAATAACATCACACTGTCTTTCAGAGGATCCAACATGCTCTACAGTGGGTTCACAGTGGTCATTTTATTTCCAGTAAATATCATCACCAAAAGTATAAGTCTTTTGCGTGTTTATTGTAGGAAGTTACAAGAAAGTACTCCATGACATTGTATCTGGAACACCTTCTTCCATCCTGGGGTTTATTGTTTTTCTTCTCAAGGGAAAAGAGCGCATGTTTCACTCCATCAGTCATCTAGCTCGATGCTGGAATCCTGATCGTGCTGCGGTGAAAGGTTTCCATGGCTTTGTCTGTCTGCCTTTTGCTTTTATTTCCTCAGAAAGTTACAACTTGTGCTTGTGAGTGAGAACACGCTGTTGTTATTATGGATCTGTGCTCAGAGGCAAATGAAGAGCATGATGAAGAGAGAGCATTTCCCATTTCCTGCCAAATAAGAAAAGAGTTAGGTCCGAGAGACAAATCCATTTTCTGACAGCCTGTGTCCCAAATGTCTCACTTCGAACCTTAGGCAGCTCCAGACCTTAACTACTGTGAATTGCAGTAATGGACAGATTCAATTGCAACTTCTATTTTCAGTTCAGAGTGGAAAAACTCCTGAAATTAAATGTGGTGGGTCAAACCCTCAGAGGGTGCAAAAGCTGGGCAGCGGTTTCCTCTTCTCCTCCTCTGCCCCATCTCCGTCTGCAGCAGCAAGAAAAGACCCTGGCAAGTTTGTGTTTCTGCAGAAAAGGTCATTTAATAGACGTGCTACTCCATGTGAGGCAACCTGCACAGGAAGAGCTCAGCGCTTTGTCTAGACTGTCTGCATATTTCTTGACATGAATAAGAGTTGGCCTTTGTTGCTTGCTTCATCTCGTCCTTATGTTATGCTTGGGTAAAGCCTCATCGGTGAGATATGAAGAGACTTTATGGAGATGGCTTTTTGTGCAGTGGAGCGTGTGGTTGTTCCAGCTTCATGCTAATCTGAGGCAGTAGGTAAGATAGTAGGAGTATGAAAATGGCATGTGGCTTTCGTGGAAAAAAAGAGCTACTGCTCATTGTCCCCTTTCCATGTAACAAAGTAATCTCTGTTCATCATTTCTTGTTACCCTTCAACCTCTTGTCACACCGGTATTAAGCCTATTACATAAATGAAATGTGTTCTGTAAACTCAGGTCAGTTCTTAATGGACAATAATTCAACTGATGAGACACGTAATTGGTTATAACTTACTCTAATTGACATGCTTTTCCCAGGACAACTCCCGTGCTCAGACAGCAGGAGCATGGATGTTATTAACCAGGGCAAGTGTGAAGGACGTCCCACTTTTATGTGTCCTGTTTTGTTTCCCTGGATCAGATGCACGATAACTTTCATCCAGACAAAATGTCCTTCAGGCTGTGTACATATAAACACCTTCGACCTCAAAATCAGCCAGAAAATTCCTGCCTACCTTAATTATATTAAATTTGAATGCTGTTACAGGCAATGACAGACAATGAGCAGGCAGTAAAAATTAGGTGACGCTGCAGTGCATGTATCTGCTGTGTCTTTCAAGCCTTGGTCACAGACTCTTTCCTTCCAAGGGGGCTTGTCTTCGGTCAACATTTAAGAAAAAGTATTTTATATTCTTTGAATTACCAGAAATTTGAAGCCCTTGTATGTGAAGGGGCAGAAGACAGAAAATTTCTTTCATAAGTTGCTACTTGTAGCAATAACAGTGCATTGACTTTTTTCTCCTAGCACAAGACTTAAGACTCAAAAAATGTTTTCAGATTATGGACTTCTCTGATATTGTGTGTTAATGTAATTGGCAGTCTTAAAATTGTACTGCCTTTAATTTATTAAAGTATAGAAGAACAAATATTTCTGTAAGTCTCCTTGCAGACAAACGTAGACACTTGTTCCTGCAGAGCTCTTATGAGCTTTAAAGTCCTTTTTAAAAAACAATTGCAGTGATTGCTAAGGTTTTTAGTTACGGAAAGACCAAAAAATATTTTCTCCTTCTCTTTGTTAGACTCCCTCAGAGCTGCCAAAGACTACAGTCACCTGTCGGCCAATGATAAAAGCATTTTCTTAATGGGAATCCTATACTGGTTTCATACTCTGGAACAGTAAAAAAGATCAAAAATTTACATGTTAAACTGTTAAGTCAAATTTTTGATGATTTTTGTTTGTGCTGTTCCTGAGTTTCTGAAAAGCATTTAGTGTCATTATCACAGTGTAAAAAAGTTGAATGTAACTTACTGTTTTTCCCTCCTGAAAGGCCCCTGCCTGCCTGAATATTTAAAATGCGTCTTAATTCCCATACTTTATGAAGGCATGCTATTAATTGAGGGGAAAAATGCTGTAGGCCTTTAGGACAGCTTCTAGGATCGTTATTTTAATCCCAGGGAGTTTTGTTCATTTTTGTATGGTGGCAAGTGCACTTTCTTCTAGACTGCATGCACAGATTTTCCTCTGCTGCAATGCTCTGGGTTTCAGCCATTTCCTTACTGCAAATGAATAATGAATAAGCTGTGGTTTGAAAGCTAATGGTTCAAGATGAAATCAGAAGCTCATTGCAACATGGATGATACTCATTTGTCATCTCCATGGAAACATCTATTTATCAAGACATTGCAGCTAAGACTTTAACAAGAAAGTAAGCAATTGTTGGAACGCAGGGCTTTTGCTGAGAAGCAGATTTAGCAAACAAATGATAGGATTACAGAGGAATGCAATGTTTTTTTGGAAATCGGGTATTATTTTTTTTAAGAATACAGAAATCTTTTACCTCGAAGGAAATGGATTTTGGTGCATTTTGAAAAGTGAAAAACATCAATAGAATGAGGAAAAAAAAAGCATAGATATCCTAGGGGATCTCATTCTCACCTGTTGTGGTCCAAGTGTCCAAGAACACGTGCTAATTTCAGGGCTACAGAGTTGCATGGCCCCTTTGCTTCCAAAGCGTGGCTGCATGACCTCCTGCACAGAATATGCCGACTACAAATGGAACAGTGATGTTTGGCAACAGAAAGAATTTTCTGTTAGTGACGTAAATTTATGATAGAGCAAATTTAAATAAGTTTTCCCTAATTGGGTTAAATCCTTTGTTTCTGGTAGTGGGAAATAGGGACTTGAAGAATGGTGCATTAGGTATCATTCCTCAGGACTGGGCTCTCTATTTCTTCTCTTATACAGTTTATTATTTTCTCATTTAAATAGTTACAATAGTGCAACCTCACTCCTGAAACACTAATATGTCATCCCATAGCAATCCTGAGTGTTTCAGTTTTACAGATGTAATACAGTGGACTCAATTTTTATTTTTTATTTTTTTGTGCTCTGAAGACAACTTTAACCACATGCTGGCAGGTAATCTCAGGGCTTGAGAGGCAACAGAACAAACATCAAAGGCTTTTTTTCCAACTTTCACGTATGGTGTATTTCAGCTTTTTGAAGCAGTGAGGAGCTTTCCCAACCTGGTGCTACGCTCTCCCACATGCCCTTGCTTGGGCAGGTGAGAAAACACATTTTAATCACCTGCAGAGCTCAAGACTGAAGTTTCCACAGCTGGATTGAAGTAGTTACCACTCTTCCTCAGGAGCAGGGTCAGGGATAGTTTGACTTCTGGGAGTGAGGCTAATCAAGACAGGTAGCTTTGCAATTTGATGTCCAGGTGAGGAATTTGTTTGTGGGGCATAGGCAAAACTGAGAGGGATTGGTGGTGATGAGGATCGTCTCCTGTTAATTATGGGCACACAATCTGTTCTGTTATTTATTTCTGTTCCGCTTTTGTTAATGAAAATGACTTACACTGAGGTTGGGTTTTTATTCTTTGCATTTTTTAAGGGAATGAGCTATTTTGGAGCATGCTTTTAGCTCCCTGTAGAGGCTTGTGCTTCTAAATATATATAAAGGGCTGCTTATTGTCCTTTACAATTCGTTTCAAAAATCAGTTAAAAAAACCCCAACAAACCCTGATCAGAAACTTCAACTTGATTTTGGAGAATGCATACCATGTATGTGACAATTCCACAAATGATGTTTACATTTACTTCCAGCGTGTTAGGGGTCCCTGCCACTTGGCGAAGCATTTTTATATTGATACAAACAGTGCAATTTACTGGTTACACAAAGTATGTATGATGGTGTGTACACCTGAATTGTTATCCCCTGGCCGTGGTGATGATGTTCTCCTGTAGTGCCTCTTGTCCCGTGTTACTATAGAGATGGAAGATGCTTCAGTATGACCTGATCGTTAGCTCCAATTGTCAAATATGTAGCCTCTCCTGTTTCTTCCCAAGGGCAGAATATTCTTTCACTGCTCAAAAGCGAAGAACAAAAGATTGAAGAGTAAGCAGGGAGACAACAGAGTGGGAATAAGGCAATTGAAGCAGCAGATATTAATGGAAAAAAACGAGTGAGTGTGTGATGGCAAGAGAAAGTGAAGTAAAGGGGAAAAAAAAATCACAGAATAGTTGAGACTGGAAAGGGACCTCTGGAGGTCATCTGGTCCAACCCCCCTGCTCAGGCAGGGTCACCTAGAACAGGCTGCCCAGGACTGTGTCCAGATGGCTTTTCAGTATCTCTGAGGCTGGGAACAACCTCCCTGTGCAACCTGTGCCAGTGCTCGGTCATCCTCATATTAAAATCAGTTTCCTGATGTTCAGAAAAAATGGGAGAAAGTGTGAAAACCAAATTTTACGCTATGAGCACTAGCTTGGGTGATTGCTCTTAGGCAAGCGTCGCTTTAGCCAAGTTAATGCATCTGAAATGTCAGAAAGATAGAAAAAGCTTCCTCCTGGGTAGAAACAATAGATTTCTCACCTTTAAAAAAAGCGAAAGTCACTGGTCTTGAAATTCTGCGAAGCAAGCTCCCTTAAGGTTGTAGGAGAGTTCACTTACGGGTCTTACACACACACACACACACACACACACCCACCCACCCCTTTATTTCTCCATGGATGTGCTATTTTCCCCCTTAAGCCTGTCTGGGTATAGAGATGCCGAGTATGAAGGCGCAGATTTCTTCGCTAGAGAGTCTAAAAGGAGAAAATAAGCCTGAACCGGGGTCAGCCCGAGCCCGGCTGCGGCGGGCGGGAGCGGGCGGTGTCGCTGGCGGCCGGCGGGGCTGTGCGGGGCTGTGCGGGGCCGCAGCTCCCCCGTGTGTGCGAGCGGGAGGCGGCAGCGGCTCCGCTTCCTCCAGCTCCCTCGCACCCTCCCTCCCTCCCCCCGGTGCCCTCTGCGTCTCCTGGGCATCCTGCGAGCGGTTGCTTTCGAACGAGCGTTCACCTTTAATAGCGCTGAACTTTAAGGGTGAATAGAGTTGGGTCAGGTAACGATGGGGAAGTCTGTCCTGTGCTGTTCGGAGCTTGCGCCGGGTAATTAAAATAGAATGGAGGCCTCCGGAGCCACTTCGGATGGACAAGGAGCTATTTAGCAGTGTTCACTTCTCTGAATATTCACGGCTGTTTAGAAGCAAAGGCAATGCTGTTAGGGTGACAGTTCTTTTCCAAGAGTGAATTAATTCTGAAGTGGCCGGTAATGAGCCCAGTAAGGTAGGCAGCTATCTTTGCACAGGAAATATTTTAATAGATCCCCTGGATCATACAGTATGTTACAGAGCTTTCTGTTTTCTGAGCCTTCAGATTGGTGGAGTCCTTGTGCCATTGCAAACATGGGTCATCTTTTCCCTCCTTGAATAGTTTTCCGTCAACTTTTGAGCCAGCTGAAATAAATTAATGCATTACTTGCATGATCAAGTTTCTGTTTGCAGAGACAAGTTCTAATGTAGTCTGGAGGATCTTTAGGTATATCTTATGAATCTCTGTTAGCGCTCTTTTCTGTTGCTATGTCTACTTTTTCCCTCTCCTGCACTAATTTGCAGGTTTAGGAATTTATGAGACAATTATGGATGCCAAATAAACGTATTTACAAAGGTTAACTGGTAGTGCTGGTTTTAACTGATACTCTAAGCTACACCTGTCAGTAGAGAGATCTCTCTTGAAGGTAATTCAAAGCACTTGAGGTTTTGCTTCTGCTCTGAACCACTTTTTTAAAAAAAATCTGACTCTTTCTGTTGAAGAAGTTTCTGTTCATAAATTTAACTTTTGTGAATATATTCTCTCTGTGTATAACAGCAGGAGAAAAGAAATACAAATTACTATAATTTAGTTTTAAAGGAATATTAATAGCTAAAAGGAATATTAATATCTACATTATGCACAAATCATATATTGCCAAGTACCTATAAAACATCTTTCCAAGTCCTAACGCTGGCCTTACAGGGATGCATCACTGGTGGTGCTAAACTCTGTGGTTTCAACTGAGAGCTTATTCTGGGTCCCTGGATGCTATTTCTATACCAAGTTACTGCTCCAAAGTCGACAAAAAGAATTTTGTATGCTTTCAGGTTAAACTTTATTGTAAGAAGGGAAAGCATGCCTACAGCCTCTTGGCTTCTGCAAAGAAGGATTATGCTAAATGCTAATCATTTTGAACAAAAGGCAAAGTAACTACCTCGATAAAAATGCAAAAGGTGGAAAGAAGTATCGTTGGGGGTTGAAAGAGTTAACTTGCTTTTAAATGGTGGGGAAAGCTCAAATAAGGCTGTATGTTTGAGGTATTTTTGGGTGAGTGAGCCTGTTGCCTGTTCTAAATTTGCTAGAAAATCGTAATTATGTAGTTAATACAAAACAAATGCATCTTTTATGCATCGCTGCCTAACACACTTTGAGAAGAGTAACTATGCACAGTGCCCTTGAACAGTTATGCACTAGGCAATGCTCTGCAAACATCGTTGTGAAACTCATTTTTCTGTGTTCATCTTCCCCTTTTTCAGGTTTTCCTTTAATCAACATAAAGAGAAACTTTGGATTCCAATATCTAGTTATTACTGCAATATCTCTTAAGAAAGAAAAGCATCCCATATTTTTTCTGAAGCAATACGTGGGCTTGCTGAAAGTAATTAACAACATCTCCAAACTAATGAAGCTAGTCTGAGTAATTGGAGCCTTGCCATGAATATAAGTGAGAGTGCTTATCCCCTGTCACGTGCCTAATGGTTGTGAATATCATTCAAGGACTCCTTGAAGAGTCCCAGGACTAAGACTGGCTCATAATTACTTCCATCCCCATCAGAGTGTGTCACCATCTGTGGGCTGTGTAGTCGGTTCCTTCTTGCTGCTTTTGTCTGACTTGATAATTATTATTTTTTAAATTCCACACAAATGAGCCAGCTTCGGCAGTTAGTGTATCCGCAGCTCCATCTTTGCTCTCCGGTGGTAAAGACAGTTATCTTTTCCCCCTCTTTGCTTCTGAGCTGGCAACCCAGTTATTCCGGTTTCTGGGTTAACAAAAATAGCCAAAAGAACCCCAAAATACAACAACATAAAGCCAGAGGCAAGCACAGGAGAGAGATTGAGGCTATGACATTTCACACGCGTACCTAAATTCAGCAGAGATAACCAGTTTGTACAATCCTTCCTCTGTGTTTTTTTTTTTCTTATAGGTCAGACATTTACTGGTTCATTATGTTGTCAGTTACAAATTGTATCCTGGGATCGTTAGCTCTGTTGATATTGATATACGTGAGATGTGTACAGAAATGTGTCTGGATTTAACACTGCAAAGCACCGAACTTGGGCGCAGTGCAGAGATCTGCTCTCCTCCTGGGGATCTGGCCCTTTGTGCTGCCCAACAGCATCAGGGAGTGAAAAGGAAATTCAGAAACACGGCAAGGTATTAGCACAGGTGAAATTGCTTTTGGTGTGAATTTCCCTTCCCAACAGGGTGCTGTTTTCTATTATTGTATCTTTCTCTCTCGAACATATCTGTGCCTAGAAGCCTCCTGAGTGGCAAATGCACTAAATTCTCCTATGTTTTGTAGCCTGACTTCTTTCTTGTTTCTTTATCACATCATTCCCTGAAAGATACAGGCTCTTGGAAGTAAAATATTTTTAGCTGCAGGCTATCAAATTTGAGTTTATAACAGGTAGTAGAGTCAAAACATAGGTGAATACAAGTCAAAAGATTGCAAAGTTCTATAAGGAACAGCCAAAGCGCTGAATAGTTTACTGGACTGCTGGGCCTCCAGTTCAACAAGTCATTTGGGTCTGCAGTGACTGAACACAGATTGCTTCATCTTTTTTTTCTTTAACTTGTTTTCTGAGTCAGGTCTTCTTCAAATGTGTGTTAAATTGCGTATCATTTGCAAGCACATCTGGCAAATATTTGGGGTATGACTATTGCATGTAAGCGATGCTGCACTGCCAGCAGAGATGTGCATCTGCATCAGGGTGTCAGTTTGATAAATCTTATTATGTCAAAAAGAATCAAAACACTTCCAATTTCCTTTGGCACTTATTATGTCTCCACATGTTTCCTCTAAGCTGTGCTACAGCTTAAAATAAGTCACCCTAAAGGTGCACAGATGAGGACGAACTTTCTACTAATTAAGCATAATGCAATGCTCTTTGCTTGTGAAGTCTATAAATACACAGCTATCAGGTCAGTGATGAATGTGAGAGGGTTGTATGACAGCCAAAAAAATTTCTTTTACATTTTCTTAAGCAACAAGTAATTTTAACGGTATTGGTACCAGTATATTCTGATAATTTTAATCTTAAAATTAACAGCTCTCGATACCTATTCTTAATGAAAGTACTTCCTTTCACAGTTTACAGCTGAGATTCTAATTGAAGTTTAAATATCGAAAAAAGTTTTTCTAGCAAAATAGAAGGGATTTTGAAGGAATTGTTTGCTACGCCATCATTCTAGAACTTTCTGATGTGCCTGAGAAAGGTCCTCTTCACCTCCCATTGCTACATTAATTCTGTGTTTTGATGGCCTGGTTTTATTGGAAACTTTAACTGGCTCTGCATGGTTCTGTTTACCCACCTCTCAGCGGGTTTCTTTTTAATTCTCAAATCTTTGAGTAGCCAGTTGTGACTCTGTCACTGTTTGTAAAACCTTTTTTCCAAGATACCTGAGTTTTTTGCTTGCTTTTGTTCTGTGATGTCAGTCCTAATCCTGATGGTTCATGTCATATTAATGGATATGTAAACTCTGCTCAGTTTTACTTACGGGATTTCTTAATGTCCTGGAACTTGCTGTACTGAAGGACTTGCAGAATAAAGCAAAAGTCTGTGTTCCAGTAAGAAACATTGACATGAGAAAGCAATCTCCACATTCAGCGTGCTTCAGAAATCTTAACGGTTGTAACCAGCCCGCCTGCGTAGTGGAGACACTGTTCTGCCCGAGGTGTCTCTTCCACAGAGCTGGGCTTAAAATTCCAGACTTCTGTGATTATTGCTTGTGCCTGCTCTTTCTTCATCCTTAGGCTTTTGAACTTTTTCACGTTGTAAATTTTGGGAAGCTGAATTCTCTCTGCACGTTTCCTACTTTTGCTGCTCTGTTCTAAGAAGCAAAGCCCAGTGAGAACAGCTTTCCAGTTATGAGAATGACTCCACCAGAGCCCGGTCACAGACTGCACATGTACACCCTGTTTACATTGCTTAGGGTTTTTTTCTGAAGGACACAGTGTCTGTTAATGGAAATACCTTGACTTTGTAGCATTTACTAGCAAGACATATTCTCTGATTAATTTCCCAAGAAATGCTCTTGGGGAAGTATACTATTTGAACAGTGGCTTTGCTAGATAGATACTTATATATTAATATCAATGTTTATTTAATATGCTCTCTATCCATCTTGTTAACATCTGTTGTAATAAGGGAAACTATTGCCAAATAGTTTCAAGAGTGATGGTGATGAGATAGCGTGCATCTGAATGTCTGTTTGGATTGGACTTTAGATTTATTGTCCATATTCTGCATTTAGAAGAAAGAGAATCTCTCGATTTTCACTTTTCTTCAGCATAAAGAGCTTTAATAGTTGAATCATTTGATCTGGTTATTGAAAGGATCACTATTATTGTTCAGCCCAACTGACCCTCTGGAATTTAAGGAAGGTGTTCGGCCATTTGAGGTTTTGCATTTTCTGCTATTTTATTGCCCTTATCGTTACATGAAATGCTACATTATCAGCATACTTGTGTTGGTTTTGTACAGGTTCCAGCTGCAGTGTGCAATGACTTGTTGAAACCTTGACATCTGTTTTCCCTTTTCCTCCTTTTTTTTTAGAAGTCAACCATGTCGCTCTTTCTCAGTGTTGCATGCTGAGCCTTAACTTCACATGTGTATCTAGCCAAAAGGCATCATACATCTCAGTTAGGTTCCAGACAGTATACGATGGAGTGCTGTCCCACACGCTTTTTATTAATGATTATGCCTGAAAGAAATGCAGTTTACAGCATTATCACCAGAGTCCACCATTAGTCAGTAAGCTAACGTGAGAACATTGTGTCATGGACATCAAGGTGCCCATTGTACCACTGGGATTTTGGAATTAAAGTGCTTTCAAAGAAGGAAAAATAAGTCTCCCATCTCTAAAGGTGTTTGGGTAGCTATATGTTACTGCACAGTCCATCTGCTACTAGAATCCCAGGTTGAAATCTGGTTCTGCTGCAGGCATGAGGCGTGATAGGTTCAGTTCAGATATTAATAGCTCTTACATATTCCATGTTTCTACCTGCTTCTGCCGTCCACACTTGCTCTCTCTCAAGAACAAGAAAGCCAGAAATATTCCCACATTTAGCAAAGATATACTGTAAGGCAGATTGCTCTGAAACCAAAAAGCAGGCCAAACTAAAGGAAATCTTTCTTCCCGGGGTGCTTTCCAAAAACTGCCTCTCTGAGTGCCACCAGGTGGACCTGATGACAGGGTAGTCTCTAACTTGGATGCTTTCATAATGGTGTATAGACTATAGCTTTGACCTTTTTGTGTATGAGTCAGTGATGTATATAATACAATTTCTGTTATAGAGGGATTTTTAGTATCTAAAGCAAAATTACAAATAAAAGATTTCCGTCTGGATCCAGACAACCAGTGAATTTTATTCAGACTGATTTTCAGACAAGCAATGTCTCCCGCAGTCTCCAAGGGAAGCCTGTGTGATCTCCCAGTGTCTCAAAAAGTGACTGGAGCTTGCTGCCACAATTCCCAGCTGGGAAGGTAGGGAGCAGCATCTGGCCAGCCAAGCAGAGCAGCAGCCAGCTTATGGCTTCCTGCTGAGCAAAACTTTGCAAAAATAAGCAAACCTCTAGAAAAATACATAGTGGACTGTGGTGAAAAATGAGTCAAGTGCTTCTGCTCTAAGAGTTAATTCCAGGACTCATACTTGCCTTGTAGCATGTGTTTCATAGATCTCTTGACTGAAAATGAAAATAACAGTATTGCACGCTTTCAGGGAAAATGATGAGAGTGACTTTGCTTGAAAAATTGTATTGAATTCATGGAGAAATTGCCATCACAAGGCTCTGCTGATTTGCAAGTATTTGGAAAAAGCAGCTTATGAGAAAAAATTGATCATACATCTTATTTTTCACATTTATGGGTAAAATCCAATTTTTCAAGATTTGGGCAGAAATACATTAAAGCTACTTCAGAAATAGCAGACCCACTAATTGACTTATGAGGAAAGAGGTCAATATAATGCATTTATTAAACACAGTGAGCATGACTGAGTACAATGTTTAATTTCATCTAAGCTTACCCTGAAAAATATTTTTATCTGTACTTTAAAAAGACATTTCCTTCTTATCTCCAAACCTGTAGTTATAATTCCTAGAAATTGGCACCTGACTGCATTTTTCTTTCGAATGAATTAATTTCACCCAGCTGATCTCTGCCCCCTCATTTGAGTGCTCTAAGAAACTAAATGATAAGATTAAATCATTAGCTAAAATTTGACATGAAATGTGAACAATGAAAATTCATGATTGATAGTTCTTGCTTATTTTAGAAACTTTACACACAGACATGAGAATCTAGTCCAATGCTCTACTGTTGATTGCAAAGATAATGAAGCTGTGGATTTGAATTTTTTAATAAATCTGGCATAGTATTCTAAAAAGTAATATTAGCCCAACCAGTGAAAAAAACCAGCATTTTCACTTGTAACATGACTGATGATTGAAAAGCCACTCAGGTTTTCTACTACGTGGCCTTCAAATTGTAGGCTTTTCATTTATAAGAGGTTTTGTCGTACAAAGGCCTTCTTCAGCCAACAAGCTCTTAACTGTCACTGCTTCTCAAAGAATACACTGNAAGTACTAATTTAAATATAATGATAAATATTAGTATTAATAATAATAGAAATTTTTTTTGAGATAACACCTGCGGTGTTGCCTTTCCCTGGATGTAGGAGTAGTTCTGACTTGTGCTGCAACATACAGCTACCTGGCCAGCTGCTGCTTCCAGATGTTAATGAGTAGAGCTGCTGCAGGAAGAGAGCATCCCTCTATCCTTTCTCAGTACAAATGCAAATAGAAGAGGCAATAATAATGCCTGATCCCTAAGTTTCTGGGTCACCCTGTGATAAACAGTAGTGGACATACAGCTGCTTGTGCCTTGCTTTATGCTCTAGCAGCCTCTCGTCAGCCAAGAAAATGCTATGTGCCACCTGTTGGACCACAAAACAATAAGATACAGCTCTGATTCAGAGCTTGGAGCAAATTTCCATCTTTTGGTTGACTCTGTGGGGAGGGCTGGATCAAGCATTTTATGTGCTGTTGTATGCAAATCATTGATTGATTGTTACTGTTTGAGATTTGCTAGACACTTTACAGTAGATTAAGGAGTAGCCAATGCCACAGGGTACTTCTAGCCAAAACATAGGATATACCTGGCTGGAAATGCAAATTCTCATTTTGTAGGAAATGCCAAATAATAAAACTTTTGAAGCCCCAAAAGAAGCAGAGCTAAAATGTACTATTCAGAATTTTTAAACTATTTTTGGTCCTGGGATGTTGCTTTGGAGTTGAGTAAGTTTAGGGACCCTGAGTATAAGTATTCATATAAAGAAGTACCAGTGTGATGTTCTTATTCTGATGCTCTCCTGCATCAGCTCATCTCATGTAATGCTGTTTAGATAGCAAAATCTCTGGAGAGCATATACTTTGGATTCTGACTACATATCGGCATCTGTCAATAACTTGGGGGAGTACAGTGCCCCAAAAGGAAGATGAGTTAGTTTAAGTCCATATTGGCTACCAGATAAACATAAATATAAAGATAAAATGCATAAACCATGATGAAAAATTATTGCTTGCTATGTAAACTGTACAGATCCAGGTTTCCCCAATCTAGGTTGTGTATGACTGTCACTCTCAAAACAGATATAGCAGAAATAAAAGAGGCTTTGAAGAAACTCTCAGTGGAGTTGCATGAACCTGCATTGCAGGCAAAAGCTCATGCTTCATTGGTCTTTGACCTTTAGAGGGTTGGATTAACTAGTAAAGGTGTTTGTTCACATCTGATAACTGCAAGATCTGAAATACTCCTCTGAAATACTCCTCTGAAATACTTCTACTTTTAGTCACTTTGGTTGGACTGGAATGCTGTAAGGCAGGAGCTGGATAGTTAAAGAGGTATGTTGAGTTAAGGTTTCAATAATAGCAGCAAAGTATTTGAGATTCCTATTATATAGCAAGTTAAGGGGCAAAGTAGTATCCTAAATTTAGGATGGAAGGAAAAAGAGGAACACACTAAGATTATGGACTTGGGAAGCCAGTAGAGTTTTACAGCTTATATAGCTGTATATAGTTCGACATAGAGAAGGTCTGGAGTTTCCTGATGACTGTAATCAAGGACATAGGAGAGAGTAAGAGGAAGGAGCCCAAGACTAAGCCATTCTAGAAATGAAAGAGTGGTTTGAAACTGCAAAGAAAGGCATTGATTGAAGTCTTTGCAGGCAGGAGAATGACTAAATGTGATACCATGAAAACCAGAAGGGAGATTTCCACAGAAATTGTGTGGCGCTGTTAAACTGGAATTTAATTGAGAATGAGTAAAAAGCGTTTCAGAAAGAGGCTGGCGTTGAATTTGCAAATACTATCCTTAGTGGAGTGATGGAGAGGTTGTAAAGAGCCCCAACTTAATGTCTGTGGTGCTCTTCAGAGGGTGCTGAAGAGGAGGATGTGGGAGGAGAATTACATTGTGTTACCAGGGTGTTATAGCCATGGTATAGAGGCAACGGAAAAAGCGTGCTCAAAGAATTCATATGTAGGGGAGAAAATAGACTCTGGTAGAAGAGGAAATGGCAATTGCCTTGGGCAAGATACATTGTTGTGGTGTGTGACGTAGAGAGATGAGTTTAGAAGAAAGAACTGAAGTACGAGGGCAACAATAGTGTTTTAAGTTAGAGGTGGCTGTGTGTCAACACTGGAGACTTTCAGAAGAGGTGCAGAGGGAAATGAAATTTTAGTACGCTGTGGGGTTTGGATAGTGGAGTGAAGGGACAAAAAAAGCAATGAACTGATTATAAAACTGGAGGGCAGCAAGTTTATATTTGATGCTGGAGGTGCAGAAGTAGGTGAAAGGAGGTGCCCACTCTAGGCTTGATGATGGTGTCTCTGCGTTTTTCCTCTTTCCCATGTACATGTATGTTCTCTTGCCCCACAATAAGTAGTCAGCACAACTGTGTATTTGTGCATCTGTCAAAGTAAGGTAACATTCAAGGAGCCATTTTTGGGTGTAGACAGGAGCCGGGTTCTCACTGCTCTTATCCTGTCTGCCATGAAGCAGTTTTTGTCAGGAGGAGTTTGAACTCCCACAGAGAAACCTTTCATGAAACTGAATATTAGTGCTTCTCACCATTGCATTCATGCATAAGCCCATGAGTTCCCTGCTGGGAAATATCCCCTGCTCTCCTCAAATTCTGTAACAAAGAAGCTTGTTTACTAAATTGGTTTTAATCTGAAAAAGAAATTGTTCACATCTCACCTAATGCTTCGTAGTGTCAGAGAATGAGAACTGCCTAGTTTCTCTTATTTTTGTCTGAACTTCAGAGGATTAATTCGAAAGTTTTTTTTTAAAAAGTTTAGTCACAAATTAAACATGTTACTCAAGAAGGTAGTGATGGCACAATTGCAAAACCTGGGATCTTAATATAGATTGATTTTCTTTTAAGTTTACTATCATTTAGTGCAACACAGAAAAACAAAACAAAGGATATTAAGATTAGCATATAAAGCATAATATGGAAAGGTTTTTCTTGACTTTATGAAAGCCCTTACTTACCAAGACAGAAATACGTATTTTAACTGAGAAAAAACAGATACTTCATTCCTAGTGATGTATTTGCCAAGTTTTAGCTGCATAAAGATCATAAAGTTGCATATAGTACAGAATGGATGTTGATGAATACACAAATCATAGAAGTAGTCTGATTGTACACCTTCAACAATGAAATGGGTAAAGCAACCTCTGTATTGGTGACAGAGGGAACAAACCGAAGCGGGGTCAGTCCTGAGCCAGGGCTGATCAACAGGCAGCTGAGGAGGAAGGTGTGTGTTGGGGGCAAAGCATGGCTTCCCTGGGCCCGAGGGTGCTGGACTGCTGTCCCTCTGCTCCTGTCAGGCAGCACGACGGCACGTTGTTTCTGCTGGGTCTGAGTACAAAAATTCGTGTGTTTCTAACTGTGGTGCTGTCTTGTGTTCATCGAGTTTGGGGGGGACACACATACCGTTTCAGAGGTGTTAATCTGCAATGTGGGCTGACAAGCCAGTTGGTAAAGACAGCACTGCTGTGTAGCTTCAGCCAGTTTCAATCCCTGTGGTAACATCTCCTCTTCATTTACAGAGGGCAGTCTTGTAGTGAGAATCTCATGATAAAATGCTCTTCTTCACTGAAAAGCTCTCACAGCTTGATGATGCAGATGTCACCATGGAGATTTCACTCCAACAGAAAAGAACAAATTCCGTGCCGTTCGACTTTGGGAATGTGTAGCAGATACCTCCCAATGCCTTCAGCTAAGCCACCACCTGAGGAGAGAACTTGGATGAGAAGCTGAGAGAGGAAGTACATATATGCTGATGATAAATTATATTTTTTGTAGATGACTGGCTCTCAAGAAGTGGCATGTGTGTAACGACAGATAAATGTGAAAGGGCATGAATAAAAGCCTCAGAGCCTGAGCCAACAGGAAGGGAAATAGACTTGCCTTAAACTTGAAGGAAATACCCAAATGTGATGCTCTGTGAATTCCTGTTGAGGTCTAATTCCTTTCCCTTAGAAAGGATATTAATTACTATTATCCCATAGTCCACACAGAATTGGGCTGGCTGAGGTTCCTCAAAAATAAAAATAATTTAAAAAATAGGCTTGAGGTTTAAATTTATTTAGAAACAACGAGTATTTTTCTTTCCCCTTTTTGAAAGCCTTATTGATATACTTGAATTTCTCATTTCACGGCAATGACCTAAAGAGGAATTACACAAGTATGGAATAATTATTTTCTGATTTTCCTGAAGCCTTGAAATCCTTCTGAAAGAGTAACAGTCGGTTGTCTTACTGTCTTTCTGTGAAGGGAAGCTCTACACAGTAAGGAATATATTACTAAACTGAACAAAGCATTGAGAAAGCTAGTATGGGGAGCAGTCTTATTCTGTCTGGGAGATAACTGTAGTAATGTAAAATGTGTCTTCTGTTCCTGTCTGCTAGAATTACAAAGTTGAACAAGACTATGTTAATGCCTATACAAACAACTTGTGTGGATTTATAAGCTCTGAGGAAAATCCATAGCTGTCACGAGACTTCTTACTGCCTGTGGTATATGGCAGTGAAATCGGTTCAGGATCTAATCTGAGATGTTCCTCCATGAAGCAATAGAGAAAGAGTGGGGAAATGGGTAAAATAAGTACGGCAAAGGTGGTAGTTAGTGGAAAATATAGAGTGGTTAAGGAGGAGAGTAGGGGGAAAAGATCAATAAAGATCAACTTATATCTTAAAAGCAGGAGAGGCTTTGTTTTATTGGAAAAATCAGAGGAGAAAATTCCTGCCTAGGAATTAAACATTGAGGGTGAGTGAACCAAAAGTATCAGGAAAATTAAAAACAGCTCCGTAATAAAACTCATAAAACTTGACACAAAATTAGTGAGTCAGAGTCCTGAAATCATGAGTCATTTAAACACTGAGGTGTTTCCAAGGATAAAATTTTTATTTTTTTGTTTTTCACCATCAGAGAAACGATAATCAAACTCAACTTGAGGTTGTTTCAGGTTCGAAAAGACTACTTTAAAATAACTTCAAAACTTCCCACCTGGCTGGCAAGGGGATGAAGTCTGGAAGGCACTTGCCACTGACTCTCTGCCTGTCGCCTTCTCTGGGCTGCTCTTTCCACACCAGCCTCGATTACCCCTCTGTTGCCCTCCATGCATGCTCCTGTCGTGCAGCCCGCATCATCTCCTCCTTCCTTTACACCTCATGTTTTCCATTTCCCGTCATTCATTTATCTTTTTCTTCTCAGAAAACTCTCATACCCACTTGTCAATTGAGTTCTCCTTCTGCATCTTTTTTGTTTTACCACCTCATTTCTTCGTCCTCACTTTTCTTTCCAGCTCTCCAACAGCCGTGGTGCCTGAGGGCGCCCCAGCTTGAGGTATTCTCATTGCTCATTCAAAATAGCTTTCAGCTTTGAGTCTAATTAAGTTGTTGTTGTTAAAAGAAGACAAACAAACAGAACACATCCCTCCTCCTTTTCTGTCCAAGAACCCAGCATTTTAAAAATTGTAACAAAAACATGAGAGTTAGCTCACTGTGCCGGTGCTGTGAGCTATTCCTGAATACAGAGGAAAATTTGAGTTTCTGATTCTTTTTTGTTTAAAAAATTATTAACTTGATATGTGGTCAACTTTAAAACAATAGGAAATGATATGATTTGCTGTGACTGACATATACAGAGTTTTGTTCTGTATATGGTTTTTTGTGAGTGGTTGTTTTAAGACATGGATTGAAAAAGGTCCCTGACCCCACTGTAGTCAGAATACAGCAATTGTAAAAGGTGATTTCATCTGTAGCTTTCATTTCATGCTTTTGGAGAAAGGATTGATTCCATCTCTCCTTCCTTCCCTCTCTCTTTTCCCTCTTCCTCTCCTCCCCTCCCTCCTGTACTCTCTCTTTTCCCTCTCCCCCTCTTCCCCTCTGCCTTCCCCTCCCTTTTCCTTCTGTTCTCCCTTCCCTCTCTCCCTCCCTCTGCACCTCCTCCACACCACCACTGACTGCTCTTTCTCACTTTTGGTGAGAAAATAAAAACAAGTAATGGCTCTACGAGCTGCTATTCTTACCCTCGGGTCATCTGTGCTCCAAAACATAAAGCAAAGTTTCTTGCATATTTTGTAGATATAAGAAAGAGGGTCTCCATAACAAATTTACCAGCTTCAAAGAGTTGAATATGAAGAGCTTAAATGTTTCGGGCCAGTCAAGGGAAAAAACAAAAGGCTCTACAATAGTTAGATCTCACATAGGTTCCAGGTATTTTCCTGTTAAAGACAAAGGAAGAAAAATGAAGGCAATTTTTAAGATGCCTGTAGTGTTTGGGCTGTGGTGCAAAGCCAGTCCTGATCCTGGGCTGGAGGCCAAGTTTGCTGCTCTGCTCCCTGTCTCCTTCTGGGTCAGTTTGGCTGATCTGCTTTGTGCTCCCCCAGCGGCTGTGGGTGCCTGGCCCGGCTGGGTCCCCATGTCCCCTCTGGGTTTCTAGCAAAAACACCACACAAAGGTCTGAAATACGAAATAATCTGGGATTCTTCCTAGGCAGACACCTGCATTTCCCACTGGAAGGGCATGTGGGATTCTGAAGTTGCTTACTAGGACAGGGTTTGCTCAGGTGAGTTTAGGGACGACGGATTCTTCTGCCTCTCCTCTGTTTTGCACTGGGTGTGTACAGGTCAGCCAGTCTTTTTTATGTCACTTGCATATTATCCAAAGCCTGTACTAGTGATCGACATTCTTTGCCGGTGCTTGTCATCTTTCTGGCCACAGATGCAAAGGATTGTTATGCCTGAGACTCCCTGGCCTCTGGTAATGTTACTGTTATTTATTCTTTCCCCTACAGAGTGTGAGAGAGACACCATTAACTTCAAATATCACCTCTTTGCCAGAATGTTTTTTTTTGTTTACAAATGTCACAGTATATCAGGTGTGTGGTAGAAAACATTTATGTTTTCAGAATTTCTTTTTACTTAAGGTGTACCTTTGACTGCTCCTGCATAGGCTTTGTTTTCCCCACTGTGAGAAGTGTCCCGGTAGAATATATAAGATGAAAACATACTTGTGAAAAAGAAGAAGATGATGAATTCATAACAATAAAAATGTTTGGGGAGGCTTTTGTAATTCACCTTTCTAAAAACTGATTAATTTTAAAATTGATCACATGCAGCAGAGCACGCTGGCCTCTCAAGCACTGGCACAGTCCAGTACGGGTGATACAAATCCTTGATCTTTTAAACCATAACTTTTGAGGATCTATGTTCTCCAGAAGTGAAAATGGGTAATAAAAAGCAGGTCCTGTTGCTTAGCTGATAACTGAGCATGAATAGAAAGTGCTTGCAGATTTCTCTCTGAAAAAACCTGGAAGGGGGTGCTGTGTATTTGTTAGATGCCTTCTGGAAAGGCCCTTCAGTGTAACCTCTGAGGAGCATGAGCTGGGGCCAGGGATGCTGAGACTGAAAGGATGGAGAAAGCAGACAGTGAAGGATATCTCAAGGCTTCCAATAAATAATATGAAAAGATACTGGAATCCTGAAGACATATTATTCCAGAAGGGGAGGGAACTTAGGCTCTTGCTTTCTAGGAGCTATAATTATAATTCCCAAATTAATAAAATCTCAGGAGGCAAGAAAAACTGTAATAAGTGTATGTAGTTTTACGTACAGAGCAGGAAACTGAGAGCATGGAGAAAAGAGGCAAGCATAAGAACATTTTAAGTTGTAAGTGTAATGTTTATTAAAAAAACAAGGAAGTCTAAGTACAAATTATTATTCTATTGTGCTAATCTTATTTTTTCTTATTTACATATAAATTGTACTGATTGAACCTGAGATGCTTTAAATATTGGCATAGTTGAACCTGAGTAGGTGTTGCTACCTCCATTTTAATGTCTTATTTAGGCTTGAATGAAACCGTTTTAACTGGGCAGAGCCCAGCATTTTTGAACTTTATTAAATCCATACAATTTTTTGATTCAAGTATGAATTTAATTTTTGGTTGTGCTTGTTGTCAAAATAGCTCAACTTTGTGCCTAGGGTCTCTTATTATTTATTCGTTTCTAATACTCTGCTTAGTATAAACACAAATGTAAAGGTTATCACTCCCCAGAAGTGTGGCAAACTTGGGAGGCAAACAGGAAATCACAGGATTTTTAATGCCATTCTGCAAATGAGTAGATTTGTGCATTCTGTGGGAGAGGTGGCAATTTCAGAGGAACTTGACTGAAGGGAAGAGATGTTTAAAGCTTGGTGGGAGTGTGGGGTGGGAAGATAGGCAGGATATGTCTTGTGGACAGAAAAAAAAAAAAAAGATGGGAAGTAAATGAGTTTATATAAAGGTTGCTGAGGCTGATACACTAATAGAACATAAACTGAGTAGGAGCATGGTAAAAACCTCCATCAAATATTTACATTTTTGATGTTGGTGTTCAGGTACTGTGCAGTGTTAAGATGACAATGGTGATAGGAACAGGGCTGTGGTGGACCAGAATTTAAAATTACGGATATTGCTTAAGAAAAGAGGAGTACCTTTGTCTCTTTTGGGGTATTTATTTCATCTAGTTGTTCGTCTCTCAATTTTCTCTTTCTTCATTTGCTACTCTTCTACTTTTAAAATAGTTTTAATGACAAGTCTTACTCTGCTAGCAAGTCACGACATGTACCACTATTTTTCTTCCTTAAGATTTTTCTAGCATAGAGGCTTAAAACTGTCGTAGATGCCAAAGCCTTCAGGCATGTTTCCAGGAAGCACGATATGAATTTTATAACCCCTAGACAGCAGTCACTGTAGGTTGAGGGGGGTGCTTGTTTTTATGCCAAAGTCTGGCAAAGTCTGTCTAATCTCATTAGCTAATTCTTTCACATGTGTTTTTGTAGGCTTTAAATGCCATCTTTCCCCCTCGGTCCCCCTGCTTTTTATGAGGGGGGTGGTCTGGTTCAGCTGGACTGTGCTCAACTATTTTGTCAGTTTTTAGAAATTCTTTGTGTGTTACTTTCCTGTCTGTACACTGATGATTTGAAGTTCTATTTGTGAAATTAACCTGTTCAAACATTATTGCACTATTTATTTACAAAAAATTATATGAAAAATAAGCAAACATAGCCTTATAAAATCCTCTTGTAAATGTGAAGCGGAACAGAGCTTATAATATTGTTTACCAAGTGTCTTTGTTTTTTAAAGGTAGTATGATACCTAATTTAAAATTTGTTAAACTTGGGTCAGTAAGTCTGAAGTCAGATTTTCGGAAAGTTACTGATTTTTCTTCAAAACCATTAGTAAAAAATAGTTTTATAACTGGAAACATTAAGCTGTTAAGTAGCGCCTTATGAACTAAAAGCTGTTGAAAGGAAATCCCATGTATGGACATAGAACTACACCATAATCCCAGCTATTCACATTTGGGATGAGAAAGGGATTCTTCTTTTACTCAGTACTAGAAGTATCATTCCAAGCCCACCCGGGTGTTCAGCTTGGTGCCTTCGAAGAGACTTCACATAGACTCTGCTGGTGAAGATGAAGGGGTTGTGACGGAGACTCAGTCCACCCATATGAATTTCATGTTCCGTACAGGATATTTTGCTGAAATAACGACATTTAATACTGCATACAAAGCTGTAGCCTCATTTCATGCTAGTCAAAGGATAGAAATGTGGTCTCAAAAGCAAATTAATTATCCACTAGCTACTGAGTGGTACCTTGTGCGTAAACAAAAGGCATTTACCTCATACCCCATTGATGCATCATGTAATAAATGTGACAGTTATGGCTTTTTGTCTTATCTCTCTCTTCCTGCAGTGTCCATAAAAGTGTTTCTCACTTGTAACAGATGGTCAGGGTGCAGCTTTTGACATTTATCTGGAGATGAAACCCTGTTGATTCCATTAAAAGTGAAGAGCTTTCATGCAGATGGAGACAAAGAGAGATTTATTGCTCTTACAATTCTGATGATGAGGTATTTCATACAATGCCTTCCTTTCCTTTTTCCTTGCAGGTGATGTGCCTTCAGGATTTCTTTGGTGACGATGATATTTTTATTGCATGTGGACCAGAAAAGTTCCGTTACCAGGATGATTTCTTGCTGGATGAAAGTGGTAAGAAGATGTGTTTTAAAAATACTTACACAGTTGAGAGCAGATTTCCATATCATGCTAATTAAGCCAAAACTGTATCATCTAAATTGATTTCAGAAAGAGGATAAATATTTGTGTTCTTTAAATTCTGAAGGTAACTGAAAGCAACATTAAAGCTTCCAAGGGAGAAATACCTGCCTGTGAAGCACAAAACTTTACTTCAGCCTGAATGTCATTTACCATAGGAAATAGTAACATGTTTGGTGGAACTCCTAGTTTTCAAGGTCTTTCTTTTGTCTTTATTTTCTCTTTGAATTTATTCTACTTCTTTATCGCAGTCTCTCAACCTCACAGCTCTTACAATTGAGATTTAGATAATACTTCACAGGTAGTATGATAAAGGAAGATCGATACAGTTCTGTATGGAAGATAAATATAATCAGCAAATGCAAACAAAACCATCTGAGACAAGTCAGGGAGTTCTCTCTCAGAGACTGATTAATACAATAATATAATCAATGTACGCAATCCTCTAAGGAAATACATGTTTGATTTGCAAATACTTTTATTGTTACAAAGAATATTCCTAACTTAGGAACCGCAGTAGTAAGGAAAAAACAACAACTATAAGCTTTGTGCATTTGAAAAAAAAAAAAAAGAAAAAGAGCTACTACTTGAATTCAGTTTGGTTTTGTATAGAGCAAGGCCCAGCAACGGTTTTCTTGCCCCTGCACTATCTCTTGGTTCGGGGTACATTTGTAATCCATTGGTATCCACTCCTCTCATCTTTTTTTTAAATATCAAAGGTCTCGAAGAACAGCTGACTGGAAAAATCAGTCAGAAAAGAATTTGTTACAGTAGTAACTATGTCATAGTCATCACTTGTGTGCTTGTTTAACTTTACCACTTTGTAACTGGTTTTGATGCAAATATACATTCAAAATGGAAGATGGTGCAGTTGTATTTCCCTGACTAACCTATGGAACCTGAAGGCTTCTTGGTTTACCTGGATCCAGACAGATGCTCCATCAGCTTGTGCGGGAGCAGAAGCTTTCTCAGACCTCACATTGTGAGCTGAAGGATAATTAGGAAAAAGGAGGTATTTTTGCAGCTGGGAAAAGGGAATGACATTTTGTATTAGGTACAGACATAAGCAAGCACATACTCTGCCTTCCTCTAGAGAACCTTATAATATGGAAATAAAAATCAAACAGCACACCAGATTTGATCTTTGCAATAATGACTTTGCTGTAGTTGCCTCTAGGATAAAATGTACTTACCATGGAAAAGTAACTTTAGCCATCTTTAGGACAGGAATTAGAAAGTATGGGGGACATATTTGGGCAGCGGAGGAGTTTCACGGGTGGCAATGTGGACAGCACGGCCATCCTTGCCCTTAATGAGAGGAGAGGTGGGTAGCTGACTGCATAGTCTGGATTCACTTGTGTCTCTTATCTGAAAAATGACACTGGTGGCTGCTCGGTGTGTCCTCCCAGTGAGTCCTGTGGCACTTTTTCCAGAGCTGACTCAGGGAGAAGTGCTGGCAACATATTTTTCTAAATCCCGTTTGAAGTAAATAGCTCTTTTTTGGAGGTCTTGTGTCAGGGCACAGACATAGCCTGACTCTGCTTAGTCTTTATCTGGCATGCCATCAGCTCTTTGAGTAAGCACTATCTTTCTCTGGAATATTGGTGCTTAAAACCATATTATGCTGAGCTGAAAAAAAAAGACACGCTTAAAATCTAGGTTGAAACTGCACCTTGAGCAATTTGTTGTGGTGTTTGCTTTTCTACTAGGTAAAGATTCAGTGAACATTGACTGTTTTGAGTACAGGAGTGAAGAAAGAGCAGGAAATCAGACTCTGGACTATGTCTCTCATTCCTTTGTAAAGTGTACATCTCTCTATTTTTGGGAAAGTTTGGTATCAGAAAACTTGTACAGCTGATGTACCAGCTGATAGGGATCTAGTCAACCTTCTCTGAGGTAGGAGCAAGATTTGGAGACAGAATTAAAAAACAACTGAGCTTTTAACTTGTTTTGCTTGGCAAATGAAGTTTGTGTGATCACACTGTGTGTTCCTCCTTGTTAATCTAAGAACATTAAAATTATTAGTAAGTTCTATCCAACTGTGCAATGCTTGGAGAGCCTGTCTCTGCTTCCCTGAAAAGCAGCTTGAAGCAACACTGTGCTGGTATCTGTCACTATATCCCTCCACTGTTTCCCAGTTTCATCTAGATGATGATAACAGTTAAGGTGTGGCAGCTTCAGGAGGAAAAAAAAGCAAAATTTGAAGGTGGGAAAGAAAAGTAGAGAGAATAAATACTTAATCAGGGTTCTGGGCTTTTGGGAATTACTTATTAGGGAGGAAGAATGCCCTTGTTCTGTGGCCTGTGTTCAGAGCTCCTGATACTAGACATGAGCAAGACACAAAATTTCTGATCTTGGAAAACTAATCACCTGTACTAGGATTCATTTTAGCTAACACTAGGTATCAAGAGAGTGGATACCTGCAACCGAGCAAGTCCCAGTAGGTTTCTTTCCCAGTAAATAAAACTTAGACCTATTGACAGATGGTAGATGTTTGGTTGACTCAATGGAAGGTGGATGTTTAGAGCAGTTCATGTGAGTTATGCTCCAGAAATGTCTGGATGCTTTTTTAAAGGATCTATGTGCCTGATTTAGCTGTTCTTATCTACATTGTGTTCCTGTAAAATTACTGAGAAAACTTTTAGAATGAGATTAATTCAACTCCATCGGAAAGGAAAAGCCTAAAGACTCATCAGTCTTCGTTATTTCCAGTCATCTTTCTTTATCCTCCTCCCATGGCTTGCTCCTAGCACAGTGTAGCACCTAAAAGCCATAGAATCAGAAATCTAGAAAAAATAGTCTAGAAGTCCCTGTCTAAATGTGGGATTAACATTCCCCATTTTACTTCTGACATATTTGTCTAACATGCCCCTTTAATACCTCTGATGAGGAGGAATCTGTAACCTGCTGAGATGTCCTGTGCCAGTGGTGATCCTCCTCACTGGTTTTCAGCTATCTTAACCCAGATTCCCTTGCTATAAATGAAGCCATTACTACTTTTCTTATCTACTGTGAACATGGGAAACAGATGATTCCTTTTTCTTTGAAAAAAATCTGTGGACTGCCATGAGCCTCATCAATTTTGTCTTCTTTAGGCTGAACGATTACTTCAGCCTTTCTTTGTTTTGACTACAGGCTCAAACCTGCCCTTGAAGAGGGCATGTATTCCTTCTTTGTATCTTCCCTTTCTGTTTTATGTCTTTCAGGAAGAGGCATTGCATATCCCCTTGGCAATCAGTTAAGAAAAGTCAGTTAATTAGGGATCCATCAAAGAGAAAAACAAGCAGTCGGTACTATACATTGCAGTTTCTTCTGTCTTCCTTGATGTACAGATGTTTTTCATATTAAACACACTTTTTATTGCATGAAATACAGAATCAATAGGCACCACCCCTGTTGTAATTCATAGCAATCATCTCCGTATCTGACCTAATTGATAGATATGATAGCCACACACACTTCCATTGTCTTCGTGTTCCACCTGCAGTTTTCTTGCATGGGAATGCCCATAAAATTAAGAATTAAATACTCCTTGTTTGTCAAGTATTATCAGTGGCGATGCTATTTTCATAGAAAGTTTTTGTGGGAAACGTAAGCACAAACCCAATATTTTAGTGAAGCGCACATTACATCAGCCAGCTTGTAAGATGAAAAATTCCTCAGCGTAGAATATGGCAGTGGCTGCTTCAGGCATTGTTAGCTTGCGATTCTGGATACTTTCCCAGAAATCCCAGGTTTTCTTTAACCAATGGTGGTTCAGTTTTCAAAGAAGATAAAAAGTCAGAGGATGGTTTTCTATAGCCCTTGGCTACTTGTTGGCAGAGATTTAAGGGCCATGCTCACAAAGATATTTGCAATCAGCTATTATTTAGGCACCTAAATAGGATTTGGCAGTGTAAATAACTCATGGAATTGGGCCTAAATGAGAACATCTCCTTGGCTTACACGGATATTTCTTTCTTAGCGCTGTAAAACATGAGAGGTTTTGAGGCTGGCAGTATCAGACTTAATTTTTTTAAAATTAAATTATTTTTTATGTTTAGTTAATGTTGGCTGAGTGCTTTGGAAGCTCAAGAGTTGCACAATCCTGAGAGACTTCATCACATACTGAGACGCATCATGTAAAAAGGCTGCAAACTCGGTTGACCAAAGCCCGTGTCTGCCTCCAGGCAGAGTGTAACCAACATAGAATGTCTGGATGTGAAAACAACTGCAGATAGCTTGTCAAGAGCACATATTACTGTTATGGAAACAATGACGAGAATGACTCTCTTCTAGGGGAAAATTAAGCCTGGAATCTTTGAAACCTAATTTCACGTTGACTTTGCTGGCCTATGTTAGGCCTCAGCTCAGCATCTCTGTGCCAGCAGTGTTACTGCTTCATCTTGCCAGCAGCAGACAGTTTGCCAGGAAAATCTGAGTCCTGCGGCGTCCGCACAAGTGCGTGTGCTCGTGGAGGCAGGCACACGCGTCCGATTCAGTAACTGCGGCTAAGGTCAGGAGTATCACGTTTATCCCTGTTAATAACTGTCAGGTTTCTGTAACCTCAATTACTCTGTCCTTCCTAAAAGAAGGAGGAAGGGGAAATGGGTTATAGTCCTCGTCTACCCTGATTTATAGGACAGAGCCTGATGTGTTAAGCAGCTTTTGGCCGGACTTAGGAGTGGAGAGCATGCTGGCTGACTTACCCTGCCCTCGTCAAAAACTCGTGCTTTGGCAATTGGAAAGTGATGGTGGGTTCTGGGGACTTTGAGATATAACTTTGCTTTCAACAGAGGCATAAATATAAAGTGTTCCAGTGCAGTGTGATATTTTCAAATGTCAACAACTGCTGGGCCTTGGAGACAGATATTCTGTGTATGAGGCAGAAACAAATGCAGGCAGGAGGGGCCAGTCCTCTGGCTGTGTGTACCGTTTAGACTAGTGGTTCAGAAAGGGCAGAAGGAAAGAAGCTGTTTTCCCATGGATTTGCATCCAGTGCGCCCTTTATTTTCCCACTCCAAGACCTCCAGTTTCATCTCCACCCTCTCACCATGCCTTGGACACTTGCACAGTACCCTCAGCTCCCTCCCAACTTGGCACACCACTGCCTGTCCTCATTCCCTCCCTCACAGTAAGGATGTTAACGGGGTCTCTCTTTTATGCAGCAGCATGACAGTTTCACAGCTTTCCCAAAACTGATGGAAATATCCCATCTCTGAGACCACCTGCATCCATCAGCACTGGAAGTACCTCCCTCCCTGGTCCCGTGCTCCAGGCTGGGCTCTGGGCTGTGTGGAAGTACTCAGCCGTGTGGTAGTGTGCGAGAGACTGGCTTGTTTCTGTGTTAAACTCTTAAAAGGAGAACGCTGATCTGCAGTTAAGATCCTAAGAACAGGCTGTTAGCATGATCATCAGGTGGCTCTTAAGATAATATCATGTGGCGTTCATTAAATAAAATCTGTAGTAAAGCTTGAGTTGAATCAGCTGTTCACATGAAAAATGCATTCACAGAACTTCATTTTTTTCTGCACAGGATTTCTCTTTTAATATTTGGCTTTTTTTATAGATATGTTCTTGATTACGTAAGCCCATTTCTTTATCTGTTTTCTGCAAGCTATTTGCTTTGAATGTTCTCTCCTCTGTCTCACAGGTCTACTTATCTGAGACATTGCTTCTCACCTTTCTGCCTAAGCATCTCTAGCAGTGAGTTTGGTCACTTAAATCATAAATCTTTGCTTCCCCTGGCTGGCAGATTTATAGACATGAATAAGGACATTAGAGCTTTCAAGAAGATTACATATGTACTTTCCAGTCGAGATTTACCCTGTAGTCCCCCTCTCTTCTTTCCCTCTCCCCACCTCCTCGCTATATTTGCATAGTTATCAGTTTCCATCAATATTGCTATGAAAAATTTGCCTGCATGTATAACCAGGAAAAATCGTGATCACTTAAAACTTATAAAACAGTCTCTCATTGAAACTAGCCAAACAGTAAGGCTGCAGCTGATGCTAATTCACTCTGCTCATTGAACCAAATGTTCCTCAATATGTTTTCTGCAGTATTTGCTTTCTCTGATGTCTGTTAAAAATAGCATGAATGAAACGCCATCCAATAAATTAGAACTGGTGGAAATTCCCACTTCATTTGCATAAGGAGTTTTGAATGTGCATATTCCTTCGATATTTTTCCATGGTAAAGTTGATTTTGAGTATGAAAATACTAAAAACTTTGGGTCCAAAAATATCAAGACTTTCTCAATAATATGTGCATATTAATTAAATTGCATTTTTATTGGGAATTTATAATATAAATTTTCAGCTTGTTTTAAATAAAAGAAAAATTATTAAACACCATCAGTATTATTATCTTAATGTACAGGAGGTTTTACTCATAACAGGTAGTGTTAATATGTAGTAAATAACAGAGTAGACAGAATGTGTTTGGTTTTTTTTATAATTTGATATTTTTTGCTCTTTCATTTTATTTTTGTGTTGTTATTCCTTCATCTGAATGTTGCCAGGGGAATGTTTAGATTAATCATATTGGCTCAGGAGAAAAGATTTTTCCTACAACACATTTTACGCTAGTTTCCCAAACTATGAACATCTCAGTTGTATATCCAAATGGAAAGAGTGCAATTCCAGTTTTTATGACCAGTTTTACAAACAAACTTCCAGTTCTGGGGAAGTAACACAGAAATTTGGTAGATACAGCAGGGTAGATCTTGGCACTTGAGTCCTTAACTTGACTGTCTCCTATCTCTTCTTTCATGGAAGTTGCTAACTAAAGCCTTTAAGCCTAGTCCACATTTCATATAATACTCCATTCTAGACCACAGGTTGAGTTCTGAGCTTGTATGTTCAGTCTATCTTCTCAGAAGATGGTAGTTTCTGAATATCATCTTCCTTTGAGTGCTCTTTAGGAAAGGCTTTAACTTTTTCGGTTCTTGTGATGATGGAAGCAGCAGATAGTAGCTGTATATTATAAGCCCCTCCACCAAGTCTCTTCAGTAGTTTGATGACAAGCTTAAAGGAGTTTAACATCAGAGATGTATAGAAATCACCTTTCCCATAATTTTATCTTTGTAGTTTTACTCATATTGTTAGTTAGCTTGGTGAAATGGAGTGTACAGTGTTGGTCATCTTGGCAAGTATATTTGTATTTTTCACAATTTGCAGATCCTTTCCAATGGTAGAAACTATTGGAATTAAATCTATTTCTAAAAAGATATACCCTCTAGTCCTATTGCAGGAGATCCTTTGGGTGAGCAACATAGTCTAATTTTCTTGTTATTACGAGTTTATATGAGACAGCTTTGAGATGAGTGGTTCTTGTAGTGTCAGAGCTTCAGTATTTGGTTTGAGAAGCTGAACAAACTGTGCTGTCTGCTAAAAAATATTAGGATGTGTCCTGGAGACCTGCCTGTTTTTTGGGTAATAGGGTTGTATCCAAAATATTTTGTATTGACATTAGACTCTACTCATTGTCAGTAAAATTGGACTGACTTGTTAAATTGACCATTGCATTTTTCTACTTCTCATACTAGATACAGGCCCTATACATGGAATTTTTTCATTGTCTTGAGTAAGTGTGGCACAATTTACTGCCAGAGCTGTCTGCAGATTCTCTTATTCTGGCAAAATCTTTTGAAAAGAGAATAATTATTCAAAATCCAGAGTTCATTAGCCTTTAGAAAGCAGAAACTTTCTGAAGGCATATGAGGAAAATGTATTCATCCTTAATATTCATTAAAGGCCTCTTTTTAAAAAAATCTTATCAAACACAAAGCGCAGTGCAGCAGCTGAGAGAAAATAAAAAACAACCTGGATGGTATTTCAAAGGGGGAAATTCAGAAACTGAGTACATCAGTGGTAGGTGCTCATATTTATATACTCATACATATTTAGTGAGATGCTGTGTATGCAGACACAAATATATCAAGTATAAAGGGTTTTACCATCCTGCAAATACAGCCAGTAGATGTCTGTGTAATGTCTATGTTGGTCTGCACCACAAAACTGATAGTTTGCAATATATGCTGCAATAGTGGTTCAGCGCTGTTATTTTCAAAATACAACCTACAGAAATTTCCCATTGAAAAACTCAAACGAGTTACCTGATGGTTCAGGTTGCTTCACTGCACAGTCACCTTCGAATAAACTTTTTTCATTGCACAGCTCCCTGAGGGAGGGCTGGATGCTAATATTATGCATAAGGTAATCTAAGGCTGAGTAATCATTAGGAAGTCTCATGTTGCCATGGAATTGAACACCCGTAGGTGGTAGGTCATGGAGCGCTGATTTGGATTCTTTTATTCTTCAGTCAAAGCTTTTTTTTTAAGTTTTGTTCTGGAGGAATTGTAATACTTGTATTTTTCATTTGTAAGAAAATATTCTAGGGACATAAAATTTATTGAAGCAAGAGGGGAGCTAACCTGAGATCTCATTCTTTTAACTGAAGGGTCTGGGTCAAGGACAGTGTTTGAAAGATTGCTAATTATTCCTAATAGAGCAGAGGGTGGTTAAAAGACAAATTTAAATCACTTAGGTTTTCCTGTTACTCGGGAATAGGAAAGAGAAATTTTTCACAGCTATTTAGAACTGTTGAGGTTCTCTAGCAAAAATGGGAAGACAACTTACAGAGTGAGGCAGTTTCTGATGTAGACACCATGATTAGCAAAAAAAACCAAAAACCTGCAGGAGAACAAATTTGATGAAGCAGTATAAAAATTATTTCTGTCTTTAACTTTACATGCTCTTTCTGTTTTGGAAGCACATGTTAGTGTCTGCAGGATAGGTGACGAGAAAATGGAGTAGACTGATTTTTTGTATAGCAGTTGCAGTACTGCAGGGCTGAAGGATAGGATGTATTGTTTTCTGCTTAAAAAAGCAAAATTGGGGATCCATGGGGAATATGCAGCAGGGAGCTTAACTTTGATATCAAATAAATTGCTTGAAATTGTCATTACAAACAGAATTCTGAAATTCATACACAAACATTTAATAATACAGACAAACCTACATAAATAAAACAGGATTGATTTTTTAAAAATCACTTTGGGGAGGAGCGTTCTCCTGAGATTCTGCTGGGACTCTACTGGGATTGCAGCTCAGACTGGATGCTGACAGACAGCTGCATAGTTTTAGCCAGTGGGAGAAATACTAACATACTATGAGAAGCTTTAAACTTCCTAGATGCAGATTAGAGACAAAATGCTGCTAATACTAACTGAAAACATTTATTTCGATTTACTGCTGTTAATAATAATATTACAGAAGAGCTGTCCTAGAGCATTAGATGTTGTAATCACATGTTGATTTCATGTATGTTGAACAGAAGATTAAAGAAAATCAAACCAGTCCAGCAATTGAGGGTTTTTTTTTGTATTAAGAGAAATCACTTTGAAAAATCATAGAATCATAGAATTGTTTGGGTTGGAAGGGACCTTATTAAAGATCATCTAGTTCCAGCCTGCCTGCCATGGGCAAGAGAACCTTCCAACTTGACCAGGTTACTCAAAGCCCAATCTAAATCAAGAGAACTAGTGAGTGAAGTGCATTGGACTTAAGAGTTTGTTTGAACATTGGAGGAGGTTTGGAATTTTAACCAATAAGTAACCCAAAAGCTGTCTTAGGTTTCTATCTGTCCAAAATACATTGGTAAGGATGCAAACTCAACTGGAAGAAAATGGAAAGCCTAAAAAGAATTAGTCAGTAAAGAAACCTACACCAAAACCTAGAGGAGAAAATGTTCACATAGGCACATTTGCCAAAATTATGCTCACTTCGGCCTTGAAACAGAAATTAAATTAGATAAAGATTTTAGCCAGGTGAGGAGATTAAAACAAACAAACCAGCCACCATGAACTGAAGTCATGATACCATGTAGTAATGACAGATCTATGTTTTCGCCTCTGTGTTCAGAAAAAAAAAAAAAGAATATATAATGGGAGTAAAGCACCCCGTCTAATCAGAATCTTTGGATTAATGAAAATTATTGTCCCAGAGAAGAATGTGGGAGTTAAGTCATGTTGTCCAAGACATGTCACTGTTGAGGAAAAAGTAAGTTTGTATGCATTATTAAGATAGTAACAGAATTTAATGCTATGCACCTTCCTGTAAAGCAAAATAAACTGATATTATTAAGGTTTGTCTGTCATTTATTTACTGATCTGATTTCTTATCCTCAATAAAAATAGACTCTTTGAGTTTTCAGATAGGACATCAGCCTTGTGAACAAACTTCAAAACACTCCAGTGAACAATCTCTGAAGTGTGCTGTGATATACAGAATGAAAGATGGTTTCATGGGCTATTTCCAGCCTAACATGCATTTTCAATCTGCAATTATTTAAACTTTCTCAGAAGAAGAAAAAAAAAAAAGAAAAAAGTCCTCGGGACTTTACACACCTCAGTAAGTGTTGTGGTGTTAGCAGATGTTCTTAGTAAAGCCACATTTTCCAGATATCCCGCTGTTAGACTATTGCCAGAATGACTCAGCCTGTTTACTTTAGTTTTATCTAAATAATTATAGCAAAATTTAATTGCCTGAACCAGATAGCGTTCAAGGAGAACCCATTAATATTAGAGGCAAAAGCTGCCTAGGGATTTTTAAATTAGAGGCAGTCCTGGAGTCCTTGATATTTTTTAACTTAGGAAGCTATTTTCTGGATTTTTTGTTGATAGTTAAAGCAGCGTTGCGGTAAGACCACTGCAGCTGAAGGCAGCGGTGCCGTGGTGGACACAGGAGAGGGAAAGCTGTGGGTGGGCTGGCAATGGTGTGTGCCTATAGATGGCAGGCGGGTTTTTGTTGCCCACGTTGCGGCGCAGCTCAATGTGCAAGGCATGTGTGTCCAGGTGTGAATGTTGATTTAATGGCGGCATAGAAAAGTGTTTTGGTCTAGTGTGAGTGCTGTATTTAATTGTTTGGTGCATGAGGGTTTTGTCTGTAAAAATTTACTGTTGAGGAGCTCTGTATTCTAAGAAGTTTGTCTGAATCTCCAGTTTTGACTTTTTTCCTGTATCCATTTGTAGACTCCTTACGATCTGGTTGATTTGATATTTCTCTTATGTTGCAGCTTAATATTTTTTCATGTGTATATGAAAATTTGACAAAAACATTCACAATCATTAATATTTGATGCTTTAGGTGTGCTTTTTCTTAAGGGCATGCCAAGTAATGTTGTTATTTTAAATAGCCATTAGGTGGTTTTATTTCTTCAGACATCACTTTATGGTTTTCTTCTTTAAAAATTACTGCCTATTAGCTTTCAATACTCTTATTACAGGCAGTTTTGAGGCACTAACGAGAAAAAAAAACAACAGTCTGTAATATTCTAAATTTCTCAAGGTAGTTAAATAACTTTATTGGCTGCAGGAGAGCCGGTGTGTGCCTGTTTAACATTCTGTAAAACCAAACCTACTGCAGTGGACACTTACATAACAGCTTGTGTTTAAACGGGACCAAAATGTGGTTGTTATAATTCCTTCTCTTTTTTTTTTCCCCAATAATATTTTGAAAGTTTCATCTCCTTTTCCTACCCATTAAAAGCCATCTACACCTACTTACATGTTCTTGCCAACCAAAACCAAATTCAGACCAGCTACACAGGTCTGAATTTGGAATAGTTGCATTCTTTAGGGAAGTGTGTGATTGCTGAAATGCACTAGATTTGGATACAGCTTTTCATGGTGAAGACAGAAGAATAATGTGAAAAGAACCTACTTTTTTTTTTTTTCCCCACTGTGTTATAACACTGTTTTAAATGCATGGATGGATGACGTTTGGTAAAGGACAAGATGAGAGGAAAACCTGCAAGAAATGCAAAGTAAATATGCCAGTAGTTTCACAGTAAGTGTTGTAGGTACATAGCAAGGTAGCACAGAATAGCCAACATTTTTGACAGGGTTCCAAGATACCTGATATTCTTGTCATAGGCAAATCTATAATTAGCCTAAAACCATACACATTGGTTGAGCTATTCCGAGTATCAAAACCAGTGACTTCCTGCTAGGCTAAAATAGTCAGCTTCTTACTGGCACTGGTCCATGTTTTCCGCCTCCAAAACAAGTGTCCTGATATTTTGCATGCAGGAATGCGAGAGCCATTAAACTGAGGAGGTAGGAAGCAAGACGGAGCATGTCTCTACAGTCTAGTAAGTAAGGACATAAATAAGGGAGGAAAAGCAGTCTGTTCAGCTCCCTCCTTCCTAGGATTGTCTCTGTTTCCACCATCATTTATAAGCAAAAGTACACAGGCATTAAACGTTAATTGTCATCTTGTTTAAGTTAGTGTGCTAATTTCCAGGTAATGGAACAAGGCACTGTTGCAGTTGCTCTTGCTTGCTCACACTGTCCCCACTGACTGGCACAGCCATGCCCCATGTCACTTTGTTACCCAGGTGAACCCCAGTCTTGGGAACCTGCCTTGGATCTGTGAATCCACTTGAAGGGTGGAGGACTCTTAAAATTTGGAAATGACAATCCAGCCCCAGGAGGCTTCTTGTTTTTTTCAGGTCGCATCCATAAACCAAAATGCAATAGGCGTAGTTCCTCAATCACACCAGTACTTGCAATTTTGTATTTATAGGTATCTTTGTTCTTATTATCAATGAACTTTATTTAACTTAGTCATTTCACATACATTAAATAGACACTGATCTTCAGTTAGTACAAAGCCTGGTGTTTTAGTGATAGCATTTGAGTAACAAACAGAATTTAAGGTTACTTTTACGTTTAAACAATTTCCATTATGCTATGGGAAATAATTATTTTTCTCTAAGTTCTTAAAATTGTTTCTAGAGTTTCATGATCTACCCTTATATTTCTTGTTTCTCTGTGAGTCAGACTGCTTTGTTAGCAGTCCTTTGTGAGCTTATATCCAATTTAAAGTAATTTCCATTTTAAAAAAATAGTAGAAAACAGTAATTTGTAAATGACTTAGGAATGGCGATGTTGCACATTACATAATCACATCTTGTCCAACAAGAATGTCACTACAGCAGTTATTTAACTGCTCCTACAACTCACTAGGACATTAACATTGCAAACAAGGATTTCTTTATGAGCTAAAGCTGTACAGATAGTCCAAAAATGTGCCCAACCTTTAAAAAAAGAAAATAAAAGAGTAAAAACCTAATACAAATAGTGTGCTATTTCAATTTCAGAACTTTTTGGGCACTGGTAGTGTGTGACCTAAGAGACATGCAATTCTTGCTGCATTGCACTTGTGTTTGGTAACTGGTCTGAAGGGTGAAGTAGCTTTGGAAGGAGCAAAGCGTTTGTCAGTTAATGTCAGGGTTGAGAGATTCATAAAGTGCCTGAAGAACTGATGTATTAGCAGACTCTCCACGCAGGAACCATGGTTATTCATGAGCTGTGGCACTGAGATTCTCATCAGTTACTGTGTCTCTGGACTCCAGGGCTGTGCTAAAAGGTTTTCAGGCATCTCAAGTGCCCAAATGATTTGTGGAAAAGTCATCTTGGTTCTTTTCCTGGGTCCTCTTGTTAAACATAACCTTCACAGCCCCAGAGTTCAGCTCTAGATGAGGTCAAAGTAGTTAACTCCCATTGCTGAAGTGATGCTGTAATTGTCTAGCTAAAATAAGAGGTTCATTGATACTGTGTATTTCTGTGTTGCGTTAGAGGTGAATTTAACGAATAGCTTTGTTATGAGATTTTGCATTCCCTGGATTTTTATTGCATAGAGTTCTAATATAATTTGCATTGCATTATGATTTAACAGCTTTCATCTTTAGTGAGGTACGATATTGAGTATTTCCTTTTCTTACTTTTATGATGTCATTATTTCAGACTCTGAATTTGATCCAGGTGCTTATGTATTTGGAACTCATAGATGGCAGGCACTTATTGATGGAGTTACAGTTATACGTTGCAGGAACTGCTTGTAGGACAGATGTACAGTAGGAATTCTTTGAGTTGTTTAAAAGTAACTGGAGTATATGGGTACAGTGCAAAATATAAATTTTTGTGAGCTCAAGTGATATATTAATAAATATTCTTTAGGATGTAAAGAGAAGGAAAAATGCTTCTAGCCTGTGACTGTGCCAGGTTAATTCTTTCAAGTTCTAATACATGAAATTATAGGATATGAAAGACCACAAGAGAGCCCTTGTGCAGATTACTGTGTTTGTCGCAGATCCCTTTCACACTGTTCATTAACAATGAATTCTGAGTGAATTCATGATGCTGGAAATAGAGATTGTTGAAATTGGAGACCTGAGTAAGGAGGTTCTGTGGTTGTTCTCAAGAAAAGAAAGGCATATATATTGTCAGTAATGGAAGCTGCTTCAGAGGGTATACCATACCAGCCAGTAAACAGCTCTCAGTTTCTGAGATGGAAGTTCCATGGATAGTTACTTGTTCAAATGATATTGCTACGGTTCGATGTCAGTATGGTTTCCTTTTTAAAGCACACAAATAGTCTTCATTAAACTACAGGGATTTTGCCAGCCTTTGGGAGTTTTTGTGCTTTGAGGAGGGTTTTGCCTGTGTAGTGTAGGGCAGCAGCCTTTTTATTCCAGCAAAATAGTCACCTAGAATATTTCCAAAAATGCTTGCATTCTCATAACTCGTGTTTCAAACTATCAGTGCTGTATACTGAAAGCAACTTGTGTAGTTCTTGTTGCTGTCCCAGAATATTGACATAACTGTGTTTTTTGTTTCTTTCTGTGAATTTATGATTATCATCGGAACATATAAGGGGGGGTGCATCTTCTCCAAGCTCTTAAATGGATGGCAAAGGAACAGCTTTCTATGATGTACAGTAAATTGCAATAGCTATATCTGTGTTTTCATATTAGCTCTTCATATACTCATTATGCATTTGAATGGAACAATGAATCTCACTTTGTGATAGTACATAAAGTTCAGGAAAGAATATAATAGAATAGTTCAGTTGGAAGAGTATGAACATTTCTGTTTTCATAAGAGGCCAAGCTTCTGAAACATGTTTTCTGCTTATATGGCAAGTTTGGAAAATCAGTCAATGGACATTCTTCATCTAATTATTCCCACGATGAATAGGGTTATGATACCTTGTTAGTTATGACAGAGTTTCCAGATGATCTGTTTCTCTCCTCAAGAGATCACAGTGACAACTTCTAAACCTGCTTGCCTTATAATCACAAAATGGATAACTTCTGAATGAGATTAGAACATAATTCTCCTTGAAATGTCCCAGAAGACCCTTAAGAGTGCCTACCGAACAGCTTGTAATGTTACCTGCTCTTCCATGAGTATTCCTAGCTTTGGTGGCCAGTTTCCTCCCTTGTTTTCCAGAATTATCTTTCCCTCTCCTCTCCACACATATGAAATAGCCTTCCTTAAGTAATCCATAAGACTTCTGTTTCAAATCTTTCTTCAGTGATATTATTTATCTTTCTTCTGGCGAACCTCATGATGCAGTTAGGTGGACGAGCAACTGAAAATATTTGGTGCTTTACGTGGAAGGCAGGTCTTTTTCTCCTTCTTTTTAAATAGCCTACATGAATATTTCTCAAAACTATTGAAAGCTGCTTCCATGTCTTTATCACACTTTTAGGAAACACTTCATGATGCTTCATTGTCCATCATATTCATCTTGTGGGTTAGTCCTTCAATCCAAGTCTGGGGAAATGACAATTTAGGTAGTATATTTAGGACATCTGAACATATTTTTGTCTAGCAATCTTAATACCTTTTTCCCTTACTCAGAAATTCTTCAGGACAAATGTTGCATATTTTTGTATGTATGGTTAGCACCTTGTGTATCTGGGAACAACTTCAGTCAACTAGTAAACACCTGGACATATGTTTAATGTTATTCGTGGGTATGCTGTGATGAGATCTGACACAGCAACTGTGTGTGCATTGAGAATGGGAGAAGTGAGGGGAAAAGGATCCTCATGCCAAAACACAATTTTTAAAAGTTTGAGTGCATTCTTCCTGCAGCAGCGTACACTTGCTATGCATATATCATTAGAAGTAGCATTGCCGTCAGACCTCTCTCTCAGAAAGTGTTTAGATGCCACATATTGTGTGCATTAGAAGTGCCTAACTATACAGAAGATGTGACTGCTGCCATTGCTGCTGTAGTTGAAGTTGGCCTCATTTTCTTTAAAGTCGCCTGTGATCTGCAAACCCAGTAATGAAGAAGGAAAAAAGAAACAAAATGAAACAGTAATATATATCTCCTGGGTATTTCAAAGCCACAGAGTGCTAATTAAAATCTCAGACTAAAATATCTGATCCTTGGGGGTGTAAAACAGTGCATAGGTTAGCTAGAAACCCTAATTTCAGATAAGCAATGGCAAAATAAAAACATAATTGTACAGGGCCAGTTAAGCTGGATGGTGGAATTTTATTTGACTAGGTATTGGTTTATACATCTGGAAACTGCAATTTATTTTTCCAGAATTTGCATATATTAGCTGTTTTGTTAGATGCTTCAGCTGTAAGATGCCAAGAGATTATCAAATGTGGTGCAACAACTACCGGTGGGCTTTATGCATGATGTTCAAGCTGTGCCTTCTTAGAATGTAATTCCTCACCCAAGGAAAGCATGCCATCTTTGCTGGCTCACCTCACTACAGGACGGGGGATGATTCATATTGTATGGAAATGCTAGTGAGAAGCCGTTAGAGGTTGATGCTCAAGGAATTTCATGCTAGTGCTTTTTACAGTGTCTTCTTTACCTTCAAAGTATTTCCAAACCAATCAATTAGTGCACTTGTTTTCCTCTGCCCTCGTGTTGTAACCAGCTGAGTGGTAATGTGTGGTCTGCGATAGAGAAGGGCAGAAATAGAAATGATGTGTGGAAATAGCTAAAACTGGACTATAATAAGAGCAGATACACTATAAGGAAAGAACTAAAAATACCTTCTGGATAGACGTATGTGTGTATGCATACACAAATAGAAACAAAACTTTAATGGCCAGTACACAGATTCTGTTGCTTAGGGACTGTATTCCTTTAATGATCTCTTGATTTCCACTTCCCCTATTCAGAAGGTTTTAGTGGGAGTTTGGTTTTGTGTGTTGTTTTTTTTTTTTAAGATCAGAAGTAATTTGTTTCTTTACTGCTTGTTATTTGGTAAATTTTTACTATTTTAAAACATCTCTTTAATAAAAGCAAATGTAAAATCCAAATAAATGCTTCGACTTAAAAAAAGAAAATGAAAAAACCCTCCAAATCCAAAGCACCGTGTAACAATGCTGTGCAAATATTAATCAAATCAGACTCACAGATGTTCAGGAGTTCACAAGATGTAGTAGTCTGTTAAATTGTCTTTTACTTCATCATTATTTGGCTTCCTCAGTGCTTCAGCGTGGCTGTTTCCTCCTTCCTCTGCCGTCCCTTACAGGTCAGCTCTGGAAGTACAAAAGAGTGAGTCTCCAGTTCTGCTTTCCGTGTCTGGAATAGCAGTAGCCTGGGGATATCAGGAAAGGGAAACTGGGAAGGAAGTCCTGCTTCTCCCCTGGTCGCTGCAAGTGGGAGATGCTCAGTGGTGGTTGTACAACATGGTACACCTAACCCTACGGTCAGTGTGCAGAAGCTGTAGAGGAGATGGGTCCTTCATGATGCAGGCAAAGTCTTCAGCAAATATCTCTGGAAGTTCTGAAGATTTCTGAAGAAGTCTATTCATCACATGAAAACACTTCTGGAAGTTTGTATTCTGTCCAGATCTTTGCTTTTCTGTGGAGCCGTGTAAATCACAGAAAAACTAGAATTGATCAGTGAGTTTTATGGAATCAGGTGGTTTTGGGTCTGTTCCAATCCTGCTTCCTCTGCTTTCTTTAACCTGAAAAATAATAAACTTTCCCCTAACCATCTCTAACTTTTAGGAATCAGTTAAGGACTTATGAGTAAATCAGCCTGAGAACAGACAGTAAACATGGAAGATTTCAATCCACAGTTAAATTTTTCATGAACTTTTATAAGCAACTGGTAAACAACATTTTATAATGGGAGGTATCAAGCAGCTTCAACTATAACATTGAATTGAATGTTCAGTTGAAGTGAACTGTAATGTTCCACTTAATGTAATCTCAATAATGTGTTTTGCAGTAGAAAGGGGGGCTCATGATGTGGTGTAGGCAACATTAAACACGTGAGTTGCAAAGAAACAAAAGTTCTTGGCACCAAATATCTTATCTTTTAAATGTGGCAATGTTCTAAATATGAGTCACAGAAAGGAATAATTTAGTGTTGCTTTGTGCATTTCTTGACACACACTTCAGCAGAAGTACAAAATTTTAAAATTGCTATTTTGTTTAAAAAATTTATCTCAAATAGTGCTACTAATTACAGCAGCAAGTAAAACACAGCAAGTTTTACCTTGGGATATCTGTTAGGCATGGTGTCTGGAGAACAATGCGACTGTGGCATCTAGGACTTCTCAGTCAATTATTAACCCAGAGGTCTAAGTCCTCAGAAAATTCAGGTCCTCAGAGATGTCTGAACATATAAATCATCAAAGCAAAAATAAAAACTTCAATAGATTTTATTAGATATCTTCTATGTCAAAAAATTTGTGAAAGTCTTCAAAAATTTCAATGTTTTATAAAGATCTAGATGCATGAGCTGGCTTTGGTAAAAATAAACAAAAGAAATACTGTTATTATTAACATATTTTATCTTTTATAACTTTATGGAGAGGAAACAAAGTTTTAGGTAGCTTGATGTTTGAACTGTTCAAGAAAAGGTCATTTAAAAAGCAAGGTATGTTGAGCTCAAAAGCCTTTAAAAGATGCAAAATAGGAAGGTAAGATAGAGCCGTGCCGATCATGTTATTAAATCCAAGGCCTGAACTAGGAGGCAGTCCTGGCTTTCGATTTTAAGCCAATAGACCTCTTTGGACTGAACTTCTTTCTTTAGTACCCCTTCTCTATACAATGCCACTGTATATGTTGTGACATGGCATGCATTTGAAAAAATGAAATTGCCTCCATGATGAAAGGAGACTGTGTTTTCTAACACAGTGTGACTGCTAGTGGTAGACTTCAACGGATACTCTGGCAACACAGCAGATTCAAAATAACACCAAAAACAGTAAAAAAAATGCTGTAGAACAGCAGTAGAAATCCTGATACTTGCAATCTTCTTAACTTGTACTCAGTTGTGTAAAGGATTGGAGTCTCTCTTACACCGTGACTCCTCCTTTGCCAGGACACCACCGTTCTTAAAACTGACACTGGTGGTCTTCTCTTTATATGATCTTCTCAAGTTCTCTATTTGTCATTGTTTCCTTGTTCTCCAGCTGCAGGCTCAGCGTTGCTTGTGTTATGTCCACTTCATCAAGTGTGGTTTCTTGGGGATTCCTGACTGGATCACAAAAGCTTTGCTGCATTCTTCTTCTCTTTGACCTTTTTCAGCTTCCACACTGTTGATCACGCTTTCTGCAGTAATTTCTTCACTGTCAACTTGTATATTTTCCTCTCCTAGTTTCTCTTCCTACTCCCTCCCTGCTTCAGTGTATCAGCACAAAAACAAACACACACCCCCCTCCCTGCCCCTGCTCCTAGGGAAGAGGGGAGAAAGGTGATAAACAGACAAAGTGTCAAGATGTGATAAGATGCTGGTAGACAATAATTTTGTTTCTGGCTGAGCAGTGCTGTTCAGGATGCTCTTCAATATTGTTACCAAGTCAAAGCTTCTGTGTCCTGGAAATTTCTCAGGAATGCCATTTCTTAGGTACACTTTATTTTAAGATATTACTAACCTTGAATACAAAAACATACAATGCCTCTTACTCCTTATTGACAAAAACTAATTTGTTGTAGATGTGAAAATGTAATTATGGGAACATGTATTTGTGTTAATGGAGAAACTCTATTATATCAAGGTCTTCCAGTGTTTTCTTTTTTCTTCTCATAGCTCGTAAATTAGACTGGGTCTTTGTCATCGTTTCTGCTTTAACTTTGATAGTCTTCTATGTTTGGAGTGACCATCAGGATTTCCTACTTATGCTAGTGGTATTGCTTGTGGTAGAAGCAAACTCACTGTCAAAAAAAGAAGAAACTTGATTACAAGTTTGGAGTATTTAATGAGGGTAGGTTTTTAGACATTCTCTCATATCCCTTGAATAAGACTTCTTTGCAAATTTCAGAAGTCCTGTTCAGAGTAACAAAAGAAATAATAAAAAATACATAATTAAAAACAACCATAAAATATCATTGCAGAAATGTGTATGATGATTTATTTAGGAAAATATGATAAAAATATGAATTCTTGTTAGAAGCTTTGTGTATGACCAAATATAATCCAAGAGGAACTTCATCAACTAGTATATATTGTTGTAGACCCTTTGTGGTAATTGAATTTAAATCAAGATGTCGAAGCTAAGAATGTGCACTAAAGTGTGCATATTAAACATCTGCTGTTTAAAAAAAAAAAATCTAAAAATATTTGGAGAGTGACATAAACTGTGAAAAGTCCTTTCTCTTTTAAGACATTTAATCCTCTAGATGATATTTTTACATTTGAAAATATATATCAAGGCCATTTAGTTATGGAAACCATAAAATGTAAGATAAAGAATATGGTATTAAAAGAAGGCTAACTATCTGCTAAACCAATTCAGTCAGTTTCTTCCAGGTACTCAATATGATGTACAGCTAGAAAGTTATGGAAATTCGAAAGAAATTGGGGTAAAAATTTTGTAAAAATGACAGTAAAAAAACAGGTAGAACTGGATTGCTGCTTGGTTTGCTTTTATGGCATACTTTGAGAATAAATTTTCTTTTTTGATGTATATGCTAAAAGAATCCTTTGCTGCAGACTCTATCCATTGCTTCCTGGAATTTATGAATGAAATACGTAGGATGAAATGCATAGCTGTTTTTCATATAGGTTTATTTTAACAAAGCTGCAAAATTACTAGATTTTTTACCAGTAAACTTGAAGAAAAATTACCTAGCTTAAGGAAGGTGAGGCTTCACTAGGATGGGTGCAGGGCTTTTCATTACTGTGTGCAACATGCCTCTTCTTACTTCAGGTCATGCAACTGATAGTATTTGAGGTGACTCTCATGATGTGAATCTGGGTCCTGTATCTATTAACAGCTTAAACCAATTGGTTAGTATTCTTTCCATGTAAGATGAAAAAGGGGGAAACAGATAAGACTGTCCCTTGTCTCCTTTGTTGCTTGGTAGATTGTAAAATAAATCCAGATAAGTGAAGCATAAGGCTTTTACTTTATGTAGGTGTTCTCCACTTCTATAGTACCAATACAGTAAAATCACCACATATTTTCCCACCCCCTACGTACATAAAGAAAAAATAGCTTATGCCTGAGATGTAAAATTAATCTTGTGGAGATCAGCAGCACGCTGCTATGCTGAAATTCTATTGCTTCCATAGAGATTCATTTTCCATTTCAAATTGCTAGGGGAGCCATAAAATATTTAGATACCTACGTATGTAGAAATCTTTTGTTGGATACAATTGCGTCCAGATATAGATCTGCAGTTAACTTTGGGGACTGGATCTATACAGATTTAAAGAAAAAAAAAAAACAAACCAATACTAAGATGTAAAATTAATGCTATATTACTTTCCATATTATTTAAACTAACCTTCTGATTAAAATGAAATTAATTGTTCATTTGCCGTAATAATAAAAAGCAATGTGTTGTATTAAACCAAGGCTAGATATAGAGTTCTATTGATTTAAAGGGCTTCCTCACCAAGCTGAGCTGAAGAAACAATGCACATGTCTTATATAACTTCTCCAGGTTATATTAGCTCCTGTATTACGTCCGTGGTGCAGTTTAGCAATAGAAAATGTAGCATACACTCTCTTGAGATACATCAGTGTGTGGAAATTGGTTCAGAAAGAGACAAAGATAACAGATCAGACCAAATTCTTTATAGTCTTCTTTGAACTACAGTCCGTCCACAAAAGCCTTGAAGAAATTCTCCCATGGAAAGGGAGAATTTCTTTCCAGATTTGTCTCTGCCTGTTTAGGTAAAACTTTATTTCTGCCTTTTCCCTCCAGTATAGGAGGCACAGAGGAAGTCCATGTTGCCGTGACAGTTAGCTGCTACATACTTCAGCAAGACTCTGGTATTGGTGGTAGAACTTCACACATCCAAGTGATATGTTTAAACTTCTGTCCCCAAGAATCACAGTTCTCCATTTGACTCCTTGACTTTCTCCTGTCCTGGCTCCCATGCGCTCACCTCTCCTGTCTAAAGAGAAGTTTAATGTTTCCTGTGAATTTTCTTCAAACAAAGAGTCCATTATTTAATCCAGTGCACCCAGATGTTCCAGTTGGACTCTGGGAGGGGGTGGGGGGTGAAGAGGAAGCAAGAATCAGAAACAGTAAAACTTTCATAAATGACTGTTCTGTTGTTATGTCTTTTGAAAATAGAGTATGTGCCCGCTGTGTTCCATAAACACATGCATTGCATTAGGTACAAGCCAACGCATTTCATTCAAGCACATCTAAATATTAGAGGGAGACCAGCACAAGGAGTTATGGTTACAGGGAAAAATAGGGGGGAAGAAGAAAGAGTTCTGCCTGGTTGAGTGAGTAATAACTTTATTGGTAGATATTTATAGGGTAATACTGAAAGAGCAAATAAATGTAAGTCATCTAATTCTCTCTAAATTGAGAAAAAAGAAAAAAGAATAAAAAGAGAGGAACTGATGAAGACGTATACAGCAGCAGCTGTAAAAGCGGCTGTTGAATTGCTTTTCTTAATAAAGAAAGGGCAGCATAGTTTCTGGTTTACACAAGGTTTCTCTCAAGTTACCGAATGCAATAGTTGTGCCAGTGTAAAACTGGGAATTGTATTTGTGTTTGGCATGCCTTGCGCAAAAGTTCTGAGTGGATGTTTGTAATAGTTTTTCATTAGTGGATGTATAACCCTTTCTCATAAAATTATTATGTTATGCTCACCCACAATGAATTCAAATAAAACATATCAGTCAGTGTATGTGTGTACGCTGCCACATCGATAATAATTTGCAGGATGACGGAGATTGTTTCAACTGCCTAATTCAATACGGGAAGTCAGTGAGGTCGTAAATCATGGAACAAATTATCTTTTATCTTAGAAGAGAGTGAAAACACTGTGGTTAGATTTATGTGAATGGACATATGCTCTTGCACCTAGCTGTTCTGAAAGCAAGTTAGTCAAACAGTTTTCCATGCAGATACATTTGAATTTTCAAATCAGTAGTTATAACAGCATTTATACTTTTTAGGGGTCCTTCTTCATTTTTTATCATTGTGCCACTCGTTAAAGGCATAGGTTATTTTAAAACCCTTTAAATTCCAATACTTTTTTATTCTAAATAATTTGCTTGGCTAGCAGACTTTAAAGTTTGCATACATGAGCAATTTCAGTAGCTTGAAAAAGTAATCGCACATCAGCTCAGCTGTAGCAGCTGTCCACGTGCACATAATTTAATCTTTTTCTATTCAGCTAAGCCATGTTGCATTAACTCACTTTTACCATGCATATATGCAGATAATTGCTGTGACTCAGCTGACACTCAGTAACTTGGTAAACTGCAGTAACCTGATCATCTGCTTGAGCTCCCCCCCCCCTTTTTTTTTAAATTACTGTTTTAAAACAGACCAAACAAAGTTTCTAGTTTCTTTTGCTTTTTAAAAATACCTTTTCTTTTTTTATTGGGCATGGATTCATTTTGTGTGTGTGTGTGTGTGAGGTTGGATCAGCCAGGTTCTGCACATTAATTTGGGGCCAGGAACTGAGAGGGGTTACAAAGACCTGTGTCCACAGCTGCGGCTCGCACCGCTGTGAAAAGAGAAGTCAAATCTCCTTCTCTGTCAGAGACACGGGGAGCGAGGGAACTCATCAGCGAGCTCAGCACAGACGAGCACTTTGGAGCCACGAAACAATCTCCTGCCCACATGGGAGTCTGCAGGAAAGGGTGGGAGGTTGACGGCTTTTTGGATCTGGCCCCATTTCATCTTAATCTGCTCTGGCTCCTGATCTTTTCAAAGTCTCCCCATTGTGCGTGTGATTTCTGCTAAACACGCAGAGAAATTTTTAGGATCAAGACCATATGATATAGCAAGATTAATCTACCCTTTGGCCTTCACCTCTCCCTCCCACTGGGGGAGAGGTTTGGTTCTGCTAATTTGTCATGTTACTTTTTTTTTCTCCTGCCATCATTTTTTTCCTCCTCATGGTTCACCTAAATTGGGGATTTTGGCCCAAACACTCTCAGCATATAATGAAGATAAATAGAATTCTTCATGTCCGCTACATGAATTTTGAAGACATCATTGTTTATTTCACCCAGTTTTAATGTGGAGAATTTGTAACTCATTTGTAGAATATAAGTGTTTTTTCACTTTTATTATATATTGTGGCTGAGTGAATCCCTGTAGGTCTGTGAAGCAGATGTGTTAGTACAGCCGGTACAACAGCTTCATTCCTTCCCTCATCTTCTGCAATGCAGTCAAGTTTCGAATTGTTATGATATGCAGTAATTAAATATGAATAAATAAAATATCACCAGATAATGAATCTGCAGTCCCCTCTGTCATGTTAAATCATTGATGAGGTGCCTGTGAGTGGGAACTGTGGCTGATGATGTCTTCTGCCTCAAAGTCTCTGATTAGTTTTGGGAGCATTTGTGTAAATTTTTCCTTTGTCTTTGCATCAATAGCCAGGAAAAAACCTTCTGCCTCAATAAAATATATTTGGATCATTATATCCTCCTGCCTCATCAGTCCATTCCTTTCATGTCTTCCGACACCTGAATAATAACTGAAGTGGACCAGTTTTGCAGATAACAACTACGTAATTTAATTGTGTTGCCTTGTTAGGTATCAGCATGTAATTTGCAAGCTTATTAGAATAAGGAGTTAGGGTTTGGCAAATAGATGCAGAGTACCTCTATTTATCTATTTCTGTTTTTAAATTCATATCTACCCCATAAAAATACTAATTTCAGTGAAGGAATGGAAGAAATAATGAACAAAATGAAAATCTTTGTTTGCATTTGTCTATTTCAAAGCAGCCCAGATGTTAATCCAGGTATTTTAGATACTACAAGCCCTACTCTGTTGGAAATAAGGTATGAATTCGGTATTCATGCTCTTCTGAAAACTCCTCCTGTCACCATAATGGCTTTCAACCCATCTAAAACATTACTTCCGTATCTATCTGTATTACTTTTATAGATAAAAAATCTCAGATTTATAATACTTAATTTCAGACTCTATTGTTTGCACTGTAGCACTCTCACCCATAGAATTATAAGTAGCTTATAAATTACAAGAAAGCTGTCATTGGGTTTCATCAGATGGGAGTATTAGGGGATGGCTCTCCTCTTTGAGCAGGAAGGCAATTTGTTCATCAGGTTGGCTACTTTAAAAGGCGCTGCTTGTTTGAAATGGTTCAGGGAGCTGGAATGCTGCTACTCTTCTTCAGTTGTTTCAGTTGGTCACTTAGGATGTATAGCTCAGTCCATCAAGCGTTCCTTGCTCCTGGCTCTAGACCGTAACTGCTGCAGAACACCATTGTCCAGTTCCTATCTGTAGGGTGACAGGTTGGGGCTGGACAATCAAAGTACTTGAGGGTTTGGTTTACCGTGTTCTCTTGTGATTTATCATTGCATTTGCACTGATTTTTCTTTATAATACTTGTATCTTTTTTCCAAAGTTTCTTTATTTTTAGAATTACTTTTCCTTAAAGCAGTGCCTCTGGTACTCCGCTTTTATATGACTGATGAACTGCACCCCCTGCCGCATAAAGATAGCATGGAATGTAATAAGTAGGAAAGAAATTGGACTGGGACTGATTATTTTTCTTCAGTACCATCAACAGAATCCCTGTTAGTACTAGAGATGCCCAAGTGAGAGTTAAATAAACCCTCTTATGCAGTCAAGCAGTCTGTTGCAGCAGTATGGAATTTAACATATGCTAATTTACCTTTCTGAGCTCCATTTTCATATAGGTAGGTTGTTACCAGTATTCAAGTTAAATCATGGATGGTACCTCCAGATCTCTACGCGGCAGTCACAGAGTAAACATACCTCATTAAAAAACTCCCATTTGTTCCGAGTATTCCTTCAGCACAGGAGAAACACGCCTGATCTACACAACAGAGTTTTGGCATCCGGAATTAACCTTTTATCTCCACAGGTTTGCATGCAGGCACATGTAAATGTGGAGTAAGCAAACAAAGCCCAGCTTGTGGCACCTAAATAGAACCACATGCCGCAAACCTCAGCCAGCAACGCAGCTGCCAGCAGAGCCTCAGCATGCACGCATCCCAGGAGCAATGTCAGCAGCTGCGAGCCCAACAACATTTCTGGCGGTGATGTTTCCCAGTTTAGGCCTGGCCACGCTTTACATCTCTTGCCCATCTGTTTGTTTTGCATTGTGTTACATCATCCCGATTGCAATATTTAAACTATAAAATCATCGGGGGATCATGCAGAGGGGGAAGCTGCCTTGTGCAGGTCGCCTCAGGGAGAGCTTTCTGTTCATGGGAGTTGGTGTCAGAGAAAGTGCAGAGGCTTTTTTGTGGGAGGAACAGACATATGGGAACCCAGGACTGACACTGACAAAACCACGGGGAGGTTAGAAGCAAATTGGAAAGTTAAGGCAAGGATGTTTTGTCCCCAGTATTTCTACATTTCAGTTACAAAGCAGATTTGTGACGTTCTTGAAGAGCTTCCTGGGTTCCAGATACTGGTATAATGGCATAATTATAATTCCTATAATAGGAATTCTAGGGACTGTATTTTGCCATTGACATTGTTGCCTAATTCAGTGTTTATGACTTTGAAGAACATTGCTGTATATGTGCTTAAGCTTTCAAAGAGGAAGTCACATTTTTGTCTGAGAATATCTAGAGGAAAACAGTAGTATGTCCTGTGAATAAATGTGGATTTTAAGTCAACTTGGTTTCAGTTGCAATTGGAATTCTTTGTATTTGTTTATTGAAAATATTCTTGTAAAAAAAAGTATATTGGAATGACTTTTCAGAGGAAATTGTCTTTTTGAGAATATTTATAGAAAATAAACCATTAAACATTTGCTTTGGATCAGGTCTTTACTGGTAGCTGTTCATTATCTGTTCAGAAACAGTTTCTGAGTGTTGCATCCCTTCCAAGGCTAGGAATACTCCTACTTTTAAATATTGAATAATCCCAAACTTCTAAATGCATGTTTTACAGAAGTGAGACTTTAAATAAAGAACATATCTAAGAAAATTATGAGTGACTCACAAAGAATAATATGGGAGAACTTGTTAAATTAATTATTTTTTCATCTTTCAGAGTTGCTACATGACTTCAACTCAAAAGCAGCCCAGTGTTTTGTCAACCCATATGACATCCCTCTTCAAGCACTTTGTAGAACTTCATCTTTATTTTTAAAAAAGTTAGCAATGGATATGGCTCCACATTTTAATTCATTTAAAATTAATGGAGGAAATACAGGAGGAGAGGTGTTTCCTGGACATCACCTTCCAGAAAGAAAAAATATGTGGGTCAAAGAATTCAAAAAGTTAGATACCTCTACGAAACATTCTTACATACTACAATGTTAGGCTTAGCATACTTTATCAATTATATTAATGTGTCTCACGTCATGGAAGATGTTCAGCTCAAAGTGGAATTGTCTAATTTGAATTAAATTTGTGCAGCCTAGTAGGGAAACAGTTTTACAAAAGACGACTCTAAAAACAACAATCCACTGAAAGGTTAGATACTATCAGAAATGATATCTGTAATTTTAAAAGGTAGTGTATAAACACTGCTTCCAACAATAACCGAACTGACTGTGTGTAAATATAGTCATATTTATACATATTTAGCATACTTCCTGTCCCCCTTTGCCTCCCACTGCTTGTTGATTATCATTTAAGCATCAGCTACATATTAAGCTGTGATCCTTGCTTCAAATGTTTACAGTACAGACTGCTTCAGAAGATGGTGTGGGCCAACATGTTTTCGGTTGGTTGGCTTTTATTTTCTATTTTTTTATGACAGCTTTTCTTGAACTGGGCTAGCATGTGTGACCTGCTGTTTTTATTTTGTTTTTTCATCTGGAAGTGCCTATATATTGTCTTAAGAATAAAAAAATGTGTTTCTAGATTAGACTGAGTTGTAGAAGACGAAAATAGGCCGGGCCTCCTTAAGCACCTCTAACATCATGAAATCAGTTTAGATCTGTCCAATTAGAGTAAAAAAGGATATAACCAATGAAGTTGGTAAGAGACATCTTCTCTCAATACTGTTCTGTCACATAGCTGGTTTGGAAATAATACATGCATCTTAACGGTAGGAGAAAACATTAGCTAACAAGATTCTGAGTTGTCCAAGAAGGAGAAAGTCAGAGTTTTTTGGGAGATGTCAATTCTGCTAATGCCCTGCCAAGAGAAATTCTTAGAGATAATCAGTCTGGCTTTTGAAGACAAATGAAAGATTTATATCTCAATAGTCACCCCACTCAGGAAATGATAATAATTTTAATTCATCCATTAAGCAAGCACTTTTCCTGTGCTAAAATGTTCTTGGACTTTCAGTTTTACATTAGAGTGCCTCTCTTCCTTACCTTTCAGCTAAATCCAGACAGAAGTGCTGACAGTGAAAAAACTTTTGAGGACCTGCAAGTCATACTAGGAAGACTTAATCAAAAGGCTCATAGAAGAGATCTGAGAGGTCCTCAGGGAGGACCTGCTGTACCTAAACTTACTTTACAGGTTTTTGGCTAACCTGTTTGTATGAAGTTACAGTTAGGGAAGTTCAACAAGTCCTCCACATGATGTGTTCCAGCACTTCCTTAACCTTGCAGTTGAAAACACGTTTCCTTATGTCTAAATTAATCTACCTTTTAGAAACTTAAGATCACTATTCTTTGTCCTATCTGTGATGCAACTAATAGTAGGATGTTTTTTTCTTCTTGTTGGCAATCTATTAAGTAATGAAGGCTTCTATTTTGTCTCGTCACTTCTTTTCTGAACTAAAGAACCTATTTGTGTTAGTTATCCTTCATTGGTCACATTTCCTAGACTCATGATCTTTCTTGGTATTCTCTCAACCTTCTGAAGGTGAAAGCCTTGTTTCTAAATGGGAAACACAGAAGTGGATTTGTTGTGGTAGTAGTAGCCCTGAGGAGAGCAGAATAATTCAGGTGTTTTCCACAGAGTGCTCCTGTTCATACCAGCAGGATGATGATTCCTTTTGCTGCAGTAGTATGCTTCAGATTCAGCATGTGATCCACTGCAGAGTTTATGTCCCTCTTTGCAAACTGCTGTTTAGCATTTATGCAACTGATTCTTGTAGTGAGGTGGCTTTTACCTTTATTCTGTTGCTTATTCTGGTTGTAGTACTTTGGGCTTGCTGAGTTCTATCTGTTTTTTTCTGATGACTTCTCCAGTTTGCAGGATTCTTCTAAATGCCATTTATGTTCTTCTACAATGCTTACAGCTTTACCTATGGTAGTGTCATCTCCAAATTTAAAATGCATACTCAGCTTATTAATAAAAATATTGACTGGTATGAGGCTCAGAAGCAAAACTCTGGTGAGCTCCTCACCTCATTCTCTCCTAGTTTGAAAGTAAAACATTGGTAACTACTCTAGTTTGGTTTTCCAATACCCACCTTAAAAGCAGTTTCTGTAGACAATATTGTCCTAAATTGTGGCTTGGATTTCAAAATCCCAATTAGAAAAGTTTATCATCTCTTCTGCCCCCTCTGTTACGCTGTCATAGAAAGGCTACTTTGACGCAATTCATTCTTGAAAAAACAATGTGGACTTTTATATATCATTTTGATACCTTGTAAGCTTCAAATGGTTTGTTTCCTTTATTGTTTGGTATTGTCACAGAATCACCAAATGGTTGAGGTTGGAAGGAACCTCTGGAGGTCATCTGGTCCAACCCTCCTGCTCAAGCAGGACCACCTGGAGCCAGCTGCCCAGGATCATGTCTAGTCAGCTTTTGAATATCTACAAGGCTGGATACTCCACAACCTCCCTGGGTGACCTGTGGCAGTGCTCAGTCATCCTTATGTTGAAAAAGTGTTTCCTTATGTTCAAAGGGAACCTCCTGTTTTTCAGTTTGTGCCTATTGCCCCTGGTCTTGCCACAGGTGAAAAGAGAACCTGGTTCTGCCTTCTTTTTACCCTCCCTTTGGATAATTTTTTCCAGAATCTCAAGTTAGGCTGACTGTTCTGCAACTTCCAGTTTTCTGCTTTATCCCATTTTTAAAGACCTGCACTTGCTTTGACTTTTCCGTCTCTTGGAACTTTATTTATCCTTCACAATTCTCAAAAAATCACAGAATCATAGAAGTGCCTACCCATTGCCTGGGATGGAAGGGACCTTTCAGATCATCTAGTCCAACCATCATCCTAACACTGACAAAAAACTATCACTAAACCATGTCTTTAAGCACTATGTCTACCCATCTTTTAAATACCACCAGGGATATTCATCTGTTTTTAATGGCTAGCTTATATTTGTATATCCTTTTTTATGCAAGACTCCTTGCTAATCTAACCAATTAGCTGTATAAGGGCCCTGGGAATTTGGCTTGTGCTTAACTGTTGTGCCTATAATCTTTATCCCGGAATAGTGTATTTTGTTTCTTTGAAGAAGAGAAAATGGCTTTTAAAACTTAATACTGCACACTAAAGTTGTTAAACTGATAATTGCATTATAAATATGCAGATTTACTTGAGAAAAATCATCAAAGCAGAAATAAATAGGGCATTCGGGTTAAATACATATTTTCTCCCTCACTACAAATCAGTTAACACAGAAAAATCTGTAACTTCAGGAGACATGGTTAAAGCATGTTAAAAGTTAACTGTTTTAAATGGATGTTTCTCAGTGATACCTTTAGCTGATGCTTTCCATGTGAAGCCAATGTTCTGCAAATGGGTACTTTTTGCTTTTCTAACTGCAGAGCTTGTGAACTTCGAAAAGAGTCATTTGAAATGGAAGACAGTTGAAAACAAATGATACTCTTCAGACAGCAAGTAGTAGTATCAAAACCCCAGAATCTGTTGGACTGCAACATTGCCGCTTCTCTTGGGCTGGAATAAAAGAAAAAATATGATGGAATGCCCATGTACTTGAAATTTAGGATGATGTTAATATTTACCATATGGATTGAATAGGAGGTCTGTTTATTCTCAAAGTAAAGAGCAAGATGATTTTTAATAGGTAATATGATAAATATTACCTCTTTGTGCTGAAAAGGAAAGCAAGCCATTGATCTTGCTGAACAGAAAAGTTAAGAACTAGTGACTTTGTACCATCCTCTCATTTCATCTCCAACTGCATGAATAAAACAATGCCAAGAAAAATGCCATCCAAATTGTGCAGATAAAGTAAGGCACTTCAGTGATGAATTTTTCCCCTGACTTCACCAGGGGTATTTGAGGGTTGTCTGCTGTTAGAGCATATGCCCAGTAAAAAAGCTTTTGTCTCAGAAAGAAAAAGAAAGCTGTAAGCAAAGGCAGGATACATTTCTTTGTTTCATGAAGAATAATGAAAATATTACAGTTGATTGAATTTGTAATCAGTTGTGTCATCTTAACCATCTCCACTTAAAAGGAACTTTCTGATACTTTCGTCAGTGCAGATAGTGTGTTAAACCTGCACAGGTTATGGAGAGGGTTCGCAATATAGGGGCAAACTAATGAACATTTATATTAGCATTGGAACAACCTGGACAAAGGACATTGAGCAAATAGTGATAAAATCTCTGGAAGTGAAGCAGAGTATGTGGCAAGGCACACGATAAAAATTACATGTGTGCTAGTGGTGTGGTTTTGCTAATGACAAATATAACTCATATTTCAACTTGGTCTTCAATTTCTCAAAAATAATTTCTGATAATGCAATTCCTTTTAGAAATTAATACTGTACAGATTCAAATTCATCCACATGGATTCACTAGGAAATATTTCAGTTTTGTTTAGGCAAGCAGGTTTTGAAAAAGTCTTCTAATTTTGGCTGCCTACAAATGCAGACCTGAAAAATAATTAGATATAGTGCCTTGTCAGAGATGCTTTTGCGGTGATTAAAACCAGTTTTTAACTCCTTCTTATCACTGCTGTGGGTGGAATTTTTCATGATGATGAACTTCTTCTCTGGTGAAAAGTAAAATTTAACATCATAGTGTTTGTATAGCTAAAATATTAACATGGAAATTTGTATGAGATGATTCTGACAAAAAGGTTAGCAGTTGGAGAAGGCAAGAAGATAAATTCACTACACAGGAAGATCATGAAATGCAGCAAAAATCCTGTGTTACTGTTTGTATCCCCATCCAAAGATACTGTTTCTAATTAGGGTATGTTCACCAGTACTCAAAATCTATAATTTATATCTGGTTATTTGTGAGTTAGATTCACCTTTTCTAATTTACAGATTCCTAAGATAGGTGACAGAAATAAAGGTGTTCCATTGACAGCAGAGGACCATGGGATGAATAGTTCATACGTATGATTCATATTTTTAGCTACCTAGTACTAGATAATTTCAATCCTCCCAACAGTGTCTTTAAGTTATGTAGACAGGAGCATGTTTGAAGATAAAGTAAGAAATACTTGAAAAAACATCCTGATTATACATAAAACCTACCATTTTAGAAAAACTTCCTTGGTAAATTCACTGAATTTAGAAACAAATAGGGACTTTGAAAGTTATACAGTAGAGCAGAATGTGTTATTAATGATAATATAGGAATTCATTAATAACTTCCTTACTTCTAACTTACAAGGCATTTTTGGAGTAGTACATACATTTGAAAGCATTCTTAGGTTGGGTGCAGCTATTTGTGTTCTTAAGAGCTTGCAAGATTTTCTATTTTATTGATTTGCAATAAGGCATAGATGGCTTTAATTGTTTGTGTTTTATTCTATGTAGCTTTTGCCTTGTCAGTGAATACTTATCCCATTCTCAGAATTGGAGGATGATTTTTCACATGAAAGAAAATCTAGCTTTTTCTGTATTTTATACCCCCGTCAAACCATGGTTCTTGGCAGAAAAAAAAAAAAAAAAGGCGAATTTAGATATTTGCTACCACAAGTATTTGGCACACACTTGAAATAGACAAAATTCCTAATCTTCATCATGAGTGGAGGACTGGTTACTGGTAAGAAATCAAATCAAAAGGTAAGATTTCTCAAAAAAACATGCATTTACAGTGACAGATAATTTACTACATGATATAAAACTTGAGGATTTTGTATTCTACACATGCATTACTGTCCATCCTTATCAGGAGCACACTGAGTGGGAAGATATACAGAATAAAATTGAAGTAGGCACAACCGTGGCGATAGAAAACTTGAAATTACTTAAACCTCTGTGAAGCACCCTATATCCCTTTCATCTCTGGAAACTGTGTGATAGTTACCCTTTTGAACATGTTGCAAATGCAAGTCATAGCTGCCACTGATTGATCAGTAGCGTTGGGTGAATTGCGGTGTGTATCAATGCCACTAGACAGTTTCCCTTCTGCTGAAGAGAGCGAAACTTAGTACTGCAAACAGAAGATTACTGGTTTTAATTGAAGGCATAAATGCAACTGAAAAGTAAAATCTTATTAGCTGCATTAAGAATTAACAACATGGAACAAATTACTCTTAACATTAAAAACTAAAATCGGTACTGCATTTGGGGTAACGATCTACTGATTGGCCTGAGGACCTGCTGGTGAGGCTAACGTCTTTAAGCAGTGGTAAGAGGTACCAGCCTAAGGCTTAGAGTAAAGTGGCTTACCAACAACCACAGACATCCTTGATCCTCCCTCCTCTCTTATCTGTAGGATACAGCTGTTGCTGAAACCAAGTTAAATGTTCTTGTCATAGAGAAACAGATTGGCAGGGATACCAAAAAAATAAATATCTATTCCCTACACACAGACCTCAAAAAAGCAAAAAGCACAGAGAGTGCGATATTTTAGTCCAGAAAGAACTCAAGAAAGCCATACAGTCAACTTTTGAGTAGCTGACAAGTAAGCCTTTTTGGTGTCCTGGTAATTTAGATAACTTTTCACAGTCTTCTCTAGAAACACATTAAATTTGTTCATTTTATGACAAATTTATCACAGATTAGTTACTCTCTGCTGGTTTCTTGCCATTGTAAAATCTAATGAACACAGAAGCTAATGAAACATTTTGGAAATGGAACATCACAGAGCTGGAGACTGGAGGCGTTATGATTTTGCGTGTTAGCATCCCTTAATTGCCTCATGCTTACATTTTATATATTTGACAACAGGAAGAATCAAGAGCTCACAAGTAAATACGTTGGGATTCCTCCTAGTTGTAGCAGTTCCAAATGCTCATTGACACCACTGTGCAATCTCAGGAACTTTGTGTTCCCTATCTTGTCCCTATGGGGTCTCAATGATGTAAAATCATAACCCTGGTATGTTTCCTCTTTTTTTTCTTAGCCTTATTGTTGTTAATGTCCATTAAATGCCTCAGACCTCTGTGGTAATACTCCATGCTATAAAGGGACTGCAGTGTTACATTGTTAGTCTCGCTGCTGATCGTCTGTGCTCCTCTCTCCTACTTTGTAGTTCTGTCTGTAGTTATACAATAGAACATCTTATTGCAAGATGTTTTGGCTGGAAAAACAGTCTTATTTATCCGGTATTCTGAGTTGGAAAGCAGTAAAGCCTGTGATCAGACCTTAAAGTTGACCTTTTGCTTCATGTTACCATGGGTATTATCATTTCATTCCTTTAATCTTAGTCAGTTGATGGTGAGAGGGAAGGACTGGGGCTTCGTGATACATTTCTTTCCTCACTGAACATACTATAGAAACACCTGGTGTTTCTTCTTGGATGAGCATGCCCACAAGAGCAAGAAAGGCAGCATAACTCTCTTCTGTCAGGAGCTCAGATCTACTTCTGACACAGTTTTGGCATCAAAAGAAAATTGGGAAAAAATACTCTTCTATTTCATGGCTTACTGAGGAGCTGTTGTATAGTTTTCGGAATACTGTTGATGAGGAAAACATATGTAATTATTTCCTTACCAGTATAAATTCTGTGCTGAAAATGTGGTTTTAAAAAGCGCACATTTTTGTTTTGTTTTCCCTTCCTCTTTACGTATACATAGATTTCCTACAGCAACGGGCAGATTACAGTAATGTCTTACAGGAGACAAGCAGTGGTTGTGTAGTTACTGAGTGAGATCTTTCCCTACAGTAAAATTTTATTTCCCAAACTAAATGTGACAACAGAATTGCATACATAAACTGTTCATGGGAGCTGAGACCTGTTCACAACAAGCAGCATGTTTACCTTCTGCCTGTGGCTGGAAGTCCTTTTAGACTCTGTAACTAGTCTTGTCCCAGTCTTTGAAGGCAGGAGTTGCCTGACCCTGGTGAGTGCAGCACTGAAGGCTTGCCCACATGCTGTGGCCATGCTGTGACCCATGTCATTTATAATAAACTCGTAAACCCATAGGAAACATGGCACTTGACGAAATTTACCTTGGGGCTTACAGTGGTGTTTGATCTGACAGGATGTATGCTCATTTGAACTATGACCTTTTAAAACTTCATGACCCGCAAATTATTTTTGAGAGAAAAAAGAAAATTTTGCCAGAGAAGGTAATAACCGAGCTTAAAAGGGTTTGTACAAATGGAAAAATAGGAAAAGAGAAAATTTCTTTGAGAGAGACTAAAGAGAAGACAGAGTTGCCCTGACAGATAAGAATGGTAACAGCATCCAGGGCTGTATGAACAGGAGTGGAGCCAGTAGAGACAGCGGAGTAATTATTCCCCTCTACTCAGCACATGTGAGGCCACATCTGGAATACTGTGTCCAGTTTCAGGCCCACCAGTTCAAGGAAATCATCCCTAAATTGGAGGCAATTAGAGGAGGACCATCATGATGGTGGGGGGCTGGAGCACTTGCCCTGTGAGGAGAGGCTGATGGAGCTGGTCTTGTTTAGCCTGGACAAGAGATGGGTTCAAATGGACCTGCCAGCAGCCCCTGGTGCCAATGGGGCAGCATCTCTTTTCCATCAAGAAGATGGAGTTCAGGCTCATCGCAGTGATGCATGGTAGGAGGATGAGAGATCAGAGGTATAAATTTAAAAGTAAGTTCAGACTGGATATAAAGAAAAACACTTTCACTGTGATAGCAGACAGGCACTGGAATGGGTTTACCTGGGGAGGCTCTGTAATCTCCCTCCTTCAGGATTTTCCAAAAACAACTGGACAAAGCCCTGAGTATCACAGAATCTCAGATTGGTTGAGGTTGGAAGGAACCTCTGGAAGTCATCTGGTCTTGCTCATGCAAGGTCACCTAGAGCAGGTTGCCGAGCACCATTTCTAGACAGCTTTTGAATGTCTCCAAGGATGGAGATTTCACAACCTCTCTGGGCAACCAGTTCTAGTACCCAGTCACCCTCACAGTGAAAAAGTTCAGGCAGAACCTCCAATATTTCAATTTATGCCCATTGCCTCTTGTCCTGTCACTGGAAGCTGCTGAAATGAGCCTGGCTGTGTCTGCTTTGCACCCTCCCTTAAAGTATATACATACATTGATAAGATTCCCCCTGAGTCTTCTCTTCTTTACGCTGAAAAGTCCCAGGTCCCTCAGCTTTTCCTCATATGAGAGATGCTGCAGTCACTTAATCACCTTAATGGCCCTTTGCTGGACTCTCTCCAGTATGTTCACGTGTTTCTTGTACTGTGGAGCCCAGAACTGGACACTCCAGGTGTGGCCTCACCAGTGCTGAGCAGAGGGGAGGGAAGGATCAGCAGCTCCCTCAGTCTGCTGGCAACACTCCTCCTAATGCAGTCCAGGATACAATTTGCCTTCTTTGCAGCAAGAGTGCATTGCTGGCCCATGCTCATCTTGTTCTCCACCAGGACACTCTGGTCATTTTCTGCCAAGCTGCTTTCCAGCTGGGTGACCCCTAGGATATATCGGTGCATGGGGTTGTTTCTCCTCAGGTGCAGGACTTTGAACTTCTCCTTGTTCAACTTCCTGAGGTTCCTGTCAGTCCATTTCTCCAGCATGTTGAGGTCCCTCTGGATAGCAGCACAACCCTCTGGCATTTCAGCCACTCCTCCTATTTTTATGTCATCAGCAAACTTGCTGAGGGCACACTCTGCTCTATTATTCAGATCATTAACGAACATGTTGAGAAGGACTGGTCCCAGTGTCAATCCCTGAGGTACACTGCTAGTTACTGGCCTCCAACTAGACTTGATGGCACTAATCACCACTCTCTGGGTGCAGCCACTGAGACATTTTTCAGTCTGTTTTGCTGTATGCTCATCAAGCCCATACATCAACAGCTTGTCTATGAGGATCTTATGGGAGACAGCATTGAAAGCCTCACTGAGGTCCAGGTAGACGGTATCCACCACACTCCTCTCATCTACCAAGCCAGTCATTTCATTGCAGAAGGTTATCAAGTTGGTCAAGCGTGATTTCCCTCAGTGAATCTGTGCTGACTATTTCTGATTATTTTCTTGTCCTTAATGTGCCTTGAAATGATTTTCAGGATTCCCTGTTCTGTCACCTTCCCAGGGATCAATGTGAGGCTGTGTCTGTAGTTTCCTGGGTACTCTTTTCTGCCCTTTTTGAAGATACGAGTGAGATTTGCTGGGTCTTCAGGAACCTATCCCAATCATGGTGATCATTCAAAGATTACTGAGAGTGACTTCACAATGACATCAGCCAACTCCCTCAGCACTTGGGAGGGTCCCGTGGACCTATGTATGTCTGCATTGCTTCTAATTTTCTAAATTCTCTAATCTGATCCTCTTCCAGCAAGGGTAGGTCTTTCTTTCTCCAGACTTTCCTTCTGCTTCTGGGACGTGGGATTCCTGAAGGCCGGTCTTGCTGGTAAAGACCAAGGCAAAGAAAGCATTCGGTCCTTCAGCCTTTTCCACATTCTGTGTCACCAGGGCCCCCGCCTCATTCAGCAGTGGGTGCACATTTTTCCTAGTTGTCTGTTTTTAACCAATGTACATAAAGAAGTTCTTCTTGTTACCCTTGACATCTCCCACCATATTCAGTGCCAGTTGAACTCTGACTTTCCTAGCTGTGTCTCTGCATGCTCAGACTTGCTCTATATTCGTTCCTGCTTAGCTGCCCTTGCTTCCACTTTTTGTATGCTTCCTTTTTATGTTTGAGTTTTACCAGGAGCTCCTTGTCCATCCATTCAAACCTCCTGGCATTTTTGCCCATCTTCCTGCTTGTTGAGGTGGAGGAGGTAATCCTCAAATATTAGTCAACTTTCTTGGGTCCCTCTTCCTTCCAGAGTCTTATGCAATTGGACTCTTCCAAGAAGATCTCTGAAGAATCCAGAATCTGCTCTTAAGAAGTCCAGAACTGTGATCTTGCTTTTTGCCCTGCTCCATCCTCTCACAGTCCTGAACTTCACTATCTTTTGGTCACTTCAGCCAAGGCTGCCTTCAGCCTTCATATCTCCAATGAGCCCAGACTCATTTGTGGCTGTGAACTGAGCGTCTCTCCTCACTGATTTCTCTATCACTTGGATCAGGAAGTTGTCATTGATGGTCTCCAGGATACTCCTGGACTATTTATGCCCTGCTGTGTTGTTCCTTAGGTTGATTGAATTGCCCTCTAAGTGGATTGGGATTGTGAATGTGAGGCTACTTCTAGTTTTGAGCACGAAATTGGACTAGAGATCTTCTCATGTCTAGCCTGGATCATCCTATGATCCTGTGATGATTGTTTACTTCTCAAATTATCGTATGAACATATGATCATCTACCTTTCTGCTTCAGTGGTGAGAGATTTAATGTACTGTGAGAGGTGGCTTCCTCATGAGATAATATGTCACTAGTATAGGGATACTCAAATAACAGTACATGCTGTATAGGTAGTCCGTCAGGACAACTTGCAGACAACTCCTAACATCATCCTTTCTCCTAACATTGCCCTTTCTAAGGAGTCTGTCAGTAGTGAGAGGTAGTCATATGCCCCGGTGGTACAGCCAGCTGCCAGCCTTTCTCCCAGAGATGGTACTATTGCTCTGTAGCATGTGAGCAGGAGCACTTCTTGCTGGGAGAGGAAGAAGACGGTGACAAGGTGCAGTTGGCTTCTGCAGTGCAGGTCCTTACCCATGTGTGACAAACTTCAGATGAAGAAGAATAACCTTTTATTAATTTTTTTTTCTAATTTCTGAGCATGTTGAGTTAAATAATATAAGGGCTATCTTGAGTATTGTCCTAGACAGCATTCTATCAGTAGGATAGAAAAATAACGTGGGTGTGCATTTAGTTGCCTCCTTGTTCCTTTTGTACCACTTTCTGCCTCGTCCTTTCTAACACTGTGAGGGAAAATACACATTCAAATGCAGAATCTTATCTCTAACCTCATTCTAACTCTGAGTGCTTATAAGATATTCAGAGAACTTGAATGAGTATTAATACTTGTAATAAGATGAGAGTTAAGGTTTAGTGCATAGCATGAACTGGAAGAGAGAAATGTGCATACTTTCTTTCTTTATATGTTGGAAGCAGGAAACTTTTTAGATGGTAAAGTATATTACATAAAGTAGCTGGCTGCTTTCTTCATGGACTCTTAAGTTTTTTCTACTAAGTAAATGACTATAGTCTAATGATTTTAGCTTGATTGGGTCATTGAACTTTAGTCTTTTTGTTTGTTGACTGCTAGAATATTCATTTCCCTTTCTGAATGATTCCTATGAATGCCACCCACACCAGGATTATGTCGTAGTTTTATGAGAGCAAACAAGTTGGCTGTTAGATGCTTGGTCATATTAAATCCTTGTTTACAAGAAAGGTGAAGAACCAGTTTGCATTTGACATGTATAAATGGTTTCTAGAGCTGAAGTTTATGCCAATATATCAATGCAAGGTACTCACTGAAGTTACCTAGTGGAATCTAGTTGAAAATTTTCACCTGATTCCTGCTGTTTTCAGTTGATAATTTCCTCTTACAACAGAGTAAATGTTTTTCTCCATTCCACTCATTGTTCAGTATAAAAAGAGAATAGTCATCAATGAATCACATAAAATGTCAACAGAAAGAAATTAGCCACTATTGGGCATTAGGAAGGTGGGAGAATTTGGGAAGAAAAGCTTTGGTAAGATCAGGGCATTTCTCTGGTCGTCTCAGCTCTCAGCTGTGCTGGATGTTCCCTCAGTAACGCATCAGTTCTTGCTTCTATTTCCTTCAACAGCTTGATGAAAGACAAACAGTTAGGGCAGCCAAAAGAAATACACTTCATGACATCATTCTCTGGTGGATATGTTTAAGTTAATTAGTTATGCTCAATTTTATTTCTTTGTTCTCTAATCTGTCTAAACTATGTTACAGGCTCCACTGATCATCTGTGAAGACTAAATAATGTGCAGGCTTGTACATGTTTTTTTCTGACTAGGGAGAAAAAAATCTTGTTTATTTCTCTTAACCTATGTTAAGGAGCCTTAACCATGGGAAGAAAATGGGGAACAGGTCTAATACAAAGCTAAATGTTTACTAATGTGCTTCTAAACAAGTGAAGTATACTGACATCGTCAGGTGAAGACAGTGTAAACATTGCAGCAGACTTCTAATTGTATATTGGCTAAGAAGTGGAAATCTTTTTATTTTTTCCCCCTGACTGTATAATATGTCTGGTGATTAATTTAGTATCCTTTATGAGTGCAAGACATCAGTGTTATGCACACTAAGTTCTTTCATCCTCAGGCCAAGAACCATTTTGCAGGCGTAATGCAAGAATGCCTACAGAGCTGTGTGGGTGTATATAAACTCTAACCTGAACATCTTGCAGTGTTCTCAAGTGGGAGGGTAATTTTGCCTCTTCATTGATTTTACTGATGTCTCTTATGAGCAAGTAGTGCCATTTCTCTCAACCTGTGATGAATTGCGTGTGCTATACAATGTGGGCTGTTGCTCACCAGAGGATTAAGCAGGAGCAACAAACCTGCTTCACTTTCTTCAAACCTTTCATGAGTGACAGACACCTGCGTCATCTTGCACAGTCTTAACATTTTGATATATAAAAGCAGCATTCTGTTTTTTCTAGAGGAGAGTACCTAGGTTGATAAAAATGCTTACATTGCATTTGGATCGTTCACAAAAAAACCCTACTGCATTACTTGTGCTGAAATCTTCAAAAGCAAATGAATTTTATGTGTAGTCTCAGCACTGTTATATTAAGCTGTCCTAAGTACCTTCAGTAACCATGGTATCTAGAAGTCTGGATTACTGCAGCAGTTCTTTGTCTGGGACGTGGTACATACTGTACTTGGATTTTAATGGAGCCATTTTTACAGATTTTATATTTTCCCATAAAACTCCACAAGATGAATGAAAACAAGCGTGGGCTAAATGTTTGTGCTTTTCAGTGCTCTTGCTGTTACAGAATCTTGCTGGCTTTCTTAATTGCTAACTTATGCAGTTTCTTTGTCTTTTAGAATGTCGGGTGGTGAAATCCACTTCCTATACCAAAATAGCTTCGACTTCACGTAGGAGCACCACCAAGAGCCCGGGCCCATCCCGACGCAGCAAGTCTCCTGCTTCTACCAGCTCAGGTAAAGCAAGCTAGAAATCTTTCTTAACAACAGCAACCCATCTGTTTCAATACAATTGGGAATTTGTGTCAAATTCCATGTTTCTGTGGAAAAACATTATATGCATGAAACAGTTAATAGTAAAAATTCGCTTTTTTTCTCAGTTGCATCTGAGGTGAAGTGTCTTCCCAACAGAAAATAGTTCTTCATTCATACTCTTGACATTACTATGGTTCATTTTACTTTATTTTCCATGCATGATTCTGCTGCCAGTATCTGAAGACTGTCAAAAAGAGGTATTCTTTGTGCTAGGGACTGAATATGCACAATGCAGAAAGTAGTCCAAGTTACACAGCGTAGGCTCCGTGTCTACAAAAGGTTGATTTCATAGTCTTTTTTTGTATTTTGTTTGAGGGAGTTAAGAGGCAGCAGGGAGGAAAGGACAGGTTAAAGACAATGAGGATATTGAGGAAGGGGGGGCAGGGCAGAAAAAGAATGCAATTACAGGTGTGAATGTGAGGTGCAAAGATAGCTGAAGAAGAAATAAGTCAGAGTTAACCTAACAAGGCAGTGGAACAGCCTGGAGAAGACACAGCAAAAAGCTTTAAAAAGTTCTGTCTGAAGGGCCTTGCTTTGGCTGCTTTCGCAGCTGCTCCCACTACATAGTCTATGACTAGTTCCCCCCTGCAGCTTTTCCCAAGCAAAACAAATAAATAAACAAAAAAAGTGCACTAGATAACCTGCCAGTATCGATGCCTGAAAGCACAAATAATACTGAGTGTGGGACAGTTGAGTAGACCCAATCCAGCATTCGCAGCCTTGCTTGTGAATACGGATTTCGCAAGAGGCAGACTTCAGAGCTGTCCAAAAGCCACCTCACTCTTTCTGCCGTAATTCTTCCACCAACAGGGAAACGAACGTCATACTGGGACCTGCATCCAGCACCGCAAAGTCTTTATGGGGAGGGGGTGGTCAGAATGGCCCAGGTGCTTCTAGCTGGTTTCAAAGAGCAGAGGCATGGACCAGTGGGAAGCATATTTCTCACAAGAAGACTAAGATGAGGGAAAAAAAAGCATCCTTGCTCAGGGAATGAGGAGAGTGGGAGAGACACAATGAGAGACAGAGGCGTAGATGTGGGTAGCAGGGCTGGGAGGTAACGTGTCTCCTACACATCCTAAGAACAACTGAAATAGAAAAACCTGAAAAGAGGTAATGGGAAGAAGTATCAATTGTTAGGAACAAGCCCAGACTAGCTCTTTCTTAAACATATATTAAGTAGCTTTCTTTGTAGCTTGGTGGAACACAGTTAAATTAAACTTTAGCAAGGGAGGCCCTGTTTGGTGTGTGTTACAGACTCTGGTTTTTTTGGGAGTACAGGTAATGGACACTGAACTGTGTATGTTGGAATAACTGTATGGAATAACTGTCCTGCAGTGCATAAAAAAGTGTTTCTGCCATGGGACTAGTAACATTTTTGCCATGTTGACTGTGCGATACCTTGTTTTGGTCCTGAGAGAAATCGTACTGTTTTACTTAAACATGCAGGAGAAGTGTGAGTAAATCTTAATTTCCTGCAGTTTCAGTTTTACAAGGGCTTGAGCAGAGTACCATTACATGTTCAATCACTGCAAAAGATCAGGAGATTATTTTACAGCTTGTGAAAAAAAAGGAATGTTTTCATTATGCCACAATAATAATTAATATATCATTACATTTATAACAAGAAAAGAAACAGGGAAGTAGATATATTAAAAATGCAAACCATTTTGTATGGTTGTGTGCTGATGATAGATTTACTTATCTTAAAAATAACCTAAGTAACAACAATAAATTTACAGGAAATGGGCACATACTAGTTTGTCAAAAGTTTGTCCATCACGTTGCCTATTGACATAATCATTGACACTGGACACTGATAAAGGACACTGCAATTAAGATTTTCTTAGAAAAAGACACTGGACAAAGCCCTGCAGGAATGTATAGGATGCTGGCAGAACGGCCTGTCAGCCAGTAGGAGCCTGGGTGAAGAACTGGCTGAAGGGCAGGACTTAGGGGGGTGTGGTGAAGGGGGCTGCATCTGGCTGGCAACTGGTCACCAGTGGTGTTCCTCAGGGTTCAAGTCTAGGGCCAGATTGTTTTTATCAGTGATCTGGATGCAGGAGTTGAACGCGCCATTAGCAAGTTTGCTGATGATACCAAACTGGGAGGTGCTCTGTTGACTCTCAGGAGAGACAAGATGCTTTGCAGAGGGAACTATATGGATTGGAGCATTGGACTGTGATTAATGGGATGAAATTTAACAAGTCCAAATGCAAGATTCCACACTTAAGATGGAGTAATGCTGGGCGCAAGTATAAATTGGGGGAGGAGTGACTAGAGACCAGCCATGCAGAAAGGGATCTGGGGGTGCTGGTCGACATCAGGCTCAACAGGAGTCAGCAGTGGGTGCAGGCAGCCAAGAGGGCAACCAACATCCTGAGGTCCATCGAACATAGCACAACCAGCCGGTCAAAAGAGGTGATCATCCTGCTGTACTCAGTATTGGTGCAGCCTCACCTTGAATACTGTGTCCAGTTCTGGGACCCACAATTTCAGAAGGATGTGAAAGGTCCTTGAATGTGTCCAGAGGAGGGCAACAAAGCTGGTGAAAGGGCTGGAAGGCATGTCCTATGAGGACCAACTAAAGACTTTGGGCTTGTCTAGTTTGGAGAAAATGAGGCTGAGGGGTGACCTTACTGCTCTCTACAGCTTCCTGAGGAGGAGAATTGGGGAGGAAGGTTCAAAGCGGTGCCAGGGCAGGTTTAGGCTGGACTTTAGGAAGCATTTCTTTGCTGCCAGAATGGCCAAACACTGGAACAGGCTTCCTGGAGAGGTGGTCGATGGCCCAAGCCTGCCATTGTTAAAGTGGCATTTGGACTTAACAATATGTTTTAAATTTTGGTCAGCCCTTAAGTGGTCAGGCAGTTGGATTAGACCATCATTTTAGGTCCCTTCCGACTGAAATTATTCTATTCTACTTCTGTCCTCTCTTCTCCTCTCCAACTTACTACAGCTTAAGAAGGATAAAATATTGAAAGTGTTTCTACAGAAGTTACTTTTAGTGGGGACAATGGATCTGATTTGGCTGGCTGTGTCTCTTGTGTTTGCTTTCTGCAAATAGTGGAGTCAGATTGTTTGAATCATAGAGTAGAATCATCGAATGGTTTGGGTTGGAAGGGACCTTAAAGATCATCGAGTCCCAACCCCCCTGCCATGGGCAGAGACACCTCCCACTAGACCAGGTTGCTCAAAGCCCCATCCAGCCTGGTCCTGAACACTTCCAGGGATGGGGAATCCACAACTTCTCTGGGCAACCTCTTCCAGTGTCTCACCACCCTCACAGTGAAAAATTTCTTCCTCATATCTAATCTAAATCTTCTCTCTTTCAGTTTAAAACTGTTGCCCCTTGTCCTATTGCTCCACTTCCTGATAAAGAGTTCCTCCCCATCTCTCCTGTAGGCCCCCTTTAGGTACTGGAATGCTGCAATAAGGTTTCCCTCAAGCCTTCACTGGGCTGAACAACCCCAGCTCTCTCAGTCCGTCTTCATAGGGGAGGTGCTCCATCCCTCTGATCATCTTTGCGGCCCTCCTCTGGACCTGTTCCAACAGGTCCATGTCCTTCCTGTGTTGAACACTCCAAAGCTGGACACAGTACTCCAGCTGGGGTCTCACAAGAGCAGAGTAGAGGGGCAGAATCCCCTCCCGTGACCTGCTGGCCACACTTTTTTTGATGCAGCCCAGGATGTGGCTGGCTTTCTGGACTGTCAGCGCACATTGCCAGCTCATGCTGAGCTTCTCATCAACCAATACTCCCAAGTCCCAGTACTGATTCCCTGAGGAATGTTGCAGAAAGGCTATTTCTAACCTTACATACATAGAATCATAGAATATTCTGGGCTGGAAGGGACCTTTAAAGGTCACCTAGTCCAACCTCTTCTTGCAATGAGCAGGGACATCTTCAACTAGATCATGTTGCTCAAAGTCCCATCCAACCTGACCTTGTATGTTTCCAGGGATGGGGCATCTGCCACGTCTCTCGGCAACCGTCCCAGTGTTTTACCACCCTCGAAGGAAAAAAATGTCTTTCTTATATCTAGTCTGAATCGACCCTCTTTTTGTAGAAATCCTTTACCCCTTGTCCTATTGCATAAGCATTTACATCCAAATTACTGTAATAAAAAGAAGCAATATTGTACTTAGTGGGCAATTCTTGCCCTCAAGAATTGTTTTTAAATCATGTAAAACTAAAAACAATCAATGAATGGATTTGAAAAATATGCAATTTTATATTAGACACTGCATAATAAAAACAAAGGTGGAAAGAAAAGGAAAAACTAACTCTTAGATATTGTTAGACGAAAACCAAAGTTCTCCCATGAAATGCAGTCAATATGTTAAAATTTCACCATTCTGCCATTCGGTAGGACTAAAACTACTGCCTATTTTTTGGAATTATGTACCCATGAGAGTAAGAGAATAGAGAAATTACCATCTAGTGCATATATGAGCAGATAATTTTTTTCATGTTGTTTACATTAAACATCTCAGTTATTAGAGTCTCTTGAATGGCTAGTGCGTAAGTAGAAGTTATGCTTTTGTTATCATGTTGGTCCTGATAAATGTATATGTATTTTTTTATTCTATGCTTTTAAACTGCTTTCAGTTCATGTTTAAACCACTGTTAGAGATTTTTCTTTCATTAGGGATAGACATAAGAAATACTAAAGAAAAGCAAGATTCTCTGCTCAGATGAAAGTCAATACATACACATTCCAAAAAGAAAGATCTATCATTTAGTGAAGAGTTGTATCTTAAAAGAAAGTTGAGAAAAGCAGGGATAAAGGGCAGGCAGAAAGCATTATTGGTAGTGTACCCTTGAGAAAAAGCTAAGTGAGCTCTATGGAAAAGAGCATGTTGCTAATTAGAAAGAATCTGATTCCTCTTGTTTGATTCTTGCTGAGTTTTGAAAAGTCTGCGCATTCTTGCTAAGCAAAAGGATCAGATGCCTGCCTCAGTTATCCATTCTTGCCCATATCAAGATAACACACATGGGTAGCTACATGGGTCAAAATTGGAAAGTTGCCTAGACAAAGACTATGTTTAAAAAATGTAAAAATCTCAAAGTTGGATATTAAAACTGATAAAATCCTAAAACAAAGGGATATTCGTGAGTTACCCTTAATTCTCTCCTGTATGCCTCTAAAGTATGGTATAGCCTTTAAGGTAGGTATTCAACATTACTCATCTGCTTTTATACCATTTCTTGACATATTTAAAAGGAATGTGTGCTTTTCTATAGGTGGTGGTCACCTTTCTTCCGTCCTTGCTTTTTCTTTTTTTTTCTTAACAGAGCATATGCTTAGTGTGTTCATATTTTCCTGGTAGCCTACCTAGCTCCTGAGAGCAGATGTATCCTATTTTTATATAAAAACACAGAATACATCTTTCTTAAAAGAGTACATGCAAACTAGGAAGATCTGTGATAACTGCTGACTTCTCCGTTATTATATGTTTTGTTCAGTTTTTTATTTACATCTGAGAGTGTTTCAAAACAGCACCACAAGACAGAAATCTCACTGCAGGAGAGATTGCTACTGGTTTGTTGAAAATGTGTTTGAGGTATTGTCTGCTTAAAAATGCTTTCAGTCTAAATAGAGAAGAGAAGCAGGGAACAAGGCAAAAAAGAGACGCAGAGAAAGGTAGCGTGACCTCCCAGGCAGGCAGAGGGCTGAAGTCTGGTTCCAAGCACAATAGATAATCCCGCCTCTATTTAATTTCCCTGATGTCTTCTTAAAGCCTGTAAAACACTTTGATGTTTTTTTGTTGGCATCAAATATTATTTGGGAAAGGACATCATAAAAGAGACGTTGAATTTCAGTGAGACCGGGTATCAGCCCGTTGCTGCTGACTGAAAATTATGAATGTCTGACAGCTATTTAGTAGCTGTCGGCTTCTGTCCAGCTACCAATTAACACCATTGGTGGCAGCCTCAGCACAGGTGAAGAGGTAAGAGATTTGAAGAAAGCAGCTCTTACTTCTTCATGATCATTATTTTTAATAAAATCAAGAGCAGCATGAGATGGCTGGAATTATTGTACCCTCAATCCATTAAAGTAAGGAAAGATACTGCATTCAGGTGAACTGTGTTTTAGCCTCTGAAATCCCAACTTTAATTTTCTGGACTTGCTCTTAACAAAAGTAGCTTCTTCTTTTTTTGTTTTTTCAGTTTGAGCACCTCCTTCAAAATTATTTCCCTCTCGCTTCTCCTCCCCTCTGAGCTCTCCTCAGCCCTCCTCTTTCCCTCAAACTATGACCCAAAATATTTCAAATACTTGGAACCTTAATTGTAAAAGCAATTTACAAGGTTAAGAAAACTTATTTAGGAGTTTCAGTCATTTAGTGCGACAGCTGCCTATTTCAAGAGTAACTGGAATGATACATATCTCTTCCAGATCACAAAGGAAACATATGTGAAGAATGGATGGAGTAAGTCGTATTACCAAGGGCTGTGTAGTTTTTTAGAATAAATGCACCTGGGCAAAGAAATTGTGAAGCTAAATGTCAAAGTAAAGCCTGATCCAAAGTGTAGGTGTTCCCTAAAGAAAGAAGTGGTTTAGGACATGGAAATTGGATCTTACTGAAGGCTTCTCTAGAGCAGATACTTGTACATTGCTCAGCTAGGTAGAAAAAAAAGTAGATGTGTTCTTCCACAAGAAGGTATGTTTTCATTTAGTTTGATAGTTCATCCCTAGGCTGTTATCCAGAAACAGCCCTTCCTCAGCCACCTGACTCAAGAAGGTCTTTTGGATCCCAAAGGAAGGAACATGACATATCATATTGTCTTTGGCGAAGTCACATGTTTTTATTCACACTGTTATAGGTACTCAGCTGACAGATTTTGTAATAAATAAGCTGAAGCAAAACTTTCCTGAAGCCAAGAGTACAAACCCTTGGGAGTGATGGAGTCATCCTACAGACCCAGGGATTTCCAGATCCAGATGATTTTACTTTGATCCTGACTTCCTTTTAATTTTTTATTTATGGTGTTTATATTTGACACTAATCATTAAAAAATTCATTTTTATAATTTTGTAGCTTGTAGTAAAAATCAAGAGTTAGTAAGAGAAAAAGATTTAGTTAGGCTGAATAGTTTAACCCTCTTAAAGAATTAAAAAGTTAAATGCTGAATGAAGAAACGTCCTCGGAGTTGGCACTCCATTTGCATAGGCTGATTTGAGAATCCTAGTCTTTTCAATTAGGCAAAACAGTTCAAAAGAGAGATTTTCAGCACATCTTATGTACACGTAGGTGCTCTCTAGATTAGGTATTACGTGTAATTAGCAGCCAAAATCATAGATATCAGCTGCACTCTGATGAAGTGCAGAGAAAAAAAAACAAGAGGCACTTACCTCGTGAGGCTACAAAAAAGTACTCGTGGATTCTAAGGAACTGTATTTTCCAGGAAGGCTCCTGTCTTCTGAGATCTTGGGCAGGTCTGCAATATCTACATTTCTGCAGCACTTTTCTGCTTGATAGTGCGGACGTAGCTGACTTCGGGTTGAGGTAGAAGTGCCACCATAGTGGCTACCCCAAGGGGGTCAGGGTGGGCTGAGCTTGTGTAGGGCATACAGTCCCTGCTGAGCTCTGCGCTGTCTGGGTTACGTGTTGCAGCTACCACAGATAACTTACAGGGATTCAGGTATTGGTGGCTGCTGGGATGGGAGTGTAAGCCTGATCTGAGAGTGATCCTTTCTGCTGACATTTATAATCTGTTGATCTCTTGATGAGGTGAAAGCTCTGTATGGGTCTGTTAAGCCTTGTCTTCCAATGGCAGAGAGATATTCTTTTTGTATCTCCAAAACCTCTTGACATAAACTCTAGCAAAGATTGAATGTAAACAAAGGACACTTTAGCACCAGTTAAAATGAACGCAGTACTGGTTATTTGGGATTTTTCTCAACTACTTGCAGGCTTTCTGCCAGTTGGAAAATGACGTCGGATTGTTGGTCAATAGCCAGCTGATTATGAGCCAGCAGTGTGCCCAGGTGGCCAAGAGGGCCAACAGCATCCTGGTTTGTATCAGGAATAGTGTGGCCAGCAGGATTGCAGAAGGGATTGTCTATGTGTACTTGGCACTGGTGAGGCTGCATCTCGAGTACTGTGTTCAGTTTTGGGCCCCTCATGACAAGACAGACATTCAGGTGCTGGAGCAACGAAGCTGGTGAGGGGTCTAGAGCACAAGTCTTATGAGGAGGGGCTGAGGGAACTGGAGTTGTTTGGCCTGGAGGAAAGGAGGCTCAGGGAAGACCTTATTGCTCTCTACATCTACCTGAAAGGAGGTTGTAGCGAGGTGGGTGCTGGTTTTTTTGTCCCAAGTTACAAGTGACAGTACAAGAGGAAACCAGGGGACTTTTAGGTTGGATATTAGGAAGAATTTCTTCATTGAAAGGGTTGCCCAGCATTGGAACAGGCTGCCCAGGGAAGTGGTTGAGTCACCATGATTTAGTGCTAACTTGGCAGTGCTAGGTTAATGGTCTGTTCCAACCTGAATGATTCTATTATGCTGTGATAAGCCTTGTCTTTACTGAGGAGTGATAATGAGGGTGCTTGCTTAATGTGGCACTCTGGATAAACTCTCTCCTTTCCAGTGAAGACGTATATGAAGAGATGTATACAAGTAGAATGCAAAAACAGAAGGAAGGAAAAGGCAAGGTATGGTTTGTTCCCTAACTACTTTGTAACTACATAATCTTCTTGAGAGAAAAATGTTTTGGAAAAGACAGTGACAAACTACAAGAGTAATTGAGACAAGGTCCAGTAGTGATCTGACATCACCATTTTCTAGCTAACAGTTGCTGAATATGACCTACAGATGTTGTTGTGTCTTCTGTAAATCATTTTTTAGTTTTGGCTGTACCAGTAGTGAATAAGTTGTGACTGCAAAAAAGCTTGCATCATTCTTTTCCCTTAGTCTTTTCTTTCCTCTTCAAACAGCCTTTTGTGTTTGGCAAACCACTTTTGTAAACACACAGAGACATCCTAACATTTTTTATAAAGTACAAGATGCTAACACATCAGCAGGCAGTTTTATAGGAGCGTATGATTTTAATACAGTGCAGTGGCATTGGCAGCTTCTCAGACTGGCACTTGATACTTTTAATCAACTTTTCTCACTTCTTGTTTCTATTGCTTAAAAAGATGCCCTATCAAAATTTATTTGTTGGAATGCTATCAAAGTCTTTTCTATTTGCAGCATTTTCACCAGTTGATAAACACCTTGATATAAAAACCTATTTTTCATTTATCTCAGTAGAAGATAGTATCCAGATTTAGCCTTCTATTTTGTGGGGTTTTCTACCTTCATATGTTTGCCAGGTGCTGGAAAAATAAATTCAAAGCTAGATTCTTGCCCTTCTATACATCCTCAGCAAGAGGGGACAATAAGGAAAGGAGTTCACAGCTAAGCAGTTGCATACATCTGCTCAGAGCAGCCACAATAATTTTATTATTGTTTTAGCTTTTTAATGCATATTTCGCCTGTGAAATTTTGAATGGATAAATCTTTTTCATGAGACGATGGGAGGGCGCTGTGTGTTAAGCTGAAGTCTCTGACCCCTGCCATTTTATGAATAAAAAGTGACAAGAAACCTCTTGCCTCACTCAATAACATGATTAATCACAACAGTGATTTACCAATTTCATATGTCTTTATCTACATCAAGGTTCCTTGTAGGAACATGTGCTGTATCAGTCAGTGAGAAATGCAGTGCAGATACTGGACAGGAATGCAGTTTCCAACCAGAATGAATTCCACCTAGAAATGAGATTTAGGGCAGTTTAGACTGTATTTCTGTACTTATCAGGAATGCATTATTATTAAATATTATATAGTTTATTCACCTATTTGTTATCCTGTTATCTGGTCATGAGCTGCATATGTAAGAATGGTGTCATGATTGTAAATGGAATTCAGGAAGGGTGTCAGAATCAGTCGAGTCTCTTCCTGATACAGTACCTCATATCAAGGAGCTGGGGTCAGAGGTGGAATGGCCAGCAAGCCATAAACAAGAAGATGACAAAGAAGGGCTCCTGGAGTGGACTGGGGAATTACTAGGAACGAGCATTTCTTCCCTGTTGTGATATCTGTATTAAACATTACATTAATATCAGTAGGAATAGTAATGTATGTCATCAGGTGTGGAGAACATCCAGAAGACAGACAACATGATGTGCACAGAGAGATCGTTCTGCCAGAACTTAAAGCCCAAGTAGACAAGTAGTAGAGATGACATGACTAGCCTGATGTTGTGCAGATGCATATAGAGAGCTGGGAATAGAACCCACCTCACAGAAGTCCCTGTTCAGGCTGACTCTAATGTAGATTTCGTATGGTCTTTAGTCATCAGAGTTTATTTAATGGAGTTCTGCACTTGGAATAAAATCCACCAAGGTAAGTGGGGAGAATTTTGGTGATTTTGCTTCATCTCCAGCATATCCTAAACCTCTAGGTGCATGAATTTGGACTCATCTTGCCTAGCTTTAGAAGTCTACACTGCAGCACATGCTCCTAGTAAGTTGCTCATCAGGTCTGTTTCAGATGGTTACTTGGGGATGATACAATTCATGCTATGACAGCAACTTGGTTAAAATAAGGTCTAGAAAACTACTTCAGATGTAGAAGTCTACACAATAGGTACCTAAAGACTAGTAAAAGGAATTTCATCCCCAACACTAATTGTCATCTCTAGAGTTTCCTAAACAGCTCTCCATAGAGAGTCCTTGTATGCTTGCAAAAATCCTGGTATTTAGCATCTTTATATTTTGGATATAGGTAAGGAGGTGAGCAAACTCCACTTAAAACTCCTGAGAGCCTTGATCTTGACTTCACATAGTACAGGCCAACACAAGCACAACTGTCATAATTTTCCTTTTTAAAAGTGCTGTTGGGGAGAGCATTGCAGTTTAGCTTAAACACTCTGGATACTCTGATGGTAGCAAATGAGTAATTTTTTAGGTTTTATAGTACTTTGTTTTTTCATCTCAAATAGGTACTCATCAACATGTGAGAAACACATCAAGACTCAAATACCCCATTGCATCTATTTGTCTGGTTCCACTCCGTAGACTGAAGTCTTTGTCTTCAGGACAGAATAATTGCAATAGTAATTCTAAGAAAAACTTGTTGAAAGTTATAGGGAAGGAGTCACTCTATAAGGAACAGGAACTGGTACCTGGTGCTACAAGGTTTATTGAAGCGTATCTGTTATCTTAAATTTTCTCATAATAATAAGACCTAAGAATATCTGCCTGGCTTAAAGAGAAGGCAGATTACTAGTCTTGTTACTGAGCAGTCTCGAGTTCTAGCTCCATATGGATAATAGTAGTTTAGTATTAGTTTCTAAATAATACCATATTAGTTTATAAGAAGCCCTTTAAAGCTTTAGAATTTTGAGATTCCAAAAAAGCTCATTTATAATGTCCTCATGTTGCCCTTTTCCTGAATGATTTCAGAAGTGTTGAACATAAATTTGATTTTAGTCATTATTGGCCAGACCTATGGAGTGTTTTGCAGAATACTGTATGAACTTCAGTGAATGTGTCCACATATGCATGTGCTCTCCCACACACACTTAGTACAACATTTGAATCAGTGCTGATATATGCAAACCATTGTCCTCTGCACAAAGAGAATTTGAAGCCTAAATAAGTGCAATGAGTTTCTATAAAAGCAGTCTATTTAAATCCAGTTAGTGTATCTTATTGTTCCTATAGTTATATAAATATATTGCACCTTTACCTTAAACAATGCCTTGCTCAAAGTGATGTTGAGATTTGAGCAGTCATAGCACCTAAGCACTATTAAGTGATCATTATTTATCATGCAGTATAGTGTGTTTTATTTATGTGTGTGGTGTGGTAGGTATACATGTTCCTTCCTTAGAATGTGCGGGCCCTGCATTAGCCAGTGAGAACAATGTATTATGTAAAAAGTAAGAAAAACCTATTAAAAATGCCTACTGTATTATCCAAAGGAATTAGCATTTGCTAGATTGCCAGTCAGCCAAGGTTTTACAAGAGTTATTGTCATTTTGATTTTCGGATGAGTCATTTGGTATATTGCCCCCAAAGGCACCTCATTATGATTCAGTGCACAGCATATAAAATTGCTTAGGCTTTCGGGGCACCATGGAAAGCGAGTGGGGGTTGCGGTGGCTCAGCGTTGTGAAGCAGCAGCATTATGCTTAATTGACACCTTTGATGTAGCCCTAAGACAGCACCTGCACCTCCCACTGCTGCTCTGAAGACGTCAGCCTTACGCAGAAAAGGCTTCTGCTTATGAATCCTGCATCGCATTCAGCTCACTCTGTGAGCAGCCCCAGCTATCCTTAACTAATCCCATTGCTTCTCAGTTTGGCTACAGCTTGGCTTAGTACAGAGCAGGAATTTTGCTGCTTGCTATTATCAGGTTAAACAGTAAGGTTTTGTCCATGTTAGAACTCATAGAAGGTAAGTCAAATGCCTTGTTGATATCCTAGTATGTAAATATTCAACTAAGATTCAGAATCTGGAAATCTGATTGTCGGTTCTTTTTTTCCCTGCTACTGACAAATATGGACTGTGATATAACAGTTGCTTGTTTGAGAATATTTACATATATATGTGATACACGCTTTGTAGTGTTTCTATCAGTGCTTCAGTGTGAACATTATCGATAGCCTCTTGTGTGATTACTTTGTAGTAGAATTCTGTCCTCTGCTGGTATTGTTTTGTTAATTTAATGGATAATGTCACATGCATGCAAAAGATGCTTTTAATATGATAGGCACTGACATATCTGAAGGAACTTATTTGAGAAAGTGATGGTTTGCTGTAAGTCAGGCTTGAGGTGTTTTGTCCAATTTATTTGCCTCTAGAAAGCCCTTCTGGGTTAAGTCTGAGGTGATGTCTGGGTCAGATAGTATTGCAAAAATCTCTTCAAATGAATGAGTGAGGAACAGCAAGTGACTGATTTGTTCTTGCAAGCAATGCTGCTTTTTATTTTTGGTGGGTAGCACTTCAAGCCATAACTAAATGGAATTAAAAGGTTTACATATAGCAACTGTCTGTTAAGGTTAACAAAGCATCTCGCTCCCCATCACTTTCGAGCACAGGAACAATACATTTTTAAGAAAACATGATTGTGTTCCCTGCCATTGACTAAACAGTCTTTTCAGGTTTGTTAATTATTTGCTTGCACTCTGTATAAAAATTAGTTTCATGAGCCAAAACTCTGAGGAAACAGTTCTTTTGTGAATTACCTTATTTAATGTTTAAAACATTAAGCAAAAGCAAATCAATCTGTTCAACAAAGAATGAAAAAAAAAAAAAAAGTTGATTTAACTATTTCTTTGCTTTTAATAATGCCTTGCATTTATTTTTTCAATTCACTGTCCTTTTAGTGAATGGAACCCCTGGTAGCCAGCTTTCTACTCCCCGCTCTGGGAAGTCTCCAAGCCCATCTCCCACCAGCCCAGGAAGCCTACGGAAACAGAGGGTAAGGAAATAAGGAAACTGATTTCTGAGCATGGCTGGGGAGAATCCAGCGTAGCCATTATCCGATAGCCTTCTCCCCACTGATTCCTTGTGAGTAGAGTTGGAGGGTGGAAGAGCCTGGCTACAGTCCTTGTAGTGTTTGTACAACACTCTGAAGTGGAATACAACTATTCTGTGTTGTTGTATGCTAAGTATGCTGGGAATCGGTTTGTCCTGGAAGGGAAAAGCAGGGGTATCATTCTCCTTTTTTACAAAACTTTTTATTTTTGTTACAGTTTCTTTTTCCAAACATTTCACAAATGGAAGGAAATGTTCATGTTGTCAAAGACCTTTTTTTCATTCTTAATTTATCATGGGCATTATGTCACTTGCAAAACCTACAAACAGCTTTGATTTTGAGGCAAGGTGAAAGAATGCTCTGTGGAATTTAGCTATGCTTTAGCTGTGATATCATAGCCTGGTGCAGTGAAGATACTATCAGTACCAAGACAGCACGAGACTTGTCAGTCACTTTACTGGGACAGAGTTGTTAGCAGCTGTAGGTTCCCACTTGGTATCATGCATAAAGGAATCTATGTTGTGCCTAGGCATCCAGAATTAAGGTAGTACCTATGTTCCTGCTGTAACCCTCTGACAAGATATTTCTTGTTCAACCCAAAAGGCTCCACATGCTGATTTAATTAATTGTATCTGTTCAAAAGCAATGGGACAGATGTCTATGTGTCTTCTCTTCTGCTATTTTCTAAACTGTGATCAGTTCTCAATGAAAGCTTCCCTAAGGCAGTACTCTGTATTTCAGACTTGTTTATAAACACAGTTTGAACACATGCTTTTTCTGCCTTTTCAGTTTTTAAATAAAGACTTAATTTGTGTCTCTCAAAGTAAGGGGATTATGCACAAAATTGGCAGTGTTTGACTTTAGGGGCTGGTGCAGACCTGATTCCCCAGATATCCAGATCAGGAATAGCTGTAGCATGGCACGACCCCCTTCTAGCCTGTGTACCCTTCTTCATATCTGGTGGATACCAGGGAGCTGAGGAATTTTGCATGCCCAAGTCTCACCCCAGGCAGGGATACAGCTCTGGGTTTCTGCCATGACTTGTTTATAGATATGGAAGCCAACTGTGATCTTGCAGTACAGAGATAGCCAGTGAGTGGCAGCGTGAAGCCTCAGGGTAGTGTCATGGTTTTCATCAGCTGGTACACAGAAAGTAAAGATGCAAGTTTCAGTTAGGTACACTGGTACTAAAATCTTTTTGAATGCAGTGTCTTCCACACCTCTTTGCTCTTTCTCTCAAAGCTTATTGATGAATCATTAATAAGTCATTGAAGAGGGAAGAAAGAGTCTTCCAAATGAATTATGCATTGGTGATGTAAGGATGTCTGTTTAGATGGATGATATCAGTGTACAGTGGGTTTTCATTTGCTGTAAGGCTGTCTTCTTTTCATTGGTAACATTCCTAAGCTTCCTTCCCCACCAGTGGTGCTTTTTTCCCCACAGTAAAGAAATGTTTTTCTATTAACGTTTGTGGATGGGTGAATGGGAGACATGGTCAGCACCATTAGACACAAAGGATGTTTGTCCACAAGGTTTCTGACTTTCAAATGTGAAGAGGAGAGTGAATGTGCTGCTTCTTATCCAGGTTCCCTATGTGAGAGTGTAACAAGATCACTAAGTGGCAGTATTATGGATGCAAAGGGCTCTGTAGTGGTAACATAATCACATTGCTAACTATACAGAAAATAAATATTGAAGTAAAATACAAGAGAGATAAGAGATTGTTAAAAGAGTTGAATTCTTCTCAGATTTTCATATCCAGTCCCCTTGACCTCAGTAGGGGACCTTTCATGCTTGTCTGGCTTTATTTTAGACAATTTTTTTTTTACCTGATGAAACATGGAATACATTCATGTAAAAATAGATTGCAATCATGTAAAAATGCATTGCAATAATATTATTTAGGTTGCAAAATGAACTGTGCAGAGTTCAGGGATGGAAACTTTACACTTGCTCTGGGAATTTATTTCAACCCCTTTCATGTTTAACTTGTGAAGTGAATGAGCTAGAAGTTCGGTGCAAAAACATATTGTGTCATTAAAGGTCTTCCAATGACTAAATTAGACCTATGAACAGCAATTAAACAGTGCTTACTAATCTTAATTTTCTTGTTAGCAATATAAATGGTGTTCTGTTTTGTTTTAGTACCATCTTTTGTATGTTAACATTTAAGTTTTATTTAGAAGACAGGTTTTTTTATGTGCCATATTGTCGTAAACCAAATTTGAACCCAAAACATTTTGCTTTGTCTTCAATGGCTTCAGCTACAGAGGAGGTTAGTTCCCTAGGAGGTTGTTGAAGTGTTGGTATCACGTGGTAGACCTACAAGAGAAGAGATTGATTTCAGTGCCCTCCTTGTCCCTGTTGTTGAGAGGTGAGGTATTCCTGCCCTGAAAGAAGACTGTTGGCTGCTGGGGTTGAAGGTGATGGCTGGGTGTCTGACTGGTCTGAGTTTCTCTTTTTACGTGGAGTTTTGAGGGAGCGGCTGCTCTAGACCTGAAATAAGATGCTGGGTCCTGGAAATGCCAGCTCAGCTTTGTAATTCATTTTTTTCTGCCCCTCTCTTCCTGTGGTTAGAGGAGTGCTGTTCTCTCGTGCCATCAGGTGCGTGGGATGCCAGTGCTACGTACTGGGTCTAGAAGATGACAGGGAACATTGACTCTAGTGTAGCCTGATTCCCCTCAATGTAACTATCAATCAGCTCTTCAACATCCCCAGCTGAGTGCTATGAGGGAGTTGTAGGCTTGGTCCTTCAAAATGCTCAGGAGTCTGGGCAGGCTGACAGTGCCTGTCCTGGGAAATACAGGTGAGAAGAAGTCATGTTTTTGAATTCAGAGGCAGAAAGCAAGGTACTTCACAAGCTGAGGGATTTCTCCCTGTGAATAGTAAAGACCTGTAAAAATAGTAGAGATGGCAGAATTTTCCAAAGAAAATATTCCTTCTATTTATGGAGTGCATTAGACAACTTAAAATAGGGAATGATCCATCTTCTTACTGACATTTCATCATTCACCTTTTTAAAAAAAAATAAAATCTGGCCTTTTATGGAAGACTTTGCATTGATATAAATAAAGCCAAGAATGCTGCTGTGATATGCGTATTGTATTAGTGAAAACAGTACTCTCGTAACCCTGCAAATAAAATTTTCTAGCCTCAAAAGCCAGATCATAGAAAGATAAAGTTTCATCCTTTCTCACTTGCATATGTACATGGCTAAGTTGTTTCCAGAAATTCAGAAGTCGGGCAAAATTCTGTCTATGTTTGAGGAAAGTAAGATTTGAAAGATTAATTTCATGAGTGTGATACAAGGTCTTGAAAGTGAGCTAGGAGTAGTTTGGACTTTTCTGTTTTTTTCAGCTTCTGAGTATTTAAACTTGCAGCCTGTGTACTATAGTTATGCTTTCTTATAATTGAATTCTTTCTTTATATTTATTCTTAAATAGAAAATTAAGATTCTTTGTTTAAAATTGTTATGTACTCAATTGTGTATTTCCACAGAGGGTGAAAACATCTGAATTTCAGGTTTATCTCAGTTGAAGCAGAAAGTTACTGTGTTGCACATGCATATACTTCCTACCGCAACAGAGAACAGTTAATGAAGCAGACTCAGAAAAGGTGGCGTGGCAATCATAACAATAAATATATGTAATAGCAACCCCCACATTTTATTTGACTAGCTTTTATAATAGTTCATGAGCTTTTTTTTCCACTGTCTTGTAATCAGAGTTATTACTTCAATTAGGGTGGAAATGTACTATACTTTATACCTAATTTTCCGTTGCTTGCCGTTATTTTAAATGTTTTTTCTACTTCCCTAGAGACTACAACTTATAGAATAATAATAAATTAGATTTAAGGTATCTCTTGACCAATCAAACAAAGAAGTTGAATGTAAAATAATGAAGAGATTCTCATATTTCTCAGAAATAGAGCTCTGACTAATTACAGGCAAGGAAAATTCCTGCAGGAAGGAAAACTTTTTAAAAGTTTCAAGTATTTAAAAATATATGAAAGGCCATAGAATGATCCTGAAATCTTGTGCATGATTTTACTTTGAAACAACCATAGAGTTAATGAAAGTAACCACAAAAATACTTCCCAAATATTAAAAGTCAGTTCTCACAAATATCTTATTTGTAAATTCTGAACGTATTTTTTTCAATATTCAGAGGAATGAGCAATCACTTGGAAGATTCAAACGTTTGGTGTGTTACCCACGCTGTCAAGTAAATATTTTTTTTCTGTAGCGTATATTAGAAATTCCAAAACTGTATATGCTCATAAGAAAATGTTAATAATTAATTAACAAATTAATATTCAAAATGAGATGGTCTGGTTTGTTTAAATTTTTTCTTTTGGCTAGATTGTTCACAACAAAATAGAAATGTATTTAAAATCTGACTTTCAGCCTGCCAGTTTAACATGTCTGCTACTATGTGTAGACATGCCCATTGGCAAAATACATGCCGAATAAGCATTCCAGGGGATGAAGAACCCCTTTAAAGGACTTAAATCCTCTTTATATCATGCCTACAAGTAAAACGTAAACCTGCATAGATTATTGAGAATCTTGCACATTTGAAATTTGTAAAGCATTCATTTTAGGTAGTCCTTGTTTATAGTACAGCTTTTAGATTTATTTTTTGTCTCAGTCATCTCCCTGTGATTAAAAAAAAAAAATCCAAAAAGTGCCAAACCAAGGTCAACCCTAAAGCTGGCTCCACCATCCTTTCCACGCTGAAGTGTTCTTGTATTTTGTCTTGTAGTTGTTTTTTATTACATAAATATGTTTTACACTTAAAGGATCCCTAGAAACAGCTTAAAGGTATCAGAGATTGCCCATGAGTTGTGCTGGGCACCTGCCTACTTGGTGCCCTTCTAAACCATCAACTATGCTTAATTCATCTTAAAAAGATACTACTTTGTCCTCTACCACTTCTCCCCACTGAACTTCCTCTGTGGTGTTGCCTTGGCAAGGATTGTTGCGCTGTGTAGGTTGGACAGGGCAATGTGTCACCCCCTAGCACCTCTGGCATTTGAGGATTATCTGATCCATCAGAGGATGCTCGGAGTGGGTGTTGGAAAACCGGAGTGGATCCGTACACTCAGCCTCTCCCTCAGCTGTCATGAGCCGGTTGCTTGGCTACCGTCAGAAAGAGCCGGTGATGGGGGGGATCTTACATGCTGTCTTTTTACACATACACACAGACACAGAAAAACTGTAGAAGAGAGAGAGATGCCATTGTCAGTACAATATAGGTAACGGCAATATTCAGTGTCAGCATTCTGGGGCTCAAATGTTGCTGGATTCAGGCTTTATCGCCAGTGGGTGGCAAGTTTTGATTACCTTAGATAAGGTAAGCACTTACTTTCCTACTGCTGTTTGCGAAACAGCAAAAAGGGGACTATATTCCCTTTAAGATTAAATTCCGATTGCCAAGTTCCTAAACAATTAGGAGACTCTCCAGAACAGACAAATATTGTTTTATTACTGTTTAATAGGAAAGAATAAAAAAAAAAAAATTGCCTCTTAGAATGTTTTGTACATTGAAACTCCAGCTTTATTTTCTAACCATGTATTTCTTGATTCAAAAATAATTGTATGACATTAAGCCAAAAATCTGGTTATATAGAGTATGTGTATTTTATGTTGAACACTATCTTCTGGTCCACAGTAACACAAAGAATATAAGACAGTTGCAGTGCAACCAATCAAACACAATAAACAAATCTATACTGCACTTCATCTTACAGGACCTGTATCGCCCACTCTCTTCGGATGATATGGATTCAGTAGGAGACTCAGTGTAAAAGAGAAAATGGAACAATGTTTATGGTTTGTGATTTGGTGAAGGTTTAACATTTTTAAAGAGAATAGCTGCTAATTTACAGTAATAGTGAATCGCACAAAAGAGTTTTGCATATTTAATATTAAAAACATGGGGCCAAATTAATTCTAGTGTGTGGGGGTATTTTTGGCTTTACCACTGCATTTTAATGCAGGAATTTGTGATGAATGAGCCATTGAATATGTCCATCAAATACAGAACGGCATTGTGCACACTTTAAGGAAGGAAGATTGGATAAGGTGAATATAACGCACAAATCCATAATGGGCACATTTATGAATAGCGGTCTTTTTTATCATCTAAGGTACTGATTATACGTTCTGTTTTTAACATAGGTATCTTTATTCATTTTTGTATGAACAGTTAATGAGTGCTTTGCATTTACCAGCGAATAGGTAAAATGCAGAAAAGAAAAAAAAGCTGCCATATTAAGCTGCTTGCACCACACTGTCTGATCCCCGCACGCACATTTGAAACACTCTAAGTTTAGTCTTTTTATCTACATGAAAAGAAGAAATCCCATGTGGTCTCAGGGCAAAAAGTAAATGCCTTCAAAGCAGTGTTTGAGTTCTCTTCGCTGCGTTGCCATTTGATGACTGTAAACAGAAGGGTGTTCACAGACAACATGAATGTTTTACCCAGCAAGAGCTGTTAATGCTGATCATCCGGGTGTTGCAAGTAAATATGGACAGATTTCCAAAGGAGGAAAGATGGGGGCCTGCTGGCTAACAGCAGCATCTGACACACGTATGATGACACCTTTAGGAAAAACACATTTTGCCTGAGAAACCGGTGATTATTTTCACTTACGTTAAGGACAGGAACATCTTTTTTTTATTTGCTGTAATAAGACATTTTATGCATTTTTAAATGAAAGCCTACAGAAATGGGGGTACTGTAAATCATCCTCCTATTGACCTAATTTCTCCGTTTTCATAATTTCTATAGCTGGGCATTTTGTACAGCATGAATATGCAAAACTCCTTTAGTGTTAAAGTAGGTCACGCATTATAACCAGTTGCTTAACAAATATCTACTAATTTTATTTGTTTTCTGCTGCTTTATTGTGAGAATTTTAGTCTACTTTAAGTAATAGAAGTATTTCCCATCGCGTGTTGCATATTGCTTTAAAATTTATGTTGCGTTTAAGCCCATAGTGTAGTGATCACACACTTTTACAGTCTTACTACACGTTTCCTTTCAGTATCTCAAATGCTAATGATGTAAAAATTAAAAATTAGTGTGATTCTGATCCTCAACAAAAATCTAGAGAGATTATATTTTTCAGCTACTTAGTGATGATTTAATATATTTTGAAATCAGGAAAATTTACTTAATAGCAGAAAATGTGTAGCTGCCACATGCCAACTTTTAAATGCAGTGAAAGAATTCCTTTACACTGATGTGTCTATAATAAAATTCAGCAGCTGGGAAATGTTGGCATGTGATGTTATGGCTTCGCTGTATCAATATCATTTTCTTTATGGAGGATATTTGCAAGAAGAAGTAAAAGGGCAGCAGAATACAAAACTTACCTTCTCTGTTTTCAATACTTGTTTCCAATATCACCTGAAGAGAAAGTCATTGATCTGGCAGGTTTGCTGAAGCAGTTAGGTCATTCCATTTCAAAACGCATGTTTTGCTATTCCTGCTTCAGGCTTCAGACCTAAAGCTTTTCCCAGCAATAGGAACAGTCTCCCCCGGCCATGCCCTGATCCTAAGGCTGTCCTGTTCTACTGAAAAAGTTCACAGCTGTGAAGTTACTTGCATTTTTTGCCTGTTATGAGGGAATGTCTTTGTAAAATGTATTACTTAATCCCAAGAAACGTGTATCATGTAAAGGTGCATTGGGATCAGCTTCCAAAAATTCAGACAACTCCACCAGACTGAACAAAACACTTACTGACGTTTTGAAAATTGTTTTTCCCCGTAAAGAAAATAAATTCCAGGAATTTTATTTTTCCTCCCCTCTGCCACATAGGCTACTGCTGCTTAAGGCAGTTTATTAAGAATGTTTGTTCTGCGCAGGGAGCACAGATTGCCAGCAAACTGGAATCCCACAGCTTTCCTTAGCTGTGGAAAAGAAAAATGGACCTTATATCAGTAATTGTTATCATAGCGAGTTTTCCATCAAGACTGTTTCAAAGAATATGCTAGTCCATAACATTTAATCATTTCAACATATGACTTGTATTAAGGGGCTATTCAGGGGCAATATGTATCATTAATATTTCATTTAAGGAATGAAAGTCCCTTAGAGATTGAAAAGGTACACTGTTTATAGACTTTGAGATCCCTTTTGTGTGGAATGTAATTCCCATTATACATGAGCAGAAATGAAATGTTTCTTTTGAGCAAGACCAGAAGGTTTCAGTTTATGGGTGAAACTGAAATTATGTTTCTTGATGCTGTAGTTCTGCTTTGCAACAGCACAGGTTTTTGTTTGTCCCTAGATTTCATCAACTTCATTAAATAACGGAATAGCTTAAGCAACTTTATAGTGTTTGAACCTCTTATAGTTCTCTGGATGCTGCATTATTTGTGCCTACTTTAAGGTGATTATGATGTAGCTAAAGAGTCTTGTATAGATTGTGATTGCTTTGCTTTCCTTTGAGCTTTATGAATACTTGTGATTATTTCCCTAATGCTTTCTGCAACTTTCTGGGTTGGTTTTTTTTTTAATCTCTTTTCTTCTTCTTTTATGCAACAAACAGTTCACATGTGAAGCACAGAATGTGTATGTTTATATTTATACACACATACACACACACATGCACATACGTAGTTTAATGGCTTTGAAACCCATGCACAGTTATCTCACATTTGTGACGTAAAACATATGTGTGGGGAAAATGTATTGATGGGAGCATATTCATCTGGTGGGATTCACTATAGCTCTGTTAAAGCCAGTGGAGCTGCACCAGCCTGTACTTGCTGAGCAGCTCCCCCGAGGAATTCTGTACAATTTTAAGAGATCTCGTGTGCAAACAAGGGCTAACTTCTGCTCAGTTTTAAGTTAGTGGCAAAATCAGGAGTGACTCCAAGGTGGGAAGGATAGCATCTTATGCACAAATATATATACACAGACAAAACATTAATCATAAATATTAAACGGTATTATTTTGACATGTTCAGACTCATGTCTCCTCTTGAACTGCACTGGTCTGCAGTGTCATGCAATATTAAAAGTTCTTTTGTTGAAATCAGTAAAATCTTGAACATTCATTATCCAATGTGAAAATAGCTTTTCAATTTGTAAAATAATTCAGTGACAGCAGATTATATATAGTTATTTTTCTCTTCAAAGCATTTTCAGAGGGCGTATATGGCTGTAAAATGAAAATTCTGGGGCATTAATATTGTGGCTATAAATGTATATTATAAGAAAGCATACATAATGTTAAACAGCCTTGAAGAACACCTGGGTTGAGATTATGTGGCATATCAATTGAAATAAATAATAGCGCTTGCTTTCATGGTTTCATACTTCACACTGCGATGTGAACTTTACATAGTGCAGAATGCTACAAAAAATGTCCTCAAACTCTGAATACTAAAGTGGATTAACAGAAAAGAACCTCTGATCGACACAAGTTTACTGCTTTGTCAAAACCAGGAGAGAAACGAACAAACAGAAAATCTTTGTGGTGCTAAGTTACCTCATCACTTGATACGCACTTAGATTAATGTTGTCTGTGATTTTCTTGTATCCAGTTCATGGTATACAACCGAATACAAGACAGATCTCAATTTAATCTTCACTTTCGGTTTATCTGGTAGCGATGGGGTGAGATCAACAGAAAAATAACCTTATGTCAGGCAGGCAGCAGTAGCTCTGCATGCAGAGCAAAGCAAGCAAGCGGTTGTCACCCTCTTTGGAAGCGGGTCTGCGGCCCCCCCACCCACCCAGGAAAGCCCTCTCCCTGCAGAAAGCCCGGCTCGCCGAGCAGAGCAGAGGCTGTTCCGAGCTGGGTTTTGCTGTCCTAACACCTCTTTCCTGGCTCGACTTTGCCTCTTTCACCTCACACCTGATCTTTCAGCCTCACCCCTAACTCCCCACAGANCTTTGCCTCTTTCACCTCACACCTGATCTTTCAGCCTCACCCCTAACTCCCCACAGAAGGCGATGGGTATGTAGATACATGTGTTGTGTACACACACACTAGCGAAGGGTTAAAAACACACCCAGTGCACACACACACACACACATTCGTATACACTTTAGTGTCTGTATTTGCGCATGTTGATGATATTAAAATTTGCTTAAATTAACCCTCAGCAGTGAAGTATGAAAAAAAGCTGTACTGTATTCAGCGTGTACTTGTTGTCCGATGTTATATGAGGTAATTAGTTTGTGGTTTGCCCTGCAATACAGTGTTTTGGAATTTGGACTCTAGTGAAAAGAGGAGCTAACGATGTTTGTGCTAAGACCTCTTCATTTTGTTAGTTGCACTATGATATTGTAAATATTGGCACATTTACAACATAAGTTTAAGATTTTACAAAGTTATGCATACAATTATTTTTTTTAAAGAAAAGTGCTTGGATATTTGCTTTTTAAAATATACCATTTTTGTATTAATGTGATGCAGGAAACCAAAAAGAAAGCTGTTGATTTATCAACATAAAAAAATGTAAAACTTGCAAAAATAAATGCCGATGAATGTTTTATTTCATATAATCAGCTGAAGAAAATCACCTTCATTTTTGTGCCATTGTTTCATCATACTGTGTTGTACTTGTGTTTCATATTTGCCCATGTCATCCTGGTTGCGATTTGTTGTTTGGCTAGATTTAACATTACTGTAGATTATTGTAAGCGATGTAATAAATATATTTAAAAAATACATACTGTTCAGCGACTTTATTTTGCAAATGTGATTAACAGGCTTTAAAAAAATACTTGCAGTTGGTATTGCTTGTTCATTTTGGATCAGCGTTGTCCATCTAACTGTTCACTTAGTATATGGGATTCATGCATCCTAAAGCATTCCTTTAAATAGCAGAGGCATTCAGTACCCCTTTAAATAATAAACTCTGGACTCTAGTATATAGCTGTAAAAGATCCTTCAAGGAAGAATTTGATTTCTAACAGTTCTTTTGGAGAAAGTAAATATACCTGCGTTGAATTGCTTGTGGGTAAGTTTGTGTGCATACGAGGGGATAAATATGAAGTATGAAGTGGAAATTAGAAGACTGTGTCCAAAGCAAAGTACCAGCTCCCTGCTGACAGCTCAGCTAGAGCAGACTCCTCTTAAGATGAGTATTAGGAAAATATGCCTGTAAAAACCTGAGAGTACTGAAATATACCCACGGTGTTTTAAAATAAGTACCTTGTTTTCTGGATGTATTCTTTCCACTCTTTAAAAATAGATATGTATATCCTAGTTTTAGTTTTTGTTTGGCGGGGGCGGGGGAAGAGAGATGTTGCAATTTCTGACATGTCATCTGCCAGGCTGATGCTTCAGCCGATACTCAGACACTCTCCTAGAGGCATCTTTGGGCCTAATGAAACTTCCAGTTTTGAAACCCTCTTAGCTGCTGGTAAATAAGTCTGCCTAAAAAAAGGTGTACAGACATAGAAAGGAAACAGCACTAAAGAATAGAGGAAAAGAAGATAGAAAATAATTGAGGTTTCTGTCTCTACCAACAGTTGAGAATACCAGGAGAGCTTTTAAAATACAACTCAAATAGATTAAAAATAAAAGTGGTGATTGTGCTGTGCCCTTAATTATGTGGAAGAAACAAGAACCTCCTTTGACGGCCTTTCCATTTTTATTCTGTAGTTGAGTGGAAAATTTTTCCTGTGTATAACTTTAGGAAAGGAAAAAGGAAACCTTCACATTGCACTCCTGCACATGTAACTTTTTATGTTAACCACAGTATGGATACAGTAATGACAGGTCAACTTCCGATACCATGAATCTGATACATACATTCTTTTTACATCATCAATCTTCTCTGGAGGATGCCAAAGGTTGAGTGAGCCTACAGTCTGAATTATGGCTCAGCTTTGGAAGCAGCTGTTAGGAGCCAGCGGAGGTCAGATTTAAGTTTACTGTTAAATACCATATAGGAAACTATGTTGGGCTTTCGGAATTGCTTTGTTACACAAATCAAATGAGTGTATAAGCAGTCAGTGCTGCAGCTTAATAAGAGGATCCTTATAAAACAAAGTGCTTCAGCTTGAAAATTTAACTTCAGTCTGTCAGTTCCATTTCCTTGCAAACTCACCCGTTTGCCCCTCTGTCCGTCAAAGAAGAAGACCAACACAAGTTCCTGAATGACACGCGCCGGATTATTGCTTGTGTCGTTTGAACTTCTCCAAGATGTGTAAATCCTGAACTGCATAAATGAACAAAATAACATTTCCCTACGTAGGGCCTCTCTTAAGTCAAGTGTCTAACAAGACATGGCAGCAGCTTTGCATACATTTTTTATTGTTCCTTTCTAGATGAAGCAGTTTATAAATAAATTTGAAAATTTTGTGTCAGTTTAGTGCAGCATCCGAATTTGAAAAGAAAACAACTGCATCATTTCTCTTTCTGTACATTGAATTCTATCAGCTTTCATTCTTTCAGTATGAAGATTGTGGATTTGATGTTCCTCCACAAAGTATTTTTTTGCCAGCTCTGTACTGTTTACATGAGAACTTTTTCCCATCTCAGCTGGCTGGGCCAAAAAATGTAAGCAACTAAACAAAGGAAAATGAAAAACATTTTTCGTTGGACAGGGCTGGGAGAGGGAGTTTCAGTGTAACCCTTTGCTTCTCTCTAAATTGAATAATAAAAAGCTGAATTTGTCTTCTAAAAGGTTCATCAAAATAATATTATTTTACTGTTTTAAACCAGCTGTCCTCTGCTTTATCTTTTGTTCTCTGGAAATGTATCATTTTGTTGTATCGACTCTCTTATTTCTTGCTTAACAATGTTACGTATTACAGAAATTTTTTGAACACTGCAAAGTCCTTCAGAGCTAATACCTGCACTGGACTGTTGTCTATTTTACCATTAAACGTGTTGATCTTTAGGCTAAGGAATTGGCTATGTCAGGAATTCATGATGGCCACCTTGCAAAATTTATTTATAACCGGCCTGAACACTAGTATGGGCTCCAAAAGAGGTGAGAATAATTGCTTAACTGTTTAGTTTTGGTTTTAATCCTATTTATCTTTGCTGAATTCAACTTTATGATACACATATAACTGGCACACATAGCTTTTTCTTTATGTTTTTTTTTAAATTGTGTAGAATTCTTTGGGATAGGGAAAATCTTAAGAGGCGTAATTTAAAGACATTAATAGTTCTCCTCCCTGAGCCTTCTTTCTGAATTTACACTTTGTTTACCAATTTTAGTCTTTGCTTCATTAAGCCCATTTCTAAAAGAGCAGAACTCTGTACGAGATCCAAACTTAGTGTTACACCTGTGTGTATTTCTGTTACTCACATTTCATCCAGATGCTTCCTTCATGCTAGGAAAATACAAAGGAATCTATTGTTGAGAGACTTTGTAGACTCCATATGCACTAATAAAGGTTTTGAGAGCTATGGAAAATATAATGCGGTGTTTGGGGTTTAAGAATCAGGAATCTGAACTGCATTAACAAACTTCCTACTCACACTTAAGTTTCTTTTCATAAGTGCTGCTGCTGGTAGTCCACAAGAATAATTCCTGCAGTTTAGTTGGAGTGGGATTTTAAGATTAGTTTAGGACAAAGGTGAGTATGGGGAAAGAGAAATTACAGTAATATTTATTTTACTACCATTTTTTCATGGATTTAGCGCAATTTCCACTGAGATACAAACTATTTACAAAACAGTTGCTGAATAAATCTCCCAGTGAGACATGGATGAAACTCTATAGCGCTAATGTTTCCATTCACATCAATGAGGTGTGTGGTGTGCTGGCCATCTGTTATATAAACCTGAATAGGATCTGAAATCCTTACACCAAAGACCTGATTTTTTTATGCCATCCCTTTTATGGAGGTGTGCCATAAAAGTGGCCATGTGCTGGCAACCTGTGCAACTGGACCCCTTTTAAATCTGTGTAAAAGTGATGACATTTCAAGCACCTCAGCATCTCTTAAAATTAAAACAGCTAATTGCATTAAGGTCTGTGTGTTGAAGAGATTATGCTCTTGCTTAGAGTTTATTTCCCCCCCAACTCTCCCCTCCCCATCTGCAATATCCCTGATGGGGTCCACAGCTGTGAGAGCAACAGCGTGCACGACAGACTGCCTCACGATTGGCAAGCCAACTGGAAGGAACACCAAGACCCACAAGGATTGCTGGACCCGGAGGGCTTTCAGCTTGTGAGAACAACGAGCTAATTAAAGTCTAAATAAACGGAATGTCCTTCCTAGCTGGAGTAAAGATAAATAAATAAATGCCTGCGTGTTGTTCCAGCGGACTGAATAAAGAGGCAAATATTTATGTTGTGTTTACCTAGAAACGTCTCTTTAATTGTGGAAGGGGGTCCATCAGCAGACTTGGTGAATATATGCAAATGTACAGTTCCTGATTTCTTTTTAATCTGTTGTTTTAATAGGAGGGGTTCAACAAAGGTAATGAAAAATATATGTTTTCTTTGTATTTTTCAATTAGTTAAAAAATGTCAAAGTTTTAAAAATCCCAACATGTATTTTTAGCAAATGTTTCCTTAGCTACTGCTTCCTGGTCACTGGCGAGCTGTGCCTCTGCTCACATGCTGGTGCTTCCCTGCAGATCTCACTGAAGGGGCTGTCTGCTTTGTTTGCAGACCTGGCGTACAATATATGCTACCGATGCATCACTTTAATTCTTCTTCAGTTATGAATATCATCTTAGCCTTCCCATCCTTACGTAGTGGCAACAAGAAGAGAAATAGGATCACTTAAAAAATCGATCTCATATTGTTGTTTTAAATTTTCTACGGGCCGCTTTTTTTTTTCAGTTTGTTTAATTAAACCTAGGCTAAATACATATTTTGGGAGCTATACCTAAGACAGATATTTAGGAATGTATTTGATTTCAGTCATGTGTAGACCATTAAGACTATTTGTATTTCAAGCGAAGCACTTGCTGAAGTGATTTACTGAAATGGACCCTCGAAGGAGTCTAATTTTGGAAGGACCTAGCAGTTGCAGTTCTCAGCTAAACCTCAGCTTGAGGGTCCTTGAGAAACTGGGTACCCAAATAGAAATTTGAGTCTCTCTAGGCTCCCATTCTGAGAAGAAGTGGCCACTGAGTTAGGTCTCGATTTTCCCATCTCCCATTCTCACGAATAACGATGAGTGTGAGACTCTGCAAAGGGACTGTCAGACTGGCTAAGGAAAGCTCCGGCGATGCGTAGTCAGCAGCGCTTGACCTAACATCTGCCAAAAAGTGTAATCTCTGTATTTAAAATGCAAAAACTGAATAGAGTAGTTGATTGATAATCTACTGAAAATCTAAGTTTTTTGTGTTGTAGCCCTTAAATGTTGTAAAGATTGATTCCTGATTGTATATGTAACAAATATTAAACATATTTAAATTGCAATTCCTTTAAGGAAATGCTGTGGAGTGGGAAAAGAAGTAAGAAATCAGATGCCTGATCTAGGGAAACAAACAGACACAGCAGAATGAGTAGAGAAAACATATTTTTCTGCTTATTTTACAAGCAGGAGTGTAAAAGAAACAATTCTCTCATTACATGTGTATAAAAATAGGCTTTGAGAGTGATTTCTCCAGGCATGAGAACTCCCAGCATTTTCCCGCTCCCTTTCTCCTCATCTGCTCATTTTTTTCAAAAAAGAACCAGAGGTAAGTCTTTACCGAGATGTCCTGCAGAGTTTAGCACAGGAATAGCACATAACATAAACACATCCTAATCATGAAACAAGGGCATCTTATCTTAGAGAGCTGCATAAAATCAGTCAGTGCTCACTTCTATTGTCAAGAGGCAGCAAAGTAGTCCAAAAAACTGATTAATGCAATTTTTAATTCTGGTCAAAGCTCAGAAGTAATGCTTGGATGGATGAGCTGGGTTGATTAAAAGAAAAAAAAGAGCAAAGAATCTCTTGGTAGATGGGATGTGCAAACTCTCCAGATTATTTAGTGAAAAATAGGCCAAATTCAGCCTTTGTGTAAATCATCTGACCTTAATCTATTGCAGGAGAAATTAAAAGTTAATCTCTTCAAATGAACTCTGCATATTGGACAGGTTTTAACTCTGCTGACTGCCTTCTCCCTGGCTCTGTACTCTGCAAAAGTTCCAACTGCTGCATCATTAGTTATTCTGGCTCCAGTGGTTGGCTGTGCTATGCAGTGGCAGAGGAGAGAGATCATTCCAAAGCTGTGTTAAATTTGTGGATTGGCACCCTGATTGCGGGCATCTAGGTACCTTGCAAACACAGGCAAGGAACTGATAGTGTTAATTACATGCAGTACAGCCTGCAGTTTATGTAACATATAGGTTGAAGGGGGTAATTAAATACTGCAGCACTTTGTAACCTTTCAGCATGCGAACCTGAGAAAGTTTTCGTTTTGGAAATCCTCTGAATACCTCTCACTTATGTTGCAACACCAGGACCTGAGGAAATGCTTAGTCTTGCTGTAAGTTTAAAGGGCCACTGTTACAATTTTAGCCTCTTCTAGTTTTCTTTGAAGATGGGAGAATCCTGAAGATATGTTTGTATAATCATTACACAGCACAGGATAAAGTTTTTGGGTGAAATCCAGTCCATCTCATCTGTTTGTGCAGTTTCATCCATCTAGATGCGTGATGAAGCAGTCTTACTGAAGTACATGCCTAGAGTCCATATGTAACTGGTGGACATTGATAGGTGCTTTGGAAGGCTTCCCTGGTGAGATCCTGCCCGCTATACTTTTGGCATCCAAGCTGGGCAGCTACGAGTTTCCTTCTAGAGAGATACTGTCCCCCACCCATTGACTGGGAGGAGCTGGGGGTAACATAGGCAAAGATAGACACTTGCTGTACAAGTGCTTAAAACCAAGGTACAGACTCACACCTCAAGTGAGCCATACCCAATCAAATGCTTTTCCCAAAAGGCAAACGTTATTCACCCTGGCATTTTATTTTCTCCACATACTACCATAATGGTTTCTCCCTTTTAGAACACAACTGGGGAGGATTTCACCAGAGGGAGGTTTGCAGAAGTGAGGAATTCTGCCCGTTACAAAGCTGACTTCAGCCAAAACAGACATTCATGCTTCTAATGCCTGCTGGGTTAACGATGTCACTGAGAAAACAGTCTCCTGCCTGCAGAGGGCACACAGCTCCTCAGTATTCCCTGCCAAAATGTGTGTGGAATAAGCAGGCACTAATGGACCATATATAAAAATGTTGCTGCACATGATGGATCAGGGATATCTCCATGAACACGGGGGTAACAAAAGTGTAATTTCAGTGGAAAAAACGAACTCGTCCCAAGCATCCACGTGTCCCTGCGCCAAAGTGGATTGATACTTTGCATAGGGACCACTGAAGCCTCTCTGGGACGTGTGTCCAGCAGGAACGTGCTGCGGGTACTCGTGCTCTTTAAAAATCATCTGTTTTCATTTGTGTCTCTCCATTTCCAGAGCTCCCAACACAGTGGCTCCTCTACCTCATTAGCATCCACCAAAGTTTGCAGCTCTATGGATGAAAATGACGGACCTGCAGAAGGTAACATTTGAAGGCTGACATTTCAAAGCAGTCAATGTAGTGATGACAGCAGCTGTGTAGGAAATGAGTCATTCTTCCTGCCGGAGAAGGTGGGAGCGTTGCGGGCTGGATGACTCTCCGTAAGGAGACTCATCATCCATAGCAAACCAGTTAGGTTCACTCCGGATCACATTTGATCTGGACATCCCTATTCAGAGGTGGTTTTGTTGCAGGATACTCGAGATTCTAGTTCTGCCGGTGACAGTGCTGGCTGGATTATTTCACTCATTTTTTGTCTTGTCTGTCATAGTACTAAAGAGCATACTGTGGTCCTGGGTGTTTACTCCGAAGTGATTAGTCTTATCCCATACTAAGGCTTTGAGCAAGTTGGCTAAGGGATAGTGTCTGTTCTAGTACTGCCAGTTCACACGCACATATACCAAGGAGTGTGTTTGTGCTCCCATTTGACAGTAGCTCTTCATGCTGCCTGTCAATCCATGGAGGCAAACACCAGCCTCCATGCATCATAACATTCACTTTTAATTCTAGAGTGGAACAAAGGACAGATGAAGATACGGTTAAAAGCGCTGTCTTAAAGAGTGTAAATTCAAGTCATGTTTTCGAGGGGCTTTTTTATGTTACAATATTTATATAGTAGTTTGTATCAGCTGCAGTTTACAGCCAGCTTTTAGAGGCATGTTAGGTATTTGTAACACGCTATTTCAAATATATTTAAAAATAATGGTACATGAATGAGCACTAAAACACATGAAACTACAAACTTTTCTTATGCTTAGACACTGTGTAATGCAATTTTACCTAAACATCTGGTGCCCAGGTTGCATGCGAGGTAGTATTATTGAGAACATTTGTTTAAAAACTAAATATTTAATATTGGGGGAGGGGGAGAACTAGCACTTAGCACATGAGGAGTTTTATGGATGTCTCAGTTTACAGGATGTAATAAAATAAGTGCTTGAGTGTTGGACTTCTTTGGTACATATATTTAATCATGCTGTGTCAAGGAGTTCCAACCCTTTTTGGAGGCTGGTCTGCGCTTGTGCAGATCACAGAGGCCTTTTCATAATTAAAAAAATACAATTTTGGTTTTGTCCTGGGGGCATATTGCAATGGGAATGGTAAACTATGTAACACTCGAATGGTGGTATGTTTGAGCCCCCAGAAGTCTTATTTTTCATTATTGTATCTGTGTGAAACCTGTTGAGTATATACAATGTCAGCAGCATGGTTTCACTGTACAGTAAGTGAGATACTGACTCTGAATGGTTTCCAGGCTCCTAAACCGTAGACTTAAAATGCATGTTATGTGCAACATCTGTGTTTCCTTCACTAACAATAAAAATGTACTAATGATTCTTTCAGAAGTGTTGGAGGAAGGTTTCCAGGTTCCAGCATCGATAGCAGAGCGATATAAAGTTGGAAGGACTATAGGAGATGGAAATTTTGCTATTGTGAAGGAGTGTATAGAAAGGTGAGGAGGATAAAATGCTTATTACTGTAAAAATAATCATTAATGTCATGCTTTTTCTAGATTATGTCTTTATTTGTAGAATATAGGATGTGCAATAAGGTGATGTCTCAATGCCAGATGGAAAAAATAAACTAATGCCCTATGAAAAAAGAGTGAGTCCTTGGACAATCCAAGAATTTAATTCTTTGTGGTTCTTATATGTTTTTTCCTGCTGCACTCTGCATGATTTTACCAGTTCTGTGTGTTAAATCTTCCTTGTTGCACTGAAATAACATCTTTTCTTGCAGTATATTCTTGCAGCCCTCCCTAAAGGGGAGTAAAGAGTAGACCAGTGAAACATTTCATGTGTAGGAGCATTCTGTAAAGATGTCTGGAATTTTTTTTTGTGCTGTGTGGTGGTGAGCACAAAGAGCTGTCTTTGCATCCATCTATTCTGCCATCTGACACTGAGGAATAACCTCTTCTGTGTTTATCTTGAATTAAATGGGCATCTCTCTCCCACTTAACTGCTTTATACCATTATGTGAGCTCCATCCAATGTTAGGAGCCTGCACTGCAGACATCAAAAGCTAACTTCTTCAGTGCCCTTTACTGCTAAGAGGTGAGAACAGTTACCCTTAAAGACAGATTTTAGACATCCACTCTGGGTTAGAGAAGTCACAAGTCACCTCAAATGTTGGGTGTTGCTGAAAGTGTCCAGGTTGACTAGCTCAGGTGTCGGTTTCTAAATCTGGTCAGGCAGGTCATGAACCAGGTTTAAACTGGCTCTACACAGCATTAAGAGTGTAAAAAATAGGGAACAAAGACAGAAATGCTCTGAGCAGAACTGCAGGTGCATTGTGGTGGTATTGTTAAAAATAGGAGAACATGGAGTAAAAAGGGCAGAAGTATCTGTATGTGAAATGACTATAAGATTGTTCTTGTTAGATAGTAGCGGTGCAGAGAAAGCAAAACCTGCCAGAGTTAGAGATGTCCAAAAGAAAGAAAAATAGAGATGAAGAGGTCTGGTAACAAAATTCCATGAGTGAAGTTTTATATCCCCTATTACCATATCCTAGAGAGGGGACTCTTACAGAACACTGTAACCTCACCTTTGGGCTCAAAGAAAGAACTTTTTGCTCTTTAGCCTGGAAGAATGTGATGTTAACCTTAGAGAGTAAGTCAACATCGGATCTCATGGTAGATGATGATAAATTAGCTTGGCTGGTTTTTAACTAGAGTCTCTTTGGAAAATGACAGGTCCCGCTCTGCATCTGAAAGTCTGGCAAGTCAGAGACCATGAAGCAGCTGCTGGGGAAAGGGGGAAGAGTAGATTTTGTATCAGCTGACAGTATGCTTGTGGGACTTCAGAGCTCTGTCAGAGTGAGTTCATGGTAGAGCTGGTCATCTGGAGGGTGATAGCTTTTCAGATCAAACCCCAGAGTCCGAACACTAAGTTGGAGAATGTAGAAACCTAAAGGAAGCAAAGCAAAACAATATGAAGTAAGAAAGCACTGTAAAACCCTATGGAGGGGTCATAACTGATGAAAAACATGGGTGAAAGAGAAAAAGGCAAGCTAAAAGTAAAGTGAATAGTGACTGAGAGAAACAGATTACAATGTAATATTAAAAAAAAGAGCTTTTGATACAGTGTCATTCAGCTGAAAATGTTGGTTGTGCTGAGAGCCAGTTCAAATATGCTAGTGTGCATTTTACAACTCTTCTCAAGCTGAGAGAAAAGATATGAGCAAAAATAAATACGGGTCCCAACACACCTAAAACCAATGCTGATTACAATATCCTCGAGAGATTAAGTGAAAAATTAATCTATTCTGTTCCTGTCCTCTTGTTTGTCCCACTGGTCCCAGAAGTATCGAATAACGTGATGTATCTAGTAAATATATGCTCAAACAGCATGATTACTCAGGTATTCCCAGATACATACTCTGATGGTCTCTGAACCATACCATTCCATAGATCCCATTTATATCAGAAAGTTACTACTTTGGGAGAGCTTGAAAATTAAAGTAGATTTATTTCTGTTACTTTCCACTTCTAAAGCAGGATACCCTTGCCATCACAAGTGTGGAAGGAGAAATTAAAGGCTCAGAGGGTAAATTGAAGCCAGTACATGCAAAACCCCTTCAAAAACATTCTTCACAGTCTTTCTAAGCAAAAAACACCTCACTTCAAAGTCTGATATGTCCATCACTTGCAGAGCCAGAATTGATGGGGTGATACTTGGGACAGAGGACTTTTCTACTTTCTTCTCACGTACAATTCCTGCATGCATTAGACTTCAAAGGAATAGCGCCATGAGGTGTTAAGCAAGGAGGAATGGGTCTTATTACACATCTTCACTGATCACATGGATACTTCTTCTCCATAGCTGTGGAGACCAGGAGACCAGCCCATGTGCACTGGTTAGCCACTCTTCAAATGCATTCACAGGCATTTTCCTCTGACAATGAGCAGTCCAAATAGAAATCCAAAATGATCAAAATCAAAATTTTCAGGTGGAAAATTCTGAATGGCATTCTGTGCATCTGTGAAGGTGTGTGCAGACACACACACACACACACAAATATATTTAATGCATACACAAATATAATAAAGACAGATTTTTGTCTACAGAGCGGTGGAAATTTCTTTGAACTTTGCAAAAGTTTAGACCAGCCAAGGAACGTGGCACAGAGCCCTGTTACGAACTAGAGGTCTGCACCCTGTGGTAGAGCTGTGGGTCCAGAATTTTATCCAGCTGTAACGTGTTTCCTACTTCGTGTGGCACCTTTTTCTTGTTTGGGTTGGGTGGTAGGTGAGAGGCGATATGCCCATTTCACAGGGAGTTTCTGGCAAGGCGGTGCAGATCTTTTGGCGGGTGTGTAAGTTAAGGAGGAGGTTGCAGCACTGCTGACAGCCTGCGGTTCTGCAGCTTTTTAGGGGAAAGGATTTGCATTATCTTAGCTTTAATTTTCTTTTTACCAAAACAAAGAGCAGTCAGAGTTGTCATCTGGTCGTTACATATCTGCTCCATCTTATGCGCAATTTGTCCTGTGGTGTTTTCATACGTGTTCATTTTCAACTTTCAGATACTTCCAGATTCTGACATTTCCTCACTAGCTCAGATTTCCCAGTGTTCTGGAGTACATGGAGTCTCCCATGGCCAACAAAAACCATCCATTTCCTTTCTCATGACAGAAACGAAGCATTCCTAGGGCAACCAAGGAGCTTGAAAGAGATTCCTATTGAAAGAGGGCATATTTTGTCTGAGTTGGAACCCCAGATATCTTGATTTCTAATATTCCTTCTCCTACCTCCTCTTTCTATTCCCCCAAAATAATATCCATATCTCTGCCTTTCCTCACACTGAGCTGGGTCTCAAACCACCAAACAGCGACACTGGGTAGGGGCATCCCATGTGGAGTGTGGCCCATTTCCAGGGGCTGTAGCATTAAACCCTTTGGCAGGGGTGTATAAATATGAGAAGTTTTTAATTCTTGTTTGCTTAAGTCATAAACATCGTTGTCCAGTGTAATTTATTTGCACAGTCTTTTAATTGATGTCTTAATAGAAATTGTCTTTGCTCCCTGCTAACCTGGGAACTCAAACTGAATTAATATTCTGGGGTATTTTTCTTTTTATTTAAGTCCTCATTTGCACTTAAATTAATACCTGGTGGTACACCATTGCCAGAGGAATTCTCCATGCTTAAATATGGCAATGAAAATGCCCAGTCATTTTCCTAAAGCAGTGCTTTCAGTTTATGACTCTGCATGTCCTATTTGACAGACTGTACACGCTTTAGACACACTTATCTCTCTATTTTACTTATTATATATCAATTTAATGTATCAGTTTAACTATGTTTTGCTAAATGAAGAATGAAAAAAAATCATGCCAAATGCTTGAGAGGTTAGTTTTTTCTTCATTTTTTAACCAAACATATGCCTAAGGGCAACATAATAGACTTTTGTAAATTGTTTAGATTTGTATTGCTAAATGAACGTGATTCAGTAAGATATTTTTATATTACCTGTTCTCCATGATTGGTTTCATCCTTACAGCTGTCTTTTGGTTTTGTAATTTGATTAAGAAATGGAAGTTGATACTGTTAACTTGTCTACAAGCTTATTTTTCTGTGTTATAAATCTATATAATAAGTATCTATATATATGTGGAAGTGATAAATATTATATGGTTTAAAAAAAAATAAAACACTTTAAAGGAAATGTGTTCTTATCCTGAACTAATTATCCATAATTTCTTGCTGTCTACAGAACCTTTCATATTCTCTCCCATAAAGATCATATTTGACTCTGCTAAATACCGTATATTTACTGAATATGTAAAACATTATTCCAAGGACTGTTTTTATATCATAGCAGTTGTGAGTGGAGATGTGCAAACAAATGACTTTTCGCTTTAAGTAAAACGTAAAAGTATTTTCTATAGCTTGTGATTTTTTTGTATAGTGGAAACCAAAACTTCTTGGTTATGAGAAGATTTGGATCTGTAAATACTATATATTATTTTTACATAAAACTGCAGAAGAAACAACAAATACCACTACAAGATGAAAAAAAAATGAAGTGATTTTGTTTTCAAAGCATTGATGTCTTCATTAAAAAAAAAAGGAGTTTAATGCTTTTTACTCAGGGACACATATTGAATAAATTTGCCTCAAATTCACAATTCCAGTCAAATCCAAGCTTCATTTCTTGACAAAACAAATACTTGAATAGAATTCTTTCCCAGACCTACTGTGCTCAAATAAAAAATACGAACTTGACTGAGAAAAATAGTCAGTGTGATTGAACATAAATTTTTTTCTTTTCTCTTTCCTCAGATCAACTGGTAGAGAATATGCTCTGAAAATAATCAAAAAAAGTAAATGTAGAGGAAAAGTAAGTACAAAAAAATCATATGAAAGCAAAAGATTTTTTTTTTTTCAAGAAACATTTTGTGAGAGATCAGTTTGGAAAGCTGTTGGTACTTTTCTTGCTGGCAAGTGTTGGAATCTTTTTGGTTGAAGCCTCTGCCTACCCTCTGGACACCCTTGGAGTACTGGTATAGAAAGCTGCAATGTGCCTTTCTAGACGCATGTGTTGATTCTCCAGTTGGTTGGTTGTGTGTGGGTACACTCACACGCCTTGCTCTTTACCCCTGTAATTATATCCTCTAGCATCCATAATGTTACAGAAAACAGAAAAATAATACTAATAATTATTATAACACTGGTCATTATGTCAAACAGAATGCAAGGTTAATCAAATTGATGTCAGTTTTATACTAAGTGAACTTCTGTTAGCTTTTGAAATGTAAAACAAAAGGTTCTCTGAGAAGATGCTGTCATATTTTTAAATGGAAAAATTCTGTATTGGAGAAAAAATTTTAGAAGCTTCCATAATTAACTTTTGTCTGCATCAGAAACATGTATTTTCCTCCATTACTTTTTGTATGTTCCACTCTCTGTTCTTCTTTCAGTTATCACACTGATGTTGTTTCTAGATGTGTTCCTTTCATATTGCTGGAGGCAATGGCTGTTACCTTTTTCAAAAATCCTGAAGAATCCGTGCAGGTCCCAATCGTCTCTGCATTTTCCACTGTACAGTGGAGATGAAAGTTTTTCCCACAGACCCATAGTCATTAAAGATTTCTTTTGTGTGACAGGAACACATGATCCAGAATGAGGTATCTATTTTAAGACGAGTCAAGCATCCCAATATTGTACTTCTGATTGAGGAGATGGACATGCCAACTGAGTTGTACCTTGTCATGGAACTTGTAAAGGTGAGTATCTTGGAGATAAGCTGCTTGTTAAAAAATTGTTTCAACCATATTCAGAAATGTCATTGGTATTAAAGCTTAGTAAAAGTCATAGACTCACAGAATAATTTAGAATGGGAGGAATCTCTGAAGGTAGTCTTGTCCAGCACCCTACTGAGTGTAGCTCACTGCCAGATATTTTTCACAGATTGAAAATATTTCAAATCTTTGTCTATCTTTCTGTAAGACACACTCAGAATTGCTCTATGGACAGTACTTCAGAGATCACCAGTTTTATTTGTCCTCCCCAAAGAATTCTTTTTTAAAAGTTTTATCTTTAAAAAACGCGTCTGCCTGGAGGTGAGCTGCAAATATGCTCAGGCTGAATAGCTGTAAGTATCAGTCTTCAAACTTCAATATTCTTTGATAAAATAGAGATTAATTAAATTTTATTAATTTATGTTAAATTTAAACAATATTACCTGTCTTTTTTCTCCTGATCTATATTAAAACATTGTCAGGTTTGCATCCTTAACAATAACCTAAATTTAAGCTGGAGGAGGGGAGAAGTTAAAGAGAAAAACCTGCTATTTAAAGCACGGTTCTATTCTGAAAAGTAAGTTTCCAAATGCAGCAAAATCCTACTTATTTCTTCATAGTAACTTCTAGATCTCATGGATTTACTTCACTCACTGGTGAAGTTTTACATATTCAAACTGGATTATGAAACTCAGACCAGGCCATCTCTTGCCCCCATACTGTCAACAGTGAAGTGCATGAAGTATGAATTTAGCTCTCCGTTCTGGTACTTCTACACAAGTATGTCACTGTGCATAAAAGATGGTAAAAATACATTTGGGTAAAATGTCTGAATTAGGACAGAAAACGACTGAGGACATTTTGTCCTCCGTACTTATTTTAACAGAATACACCTGTTTGTCACAGTCACTAATGGAATTAGCAATTCTCTTTCCTTCCACAGCTGTTCTGTGGGAAGGTGGTCTTTCCAGAAGCCATCTCCATTTCCGTGTCTTGATTGAGGGAACCTTTCAATGCCTTTCCTTTCAGGGAAATCCACAGTTCTAAGTGTTTAAGGAAAAAAATTGCAATAAAGTTGTACAGGAGCAGCATCATCATCATTTGTGCACAGGCCTGTTGTGTGTGCACGCTCAATGCTTGTGAGCAAATCAGGCACTCTGAACCCTGGCAGTCAGATCACTTCCACTTGTCTCAAACTAAAAGTGTCGTCACCTTCAGTAGACATCGTCTGTATCCGTGGTTAGAGACAGGCACCACCAGAGGTCGTGAGAGAAAGCAATTTTGGCAAGCAGGACTGTTATCTGCTTTGCACTTGTTGTAGATGGAGATTAGGGGATGCTCTTACTGTAGGCACCTCCTTGAGATGTTAGATAGGATGATCCCAGGTACAGGACAAGAATGTCTCAAGCTCTGGGCTGCAATCAGAGAGCAAGCAGAATGCAGAGTCTTTCCTGTGGTCTGTTATCCCCTGTGCTCCTGCAGCGCAGTGACACAAAGCTGGGTTCCCAGTGTGGAGCTGCACATCCCTGCTCTCCACAAAGCTGCTGTGCTGTACAGGCAAGGGAGGCTGTGAAGCGGGGATGGAGGGATGGGACAGGGATGGAGGGAGGGATGGATGGAGGGACACGGATCTTCCCTGTCCCTGTGGCAGGCTGGGACAGCCTTGTTAACCATGGGGAGCTCAAACGATGCCCCAGAGTTCAGGAGATGGCAACATTGTCCGCGTTTAGGTTTTGAGTCTCCCTGATGCCCTCCTTGGCTTGAGTGGTGCTGTGGTCCAGCTAACCCTGCTGTCTACCACCTCCCAGCTCTGAGGAAGCACACTGGGAAATGATGGTGGCAAGGAGCTGACAGGGTACCTGGCATCCCTGGTTAGTGTCTTATGGAGAGGTTAAACCCTAAGAAAAAAACAAAACAAAAAAAATGGCACTCTTCCACACCATGAATCCCTCTGTGTAGCCAGTTCCAGAATAATTTTCCCACCTTCTTCATAGTCACAACCCTCTCTCACACTTGGAAGTGCAATGTGAAATAATAGCACAGCTTCAGATCTGATGCCATTAGCCATCTAACACTATTTTAGTCATAATTACTGCTCTTTTATATGATAAGTGAGCTCCCTCTGAAATCCATGCTACTATAGGTTTTTCCCAGTGTCCACGAGAGCTTGTTCAAAGGTACCTCAACTCTCTTGCACAGCACTGTAATCTAACGTAGCCACAGCTCCCGCCTGCATTGACAAATCCTTCATCTTGGCCCCATGAGGTGTGCTAAGAAGTAAAAGCTGTGCCTTGTCTAACATGCCAAGACGTAAGCACATAGCTGGCTTTATGGGTGCAACCTGCTGTGCTATTCATGCTTGGAAAATGTTCAAACTGTAGTCCCTGGTGGATTTTTAATCAAAGTCCTATTCGGCTAAATGAGAGAGGAGGGGACTGAAAACTCTTACAAAATAACTAGCCTAAAAGATGTATATAAAGGAAACTATCCATTATATTAACTTTCTGGAAAAATCTGTTTTCTTGCACTCTTTCTTCTTTACTCTTCAGGATTGATGCCCATACTAAGATATTTATGCTTTTAGTTATGCTATAGGAGGGCTTTATAGACATCTCTGCAGTTCAGATATCTTAGAGAGCACCGTTTTAATGTTCTTTACTTTTATGTGGAATAATAGAAGAAATTTAGAAGAAATAGCTTAATCCTGGGAATTTAACTTTGTTTCTTTGAAGCAAACATCTATTCCTTAATATCTAATTGGAACAAAAAAAAAAGGCCTTGTTATACTCTATGGGCACCAGGGAAGGTATTTCTGGAAAGACATTAGTTGTTAATTCACCGATTGCTGACTGTTACCATTTCATAGCATGCACTGTTAGAATTGATTAACCATCTGTTATTGACTGACTTTTGAAGACCTGACTTTAAATCAAACTCACAGACAGGAAAGAAATTCAAGGAGAAAAGGCTTGATACTGCAGAGCACGGTTTCAGTTAATACCACCCTGCATTAATTGGCAGTAACATGTTTGACATAAGTGGCTGCTGCAAATACTGCCCTCACCTCATGGCAGATAGGCCATTCATTGCTTTGTAAAGTGTAAGAAAAAGCACTTCATAAATACAAATATAAACACATTGCAAGTGGTGCTTGTAAAAGGAAGCAAGGACCTGGTTTCTGGCACGTTGCCTTTTTACACAGCGAAACAAAATTGTTATTCAAACCTAACAGGGGTTTGGCCAATTTAACAAGCAAGATTTATTGCAGAGTTTCCTTTACTGCTCCAGGATATGATTTCACTTTTGCAGAAGAAAAGAGAGATTATATCATTTACATAACAAGGTAATAAATAAATAATTGGTTACTGTACTTCCAAGTATACTTCCTCATGTGCACAGATGATAAAAACTGCATTCAGATGTTACTGGTCCCATTTCACTCCAGAACAGGGGATTTAAGACTGAAATGTCATCCTGAACTCACCCCTTGTGCCTGAGTAAATGATAGTGACCTGCTGTGTGAATCGGCTAAGCAGAACCTTGCAGGTTAAAGTGCTCTTCAGGGAAAGGGAAGCCTGAAAACAATTCTGCCTGATATAGCTGTCAGCTCTGTTAACTCTTTGCAGGATATCGCCTCTCTTTTAGCTGCAGAGGATCGCACAGACAAAACATATGCTCCCTTTTCTTACCAAGCTACCTGGTAAGAAACTTTACCAAGTAAAATAGGCTGCTTAACCTGAGAAAACAATTCTGGTTCAGATTGGCTTGACTCTGGTAACGTGCTCTGCAGCCTCTCTTTTTTTTTCTGAGTTTAGGTTTCTCTTGCACATGAACATTTGTTCTTTTTCTTCTGACTTTAGGCCGAAATTTTCCCCTCTCCTTTTAAGGTTCAGCTTCTTTCCTTCTCGCCCCTCAATCTCAGCTCAGGCCGTTTTCTTTGTTTGGAGGCAGATCCTTTGCTGATGTTATTGACACTTCTCCTGAGCATCTGGAATGTATTAGATAAGACCAAAGATCTGTCTAATCCACTACCTCATGTTAAAAAGCAGCTGGTACAGGGGCTTCACAGGAAGGAGCTTAGGGAAGATAGATTATTTATCCCACATATTTTGCCACATGCTGATATCTAATACTTAGGGATCAGGTAATGCCATGAAGTACATGGTATTGTACTTTTGCCAAATATTTGGCCTTTCTCTCTAATCCTCTATCTGGTTTAGCTTGGCCTTTTATTCCTCCTTTTCCTTGACGCTATGTATCTTGATGTATCTTGATCAGTGACCAGCTAGAGCAAGAGGGTTTGATGCGGTCCAGATTTGACAATGGTTGCCTGAAAGCAGTTTCTAAAGCTGGGGTTTTGCATCCTCAGTGGGAATAAACCTGCCCTGGCAGACTTCAGCTGCACTTCAACAATGCAAAATTCCTAATAGTTTGTTTGGGTTTTTTTAACAAGTAATGATTGTTTTCTCAGGACTGAGTCTTTGGTAATTGTCTTTTCCTACCTTTTTCTCTGTAGCTGTGATTCCTGGAAAATTTTTTTGTTTGTTTGTTTCTTTCCCCTCCTCCTCTCCCTTAATGAAAACAATGTTTACTCTGGAGCTGAGCCTTTAAAAAAACAGCAAATAACTTGAGGCTGTTGATAAAATCATGAGAGTTGGCAAAGCTGGGACTCCTCTGTTGCCTTCAGAAAATACCTACATTTTCTTTAAAACACAGTCTCCTGTGGTTTTTTTCTTGATGTTTTGACTACAACAGGGATTTTTTTGTATTGTTTTTGCAGAATAATCCTTTTCCTTCTCTTTTTTTTTGTTTTTATTTTGTTGGTCTGTGCATTCTTCATGGTGCTGCTTTGATTTGGGCTGAAGGCCCAATACCTCTGAGTAGTATCTCCAAAAGATGTTTGTTTTTTCCTCTGGTCTGTCAAGTTTCCTCCTTAATCTCTTCTTTAAACTTACTTTTTGGTCTTTCTCCAAGCACTTACGTGTTCTTCTTCCCACTTGCCAGCTCAGCTCTGGAAATACAGTCCAAACCTCTTGGCTGCCTCAGATCCTGGTGAAGATCATTTCAGCTTTGAGGACTTCCACTTATTTTTCTTTCTTTTCGTCTTTCTTCCTTTCTTTCTCTCTTGTTTTCTTGTTTTTCTTTCACTTGCAGTCGGTTTTAGTTGAATTTGACAGCACAATGAGCTGGAAATGGGACAAGCTGCAATCTCTGTTTGTAGCTATGGTGAAATACTAATGTTAATGCTCAAGTGTCTTCCAGTATGATTGACATATATGCTGGAAAGTTCTTCAGTGTTAGCTGCAAGAAGCATCATACTACCAAAAACTTCACATCTTGTGTAGAGAAACTGGTTTCTAAAATCCATGTTTTCAAAGTTTTATGAGGTGGAAAGAAACTTTTAAAATATGCTAGCAGTGATGACATGTTGCTGGTCTGAGTTTTACTTAGAGTCCCTTCATCTTTCTGGAGTTCAGTCAGGCTTTGGGCAAAAATTTGATGTTGGCCTGTTTGTGATAAAGAGTGGAAAGGGTTAGTATGCGGCATCGTGACAGGCAAGTATGTAGCCATCCCAGAAATTTGCAACAGGGGCTCTGAACACACAGGTTGGCAGGTGCTGGACATGCTACAAAAGCAGCAGCAGGTGGGAACGGTTTCCAGCAGAGACTCCAGCCTGTTGGCTGACCAACTAGGCCATGCAAAATGGTTCTGAATTACTGATATATTCAGCTGCCATTATGGGGGATGTCATCACAGTACCCATAGCTTATAGCTGCAAGGAAACTGTGCTGCTCCTCCCTTCTCCTCCTCCTCTATAAATGATGCTCCTTGATCTTCCCTAAATTTTTCAGTTATTTCACAAACAGTGTTGCTCATACAGCATGGTTATTTTGCTCCAGGGAGGAGATCTTTTTGATGCTATTACTTCCACCAACAAATATACAGAGCGAGATGCCAGTGGGATGCTTTACAATCTGGCCAGTGCCATCAAATATCTTCACAGCCTGAACATCGTCCACAGGGATATCAAGCCAGAGAACCTACTGGTAAGTAAAAATCCAGCTTTTAGTATTGTTGGTAACTTGGGGTTGTGTAAGAGAAGGTCTGTGCTTCTCCCTCCCTCCACACACACCCCAAGTTTGTTCCAGTCTCTTAAGTCATTGGTCTTCTAATTTTAACCTTATCATTGTAAAGCTCTCCTAAGAATAACAGCTATCACAAAACGTACAGTAACATAAGCTGGTATGTCTAGACGTTACCCAGGACATATTGGCAGAATTGTTCCAATGATCACCAGAAGTGACCTTTTAGTAAGTTGCAGTATAATTTCAAGCTTCTCATAAATACAAAGGTATTCTGTCCTCAATAGACTATCCTGTACTTCTACAGCTGCCTAAGTAATTAGCAGCAGTTCAGTTTTACAAACGTGGTGGGTGTAAATGTTGTGCCCTAATCATGCAGTATGTCAGAGCACAACCAGGAAGACACTTCAGTGTCCTTCCTTTCCCTGCTGCATCTCCCAAATTATCCTACAACACTTTTTATTAAGCCACTTTCCCAAATGGACAGTCTAAATCTTCCTTTTCCTGACTGAATTTGTATCCACTGAAGACAATGAAAAACATACCCTTCTTCTGAGATTTTTGCTCTCTTGAATGCAGCAATTGTGTTCTCCAGCTGACCTTTCTTCTGAGAAATTAATTTATCATGATTATTCCACTGTTTTCTGAGTGTTCCCGAATTTGCTGACGTGTTCCAGTATCAAGATGTCCCAATTCCCCATATATTCTGCAACCATAAAACAACATTTAAGATACATAGAATATCAGTTCCCTCAGCGGTGTGCTTTCTGCCATGGCTTAGTGCATTTAGTCCTACTTGACAGTGAAGAGGTTTTATGGGAAAGCTGACTGGAAGTAGATCTCACTAGACTTCCAGGGAGTGGGATGTTTAGAGTTGACGTTCCTCTAGTGAAAGGTACATTTATAGTTCTGGGTGAGGAAGTAGCCTGCCCTCATTTTCCAGAAACTGCTAAAAACATGTTGGGTAGAAGTGTCACTAGACATGAGTGATTGATACTTCTTTTGCAGCCCTTGTGCTGGTGTTCATAGGTGGCTGCATGCAGAAGTTATGGCAATCACATGCCAGGCTTCATTAATACTGTGACTTGGAGTGCACAGGAGGGTCTTGGTGTGGGGCAAGGCTTGTCCTACGGACATGTTGTCCTGCAGACATGTCTCTAAATGCCTAAAGTCTGACAGCAGTAGAATTAAGCTTTTGAAGGAATAGGCAAGAGGTGGGGGCAACAGGGAAAGGATTAGATTTGCCTGCCCAGCCATCTCTGGTAATTACCCGCTACCAGGAATGATCACACTGTTTGCATTGTAGCTGAATTGTTTCTGAGAGAGTTTTCTGGTGTTGTGCGTATGTGAAGGTCCTACATTGATGTAAAGGTCCTACGTTGATAATGATACTGAGCAGTGAGGATGCAGCATGCACTTAACCTCTTGCAGCATCCTAACTCTCAACAATCAGCCTTTCACTCACAAATTATGTTAATTCTCTAAGATTTATCAGGTCATTGAAAGAAACAAAGGCTGGTTTAGACGAGTACTTTGGAACCAGCCTTACCTGAGTTGTGACCTTGTCTCTGACACTGGCCTTAGCATCTGTTGACTTTTATCTTCTTATCTGTCAAATGGGACGAGCTGTTCCTTGTATCACAAGATTGCAGTTCAGGTTATTTTCATGACATTTATAAAACACTTGGAAAGTGCTATATGATCTTGGCCTTTCTGTTGGTAAAAACCTTCTACTTGCCTTCTGTAGCCTGCCTTTCGTTTGTAGCTCTGTAACACTTCACCTAGGTGGTCATGGCCATATTTTTCCCTTGTTCTTGTGCTGTTGCCTTCACACTGTTACTGTCACGGTCTTGCACCCGCAAAACCCTAATAGTGTTGTTGCAGCAGGTTTTCCTGCTCAGAGGACAATGCTTATCTGGAGCCTCCTTATTGCATCTCTTCACAGCTCCTGGGAGAGCTTTCCCTTTCACCTCCCTCTTTCTTTCCTTTGGTTTTTCCTTTTCTCCAAAAGTAACTTTCACCCTTAGAGCAGATGTGTGCCATCAGCTATACACCCTGCTGATAAATCTTTGTGTGTGTGAACCTGTCTCAAACGTCCTATGTGCAACACCAGTGATTTCTGTAAGTGCTTAAATATTCTTTATTATTCTCAAGGCTTTCAAACCCCACCTAACAATCAACTGGCCAAGAGTTTAGGGTATGCTTAATACCTGTGATTTTTTATCATTTTTTTTGTTCTCTAGAGAGCGTCTTGCATGTTTTAATTGGAACATTTTTCATAATTGCTGCTATTTAGCACGTTTATTTTGTCAAGTCATGGGATGTCTTTATAGCCATATAATAAACCCTAGAGAACAACTTCTCTGACTGTTGCCATCTGCACTGATCACAAGAGCAGCTTAGAAAATACTGACAGTCTTTATAGTAATAGGATACATATGGTGGCACACAATTACGTGTGGCTGCATTCAATTACTGTTGTACAATTACACAGTTTTATTGCTTAGTTAAAACAGTGAAAGCACTACATAGTGGGTAATTTGCACTAATCCCCATTTCTTTAATTGCCCTTCAGTATTTAAATGCAGTGGAACATATACAGCGTTTGTTCAGAATAACATGAGCATTAAATTATCTTTCGCATTCCTTGACTGGCAAGTAACATACCACAACTTCACATTGGGCTCCTTTTTATATGGAGTTATAACAGGGTGAGGAAAAGTTACTTTCTTCAGTTTTACAAGTCAACTGGAGTAGTTTTCCAAGGAAAGTAATTCCTGGGAACAGATGGAGAGAAATACTAGAAAATGCACAGTACCAAACTTTCTGCATTGGTAAATATTGCCAAAGAAGCCTTTTCCATAATTAACTTTTAGGATATATGTTGTACAAGGTGCGGTCTGTTGAAGGAGGAATCTTAGGAATGTTCACTAGGTTAACACAAATCAGGGAGGGCTTTGTAAAAGATAACTGCATGATTTAGAATATGAGATGCTAATTAGACTGGATTTAGCTCTTGATGTCTAAGTGCACACTTTACATTTTTCAGCAAGTGAATATGTAAAGCTCTAGTCTCTAGCCTTTAATTAAAACTGTTGTTGAAATTAGATTTATTACTGCCATTTCAGAGAGCACTTTCTTTAGTTTCAGGAACCAGATGTATTTAACAATCTGTGTTTTTAATAAAACCATAATTGCTTTTTTTTTTTTTTCCCCAGTGCTTTTCAGTGAGCCTATCTTTTTGTGGTTTAGTAGCAAAGAAATGTGAATCCATATCAAATTGCTGGTTGTCTTAAAGATCGAGTTGTATTATTAAAAATAATATGAGGAAAGGAGAAGAATTTTGTGTATTCTGAATGTGTGTTTATGGATGTATCACCCAGTTGGAGGGATTCAGGACAGAGGGGTTTTCTCTCTAAACATAGCTAACGTTAACAAAGGAGAAACTAGGGTGGGCTGTATAATACAGCTAATTATTATGAGCTATAGCAGATCTGTAGCAAACAGTGGCAAGAGACTTCAAGATATCTTTTTTGCACCAAGTGAACTGTCCATTGTATTTATTGAATAAATCCATTGTCCATTGAATTTATTATATTTTTGTAAACTTCTAATTTTGAGCAGTGTTACTGCTTATTACTGTCAGGATAGCACTATTGGTGAGCCAGACTGCGTGGAGCTTTGATTTGGGTTGCAAAATAATAAAGGGATGCATATGTACTTTAAGGAGGCTTCCTGTAAACTGTTTCCATTTTTTAATGTGCTGTTGTGGTAAACAGCATTAAATTTCATCATAAGCCGTTTCAAAATGGGAAGCAAGAACCCAAACCAGCAACTGGATTAAAGAAAGACTCACAGCCTAGTATTTAATTTAGACACATTTTAGTCTTTTTTATTTTATACATTTTTTTTGTAAGTTTTCAGTGTTTGCCGATTTGGACTTGTTCTTTTGCATTGAGCTAGCTTTTAAATTGTGTGTTTTTTATGGATGTTTCTAGCTTTTTTCTTGTGACTATCTTAATCTCCCTTTGCACTCATAAAAACCCATGAAGATGATGTTGCTGCTGTGAAGACCATGTTCTAAGACAAGATTTTCATGTGTACTCATTAACAGCTGTACCAATGTCTGTTGATGATGATGGTAACATACCACTAAGACAGTGATTGGTGTTTAACAGTCATCCAAGAAGAGGACAGTGTTTCTAGGTGAAATAGTCCATCCAGGTTTGTGTCTTGTGACTTCAACGCACAGAGAAGAATCTGTTGCTACTGTCAGTGCAGTCACGGGTGTATTATCTAAGAAGTTGAAATTCCCATGCAAGCCTTTAAGCTCTGTGACAGTAACATGAATAAACTCAAAAACCCTACATTCTTGAGTTTTCTGTCAGTGGGGAGTTAACCTAGGAATATCACTGCTGGAAGGTCAGACCTTAGCTTCTGGGCTTTAGCTTCTAGCAAGTAGTATGTCCTTTGTTGACCAGGTATCGAGGCAAGTCTTTCCTAAACACCCTGGGTGCCTTCAAGGGAAGTTGTCCAAATAGGCTGTGAATTTTCAAAGCATTCAGAGAACTGTGTTGTTGGTAAGGAGGAGAAAAAAAGACTGTAAATTAGAAGGAACATCTCAGTGAATTAGTAAATGACATAATAGTTACCTTGAAGGTATTGTATTAAACCTTTGAATTTTCCTCCTAATTTAGGTTTATGAACACCAAGATGGAAGCAAGTCCCTGAAGCTAGGAGATTTTGGACTAGCAACAATTGTGGATGGACCTTTATATACTGTTTGTGGGACCCCAACATATGTAGCTCCAGAAATCATTGCTGAAACTGGGTAAATCACTTCTAGTGATGATTCCTTGATGTGTACACAGTGGAGCTTGTTCTTGCCAGCGTGCCAGACAGGAGTTCTTGCCATTAAGATTTTTATGCTGCCTTTGCTTGGTATGATGCAGAATTGTGGCTCATACAACAATTTAGTTGAAAGGGACCTCTGGAGGTTATCTTGTCCAAACCAGCTCAGAGCACAACCAACTTTGGAGTTATATCAGGTTCTTCTGCCAGTTGTTGGCCTCAGACTTCCCAGCTTAGCACTGAGTTGCTAACTAGCCATTTGCAGGTACAGTAAAAGTAATTCTTAAGCTGTCCCCAGAGACTGCTTACCACCATTCACTTAATTTTATTTCGTTATGAGGCACTGTCCTCTTCTTCTGATTTGTTCCATACAGTAAATGTCTGCTGGCTTGAGCAGCTGTCACATTTGCAGGCTTCGTGTTGGTAGGCATCACTGTCTAACTGAAGAATAAAGTACAATGTCTTCTGTGCACTCCAACATTCTGATCTAATGTAGTTTTAAGACATAAATGTAAAAAAGATTTGAACGTGGGATTAGGGTAGGTGGGTAGGACATAGAGAAAGTTCGGATGAGAATATATAAGAAATTATTAATAATTCTGAAAATGTTTCCTCTGTTCTTGTGCTGTAGCTCATAGGAGTTGGATGTCTCTAACCATGTCTTTCACACTTCTAGATATGGCTTGAAGGTGGACATCTGGGCAGCGGGTGTGATTACTTACATCCTGCTCTGTGGTTTCCCTCCGTTCCGTGGGTATGGACTGATCTATTCACCCATCCTTGTTCTGTGAATTGGTCCCTGTGCTGCTTTTGCGTCAAGCACTAGAAAAAGTTCTCTGCTCATAGGGTTTGTTTATTCCGGTGCTCTGCATAGTAATTTACACAAACCCCATAAATGTCTGTGATTTTACTGTAAAATCTCTGTCTCATGTTTGTTTATTTTAGTTTAAACTTCATTGCATTACAAAACAAGAGCCTCCATTACGGGTTCTGGGTGCCTTTGCCTGATGTTTAAAATACACAGTGAAATAAGCATCTTCTTTCATGGATCAAATTCAACATATTTTGTGGTCAGTAAAAGGTAATGAAAATATAAGCCACTTAATAAGGACATGTCAGATCTTTTCTCCCCCTCAAACCAATTGCAAAGTTGTTGACAATCCTAAAGACAAGCAGGTTACCTCAGAGAGAAGGTACCAAATGCACTTTGACATATGGTCTCACCATTCACACCATGGTACCATGGTTGCATGCTTGGAGGGAATCAACAACTTCCAAAAGCATATTAAGGGATGACCAATTAAAAGCAATTTCAAGAAGCCTATTGAAACCAGCTCTGGAAATAATTTCTTTCTGGGTTTTGCTGTTGTTTTTGTTTGGTTTTTACTGTACAGAAGTGGAGATGACCAAGAAGTGCTTTTCGATCAGATTTTGATGGGACAGGTGGATTTTCCATCTCCATATTGGGACAACGTTTCTGACTCTGCAAAGGTGGGTTTTATAGTTTATGATACTTTCTTCTGTATGGTACTTCTTCCTTCTACCCAGTTCCCGTATCTAAAGCATGTTGTTCTTTCATAGTGCTGCATTTGACATGTCTCATACCTCTCCCGCTACATCTACAGACTCCTCTGTGTCACCAAGTATGCTGTTGTTTGACCACTGGCTGTCTGTTAGACTCCAGGTGGTACTGAAATGGACCCTGTATCCAATATGGTGTCTCACACAAGAGAGACACCAGCAGCCCTTACTGGGCAAGAAAAAATTTAAGTGACTTTGCTTGACCTACACAACTTGAAAGCTCCCTGGGACTGTGCTTTGTATGTACTTATGATGGGGACCAGGTACCAACCTGGAGCCTTTGGATATTTTATAATACTATTATTGGGAGGCTGTTTTCCCCTTTTTAATCCCATTAGATGATATGTCTGTTGTTTCTTTCTGTCAAAATAAACAGGCCTCACACTGCCTGTAACTCCTTATTGTTGTCAGTGTGGCATGAAATACAGACCTGTTCTGGCCACTTGCTCTACACCATGGGCTGTAGCCTCCTGGCACATGACAGAATGGACATAGGTAGAGCTTGAGGTGTGCTATGGCAGATAAAATCCTTTTCAGGTGCAGATCTTGACAGAGTTCATTATAGTTGCAGAGCAGATCAAGTTTTTAACTCTCATTAGTGCACTGGAGCAACAGTTTAATTCACAGATTTTCAACTGTGATTCAAAGCCAAAACCATAAAACTATTCATACAGTTATCCTGTAGATAAGTTGGTAACGGTTTAATTCTATAGCCTAAGTTGGTAACGGTTTAATTCTATAGACTCTAAAGCAAATCCAGGTAAAACTGTCTTCCTATTCCTTTCAGTGTGACAGGCTTTAATTAATCTCAAAAAAATTATGAAATTTGGAGGTGGATGCAAGTAATGAGAATAGCATTCTACATTCTGAATCTCCGTTCTTCAGAGAGTTACATCCTGCTTTTACAGATATGTGGGAGGGAGATCAGGACTAGCATTTTAGCATTTAGCATTAGTTAACTAATGAGGTTAATGAATGTGATACAGTCATGGAGTTGGAAGAACTCCTGTAAACCACATCATTGTGTTGTAGCAGGTTTTATTTTGTAGCATCACAAATGAGAGCTCTGTAAGTCCTTTGCCAGTGGTGTTCTCCTGTGAAACTCCTTCCAAATAGTTCAGTCTAAAATTATTGCTTCGAAGCGTTAGCCTATTCATTTAACTTCTCCTTGTCACTAAGAATTATGAACTTTGGTCTTTGGTGATACCCCTTTATTTGCTGTCATATTACCATCCTGTTTTCTGTGCATTCCACTTACTGGTGTAATTAGATCTATGTTTATTTACATGCTAGTTGAAAACTAGGTAATTGGAGAGGAAATCAGAAGATGAAAAAATATGTTTTAAAGTGGTTTTTTTTTTTTTTAATATCTTCTATGTCGTTTATACAACAGCTTAAAGTAAAATTCTAGATTTGTTGGCTTTTTTCCTGGAGAGGAACTGGCTCTTTCTTAATGGGAAGCTAACCTAATTTCATGTGACCATCTGTTTTGTACATTATGTATTAAGTGCTTTTCTCTTAAACAGTGGCTGCAGAACTGTAACTCAGAACTGTCTTCTAGCTTTTCAAGGTACTGTTAGATATTGATTTAAAAGTTCAGCTTGAAGTTCAGCAGTTCATAGTTGTTCTTTTTTTTGAATAATCTTAATATATTTCTGCGGTTGGTAGTTCACTCTGTTTGAGCACTCTTACAAAATCAGTTGAAGAGCACTTTAGTGAATTCAATATTGATTTGTTCTTTAAAAAATGTTCTTTGAATTTGACCCAGTATTCCATTTCTCAGGAACTTATCACAATGATGCTTCAAGTAGATGTAGATCTGCGATTCTCTGCCTTGCAAGTTCTTGAGCATCCATGGGTTAATGTGAGTATTTGCAGGCTTGGAGATGATGCTTGTAATTTGGCACCTTTGAGCTCTTTTCTGTCAAGTCTTTTCTATGCCCTTTTGGAGCCAGCACATTCTTAAAATGCCACAGATTTAAACTGGAAATATGCTAGGTTACAGGCTGGTTTAGTATATCACACTTACCTTGGAGTATTCACTATTTTATGCACGCTCAGCTACATTTTCTCTGAAATATTTTGAACCAGGTTTTCAACAAATCTCAACCACACTTGACAAATTTATACCTCTAACAATCAGCTTGTGGGTTCAGTGACACATTTTGCTCTCCTGAAATCAGATGGACTCAAAAATCTGACAGTCATGATTAAGAGCTATTGAAATACAGTCCATAGTGTTAAGCCTACTTGATCCAGCATGAAACAGGGAAACCTTTAGAATCATATTTAGCTTCTGACGTTGAAATATACATATATTTATGTGCAGTCATGTCCATTTAATCTCAGTTACCATGAAATAGCTATTTATGTAACCTGGCTTATCTCTAAGCAACTGGACATTTGCCATAAAAGTGGTAATCAGTGAGGTGGCATACGGATAAATCTGGCAAAGAATAAAGAGGTTTCTCTTTAATTAATGTTGAGACAAGGACACTGCTTAATATTTGTTAATTATTTCAGACTATTTAATATGTCTTAAAATATTTGGATGACAAGAAAGAAAAACTGGAGAAAGTCCAGAGTCAAATTCAAAAGGGAAGATTGAGAAAAGAAATACAGTTGGGATGAGCAGAGAAAAAAAAAATTAAAAGAGGAAGAAATAATGTTTTGTTTTGGTTTGTTTGTTGCAAGTTTGAATTTGCCGTCCTCCCTGGAATACTGTTTCATCCCTCAGCTGCTGTGTCCAAAATACTTTTCTCACTAAAACACTATTCTAAAAATTCAAATATACAGTAACCTCAATTTTTTTTTTTTTTTTTTTTTTTATGAAAGTGTCCTCCATATACCCCAGAATAGTGGTGATCAGTTAAGGGGTTACCAAGTATCTGCTTTAGTCTTCAAGGCTTCCTTATTGCCCAAACCATTTTTCTTATAATTCTAAATGCTATTTCATGCAGAGCACTTCTGCAGTGTATGAAGAGTGAAAGGATCCAGGTAAATATCTGCTGAAAATCTTTTCATTTTTAAGCTGACATTCAAGCAGCTGAAACATTAAGTTTCCTTGGTGCCAGCTGCTGTCCTTGGACATAGTGTTCTGTCACAGTTTGTAATGACTTTTGGTGATTGAGGTGTCTCTCTGTCTCCACGGGAGGAGGACGGGTGGGGATTTCTGGATTGCAGCTGAGGAAGAGATGGAAGTGACTGATCAGAAGCCGCAGAGAGGCCAGGTCACCCGTGGTGTCAGTCTGCACACTTCTGAAACATTGCTTGTTTACACCACATAAGGATGTGGTCACTAATCTTCCTCTTTTTCTGGAAAATACATTGGAACTGTTAATGCTCCCCCCAGATGTGTTTTGGGTTTTTTTCTGGCTTCAGTTACACCACGATGTATTTTAGGAAGGTATTTTAGCAAGATGTATTAAGAAGAAGAGGCACAGCTCTTTGTCAGTAACGTGATGGTGATGGTGTGCAGGTGACATGAGGGTCTGCTCACTGCCTTGCTAGTGCCTGCTGATGGGGAGGGACAGGGAAAGGGGCCTAGACTTAAAATCTTTTAACACTTCAGAGCTCTGTTAACCAAACCTGAACTCTGGTTACTGAAGCACCCTGACAAATTCCTGGGTTTCTCTGCAATAAGTTAAAATTCAGAGCCCTTTGCCAGGGGATGCTGTAGAGGCCAAGTATAAATGGATTCAAAGGGGAGTTTGATACATTTTTGGAGGATGAGACTGTTGGTTCCTATTAAATATGGTGGTCTGGATACAACTCTTGGCTCTCAAAGTTCTTCAGTACTTGGTTGGCAGAAACTAGAGAATATACCAGGGAAAGTTCAAGATCTACTTGTCTTCATTAAATGCACTTTTTCATAAACAATGACTACGATGCAGTATTGGAAACAAGATACTGTATTCAGTTCACCTTTGGTCTGCCTCTGTCTCACTTCTCATAGTTTTATGCTGATTATAATTCTTTGCAATTGAAACCTGTAGCCATTCTCTCCATAAATAAGTGAAACAAATATTCCGTGATGGTTCTGTAACTTCTTTTTTTTCTGTCCAGTTTCTGCTTTTAGCAACTTAGATGAATCAGTATTTTGTCTTCAGCAATACGCTAACGATAGTTTGTAACAGAGATCAAAACCTCTTTTGAATTCTCTTATGTATCCTCCAGATATTTTTTCTGGAAAGAGAAAGGCCAGCACTGGGGCCAGTTCAGGAAAGTGCTTGAGTACATTCCAAACCTTGCTCCTATTTCAAGGCATCACACATGGAAACGCTTAATATTAGGCATAAAATTAACTAGATGGCACTGAAACCCTAGTTCACTTCAGGAGAAATAAGAACATGGCTGAGTTGAAGCAGGTGCTTAAATGCTTTCGTGAAAAAGGACACTTCTCTGAAGTGGGTCTGGGAAGTACACAGTAGATTGCCTGGCAGGGACAGCCTCTTGTGTACGGAGGCAGAATGATACACTGGTGTCACATCCAGCATCGCATCCCCATACCATCACCAGCTTGACCAGCTGCAGGTCAGCCACACAACTTCCCTGTGCCTCATTTTCTGACCTTCAGGACAGGGAATTAATATATTCATCCCTGTTTATGAAAGGCTCTGAGATCTATGTGTCATAATTACCCAAGTAATTATCTGCAACTTTTGTTAAATACTGTCTTTCCGAGAAGAAATGGCACATGGAGTTTTACCTAAGATTTCATTTTCCCGGATAACTTGTTTAAATGTTTTTCTGTGGCATCAAATGCTGGACTTCACTTTCTGTTTTCTTATTTTGATTTTCAACCTATTCACAGAGTGGTAAACTTGCAGCTAAAATACTGGATAGGACAGCTGGCTGGAAAAGCAGGCATGTGTTTTCTTCGACAATTTTAAGAAACGTTTTCTCTCTTTGATCAAGCCTTTGATAGAAGTGTTGTAACTGCTTACACTGTATAAAACCATTTTGTAGATTGTAAATAACCATTCTACTTTATAGCTGCTTACTATGTGATTACTTGGTAAATTGCTGAGATTCCTGGAATGTGCTTTGACAGTTTCAGTAGGAGCCAACCCTCATTTCAGTTTCAGTTTTTGCTATAAAAATAGCTGGAATCCTCTTGGAAACTGCAAAACTTGTTATGGTCAGAGTCAGACCAGTAAAGCAGTTCCTATGTCAATAATACCCCAGCTGTTTTCAATTCAAAAAAACAAAACCTGAAAAGAAGTTGGCTACATGCCACTGCCACAGATGGAGATCTTGAATTCTAAATGCAATTCAGCAGCAGTTCCTTGCCCCCTCCATTTAGTTTATTTGGATTTGTCTCTCCTGTGCAGTACACTTAGACCTGGAAACAAATCCATCAGTTTATACTTCCCCTACAGGGACCCCGGCTCTTTCCTTTACCTGCTCAAATTCTTTGCAAAACCAAGAAATTATAAAAGAGGCTGGAAGCTTGAGGTCTGGCATTTTAAACATTGATGATATTGATAACCTGAATTACACTATACAAGTTACAGAACAAACGTACTCTCTTTTTGTTGTATAAATAGTAAAGATTTCCTAATACAGCATTGAGCAGTGAATGCTGAAAGGGATGGATTGCATTCTGTAAATCCTTCTCTGTTAAAATAATCAATGTAAAATGTGGTGTGTTGTTGCTGGAGGAGGAAGGTGGCACACACCAGCCTAAAAAGAATTAGGGAAACTGGAGCTTTTACATATTTGCTTAACCATGTCTGCCTTGGAAATTTCTGTGCAAAAGAAATGAATAACCAAGCAATAAGCTGAACATTTTTAAGGAAGTTAATTTAAAAAGACATTTTCTATTTGGCAGCTGCACTACTTTTGGTTACGCCCTAGGACACTGGCCAAAGAAAAATTTCCTTGTAATCCTTAAAGGAAACAGAGTCCAAAAGCTTTTCCAGCACTTCTATTTGCTCTAATTTTCTGCTGTTACTTATATAATGAGCTATTCATCTGATGATTTTAGACCTGGAAAGTAAAGCTCTTGTGACCAGCTTGTGAAAAGGATCTAAGTGCTTTAGAGCTGTAGGAGTCTGGGAATCCTGAACGTCGTTCCGTCTTTTAAGCACTTCTTTTTTCTTTGAGTGGCAATGTCTCCTGCCATAAAGAACAATACAAATATGAAAACAGTAATCACTTAAACGATCCCTAAACCTTCTGCCTCTTTTTTTTTTTTTTTTTATTTTGACCAAGTGAAAACTCAAATTGTGGACCAGAGTTTTCAAGCTGTCAAAGGATTTTGACTGCCCAACTTCTGAGATGTGTTCAGGAGAGCGCTTCTTTCTGAGCATCAGCAGTCAATATTTGCTGAAGCTCATGACCCTTTGAAGTTCCCAGAGTTGAGCACCAAAAATCACTAGTCATCTTTAAAAGATCTTAGACTGACTTCTAAAGCTGAGATGAAATTCTGTGATCCTAACCTGCTGCAAGAAGTAGTTCCTATAGCAAAAGGTTAAAATAGGGAAAAGGAACAGTTAACCTCTTTGGGGGCTGACATCCTTCCCATTACAGCAACCTGATGAAATTCTTGTCAGTAATGTTTAGTCTGTTCTCCAATTCTACAACTTTCCCTGCTGATTCTTCTGAATCTGATGGGGCTTTTTTCACTTCCTGTCTTTTAAAACTGCAGAGCAGCTTGTTTTGTATGTAGTTAAACAGCTGTCATCTCTCACCCTCAATATCTATCTATTTTATTGTTGGCTGAAGTCATTCCAGGAGCCAGCTTATATTAGCTTGTTTATAAAGTTCATTGTAATAACAACAAAAAAAAAGAAGAAATAAGTAATAAACATCAGGTAGCACCAACAGTAGTAAAATAATTTAATAACCATAGAGTAATTCCCATATATCCCTATGCTGCATCTTAAATTGAGCTGGAAGATATTTCATCTAAAAGCTGGAGCCCAAAATATGTGTTTCTGGCGCATTGCCACCGGAGCTGTGGCTGTGGTGCTTCACCAATAAAATATTACCACAGCCTTGGTAACTATTGTCTTCTCCGTAATTTAGTCTTTTGACAAGACGACATGAACGTTTGGCAGGCCTTCATGTCAAGAAAGCCAAGAGAATGATATTTCTCCCCCCCTCAGTGAAGAAGAGTTCACTTCACAGACTAGCTTTCTTCTGGGAAAGGCGAGGTCAGCGGAAAGCAGGTTATTTTTAGGGGTCATATACCACCGAGCCAAGACTCCCCAGTGCTAGACAATAATCAGCTACTGGGTTGTATTGTTTTGTTTTGTGTTTTGCAGCTGTGTGCACTTGACCATATTTTGCCAGCTGAGACATTTTGTGAAGGGGTGAGTGAGGGATCTCTAAACACAAACTCCCCAAGCTAAATAAATAACAAACCCTAACCAACCTCCCTAAAATTCCCATGTGCTCACTGAACTAATGATTTACTGCAGTGACTCTGTAACTCTTTAAGTGCGCTCAGAATTGCTGCAAAGCCAGGCAAAAAAGTGTCTGTCGTCTCTCTGTATTCTGATCTCGTCTCTTGCTTGCCTGTATTCTGCTGGGATTTCACTTCAGTGGTATTTAAGAACTTTTTCAGCTGCGGGATAGCTGCACATACCATGCAGTACCAGCTTAGGATGTCCATTGCATATTCTGCCTATTCTGCATTTTGTTGCCTATTCCATCTATTCTGCACATTGTTGCCTGAAATCCTGCGTGTTCTGCTAAGTGGGGAACTCTCACCACGCAGTGGCTTTTTGCACTTTTCTCAGACGTAAGCATCTTTTTTGCAGTTTCTAAAAAAACCCCTCCTTTCTTCTGTGGGGCTTGAATTCGACCTGCTGACTTGCACAAAAGTGCAAACTCCTTTCTGCTGGAGTTTTGCTTCAGCATCGAGCGTGCCCAGGTGCAGATAGACAGTTTTGCTCTGCAAAGTGGCATGTCTCAACTGGGAGGAGGCACCTCCCAGCCCAGCTGCATGGCTTCTGGGCTGGAGCTTACCCACAGCCAGCTCGTTTGGTGACATAACAGTAGAACATGTGTCTGCCTCTGCTTGGCCATGCAGTTGTGTGCCTACTTTTACCTCAGGTTAGCTTAAGTTGAGAACATGGGTCTTTCAGCAAGGAAGAAGAGGCCACCCAGAGCTGGCTCCAGCCCTTTTCTGCTTGCTCAGGCAGTCTGTACCCCTGTCTGTCTCTCCTTTCACCACAGCATCCCAGGCTTGTGTGCTTTGGGATTGGGGGAACGAATTGCAGTCCCTTATTATCAGTCACTTGCAGATTTGATTTGCAGAGGTGGCTCTGTTTAACTATGGTTTTAGTACGGTACAGTCATAGTCTCAGGGGAACACCACAGCAAGCTGTGAGCTGGTGCCTCCCCTGGCCTGCAGACATACCAATGATACATCCTGGCACTGGTGAGGTCCCACCCTCACCTGTCCCAAGGGTCTCAGCCAGGACATGTCTCAGCTCCCATCTTGCCTGGGTTTCCTCACCATGGGACTCACTGAGCCATGGCTGGGACATTCACCCAACCCCATAGTCCCCAAGTTTGTAACATTTACAATGAGACAAGGACCTTCTTGGTGCCTGTCAGGACTTTTGGAGATCCTTTCCTGCATTCTATCAAAATAGGGCCTCTGGTTTCTGTAATCTCTTGGGCACGTTCTACTTATGTCTTGAGTAAACAGAATCATAAACAGGTCCGACCTTACCAAGCTTTGAAATACTAATGGATCTAAAAATAACTGGGCAATGGTAGTTAAGACACAGTAGAAAGAATAATAAAACATTTAACAATTATTATTAATTATCATCACCTGAAGTTTGAGAGGCAGATAGAAACATAGAATCATCTAAGTTGGAAGGGACCTTTAAGGTCATTGAGTCCAGCCATCAACCTAACACTGCCAAAACTACCACTAAACCATGTCCCTAAAGATATTGGGTAAAAAAGAAGAGAGGGTCTGGTTCATGACATAATATGATGTTCATCTTATGATTACCTTAGATATATTGATGGAGACAATGACTTACCCATATTTATTACAAACCTTTTTGTTAACTTTTCTGTAATAACATGTACTATCAGAATCACCTTGCAATTCCTGTATTTCGCCTTTTCTCTCTGAAGTTTTCTTTTGCTTTAATTCTTTGCAGGATGATGGCCTTCCAGAGAATGAGCATCAGCTCTCAGTAGCTGGGAAAATAAAGAAGCATTTCAACACAGGCCCCAAACCGAACAGCACGGCAGCTGGAGTTTCTGTCATAGCAGTAAGCATCTGAAATACACAGCTAAAACACTTAAATATGTGTCCACAAGACAGTGTGTGTTTAGGACATGCCACCAAAAGAAAGCAGAGAGGGTTAATCTTTAGAAAATTATAGCATTTAATTAATAAAAATATAGTGAGACTGGTATTCTGCACAATTTCTCCATTGATCCTCCTTGTGAGTCACATTGTTATTTAACAGCCCTAGGAGATCTAACAGTACCCACACTTCCACATTTTACCAGAAGATCAGCGGACCTGACTTCAATGTAGATTCAACAATTTGAACTATGGGATCATGACATTTTACTTGGCAGCAGAATCATCACATGGATTGAGGCCACACAGAGGGTGTAGCAGAAGGACAGCAGCACTTTTAAATGGAAATTACCTCAAAAGTGTAACAGAAAATCTGTATGGCAGCTTAAGCTTCTCTCCTCTGAAGACATCAGAGAGACCTATGATGCCTCACTGCTACCTTCATAGTTGATACGAGTATAGCCACTTCAGATTTAGCTGAGTAGCAGCATTTTATTGTATGGCCACATGCAAGCTGCTTCCCGTTAGGCAGAAGGACTTAACTGGGTAAAGACTTAGTGGAGCTCCTTGCTGCCTTCTGTCATGTTGCAATTCCAGTCTAGGCATTCCAGGTTAGAATGTGTTGGACCTTCTGAAACCAAGCTTGACCAAACTTTTGACCAAGCTTTACTGAGGTTTCAATGGCATCCTCAGTGTAGCATACATCGCATACATTTGTATTTTTTCCCCAAAGATGAACATGTGTATTAGATATACATGCCCACAGAATATATTAGGGGTATTATGAGATTATTCATACTAATGCCATTGAATAGTAACATGCACATCCTTCACATTTTTGATACATCTGCCTGTGTTTGTAAGCTTTTCTTTATTACTCATGGTAATGTTAACGCTCCAAATAGTCGCTAAAAGTAAGTGACACGTTAAACATAACCATTCCCATATCAGATTACTCAGTGTTCATTCCCAGCTTCCATAAATTGCAGGTGGTGTGACTCCACATGTACACTTTCTTGTACTGTTTCCACTTTCATGTTTCTCAGCTCAGCCCCTCCAGTGGTGAGTTAAATCAGCGTGAAGTAAACTCAGCTCAGCACATGCAATCTGGCTCACAGGTGTGAACTGTTTGTGTAGCAAAACGGATACTCTCTCAAAGTTACTTGGTATAAGTACTTAAAATTTCAAGCTGTGCCTCTCTCATATTTTTTCTTTACTCTTTCCAACCCTGGACGTCCTCAACATGGAAGCAAGTTGTTCCTCATGCTTTTCCTAGATTTTCTCAGTCATCAGCTAACATAGTCAGCATTTACATAGTCAGCATTTATTTATTTTCATTTTTAAGCAATAATACTGCAACAGCTCTCCCACAACTAAAACATCACATACCCATTGCTCATCTGAAATGCAGGTATGTTCTGTATAGACTAGCTGAAACCGTATTCCTTTCGAATGGACTGCCAGCACGCTTGTCCATGAGAATTACTGCTCAGATCCTCCATGCTAATAACTTCAAAGCTTAAAAGCAAGAAATGACGCCTCTGTCCTCATCCATCCCTCGCCTCCTTTATGTTTTTGATTTCCCCACCCTCCTCTTTTTTTTTCTTTGCCCCAGTCGCTCTGCCAAGGAATTGTTTACAGCAGTTTGACACTTGAGTAATGAAAAAGGCACTGTAGTGAATCTTTCCACGGCAAAACATTATACATCAGGAAAAAAAAAAGTACTTGTATAATTATATTCTTAATGGATTTTATTTGTTTTTAGTGTTTGGAAATTTAACAGATTATTTTTAGTGATCATCTCTATGGGTGAACATCATACTCTGGCACAATTAATCCTGAAACTTGGCCTATAAAGTAGAAATGTTTAGAATACTTTTACAGAATTCAGAAAGTGGCTTGATTAGCTTGTGTCAATTATTTTCTAAAAACTTGGAAGACAGGGGAAGTATAGATCTCTTTAGTGTTTTGGTAATGTTCCAGAAAGCTAGATAATTCCGATTTCAAGAACGCATTACGTTTATTTTCTACAAAACTAATTTAATAAGTAAAATCAAGCCAAAAGCAAAACAACAAAGCCTTTAATTGTTGTTTCTGCATTTGAAAGCATACTTAATATACATTTGACATGCATGTCATCAGGGTTTTACATTTGGGAATCTTCCTTTAACTATGCAATCTCAAATATCATATAAGTAAATCTTATTAACGAAGACTGCTCTACATTTAGAATTGTCAAAGTATGTACAGATGCTGTAACATATTGTTCAGCGCTAAAGATGTGCACTAAGTATATTTCCTACAAAAATACTGTTTTATTGTGCCTGCCTGTATGTTTACTGTAACTTTTTGAGAGAGTGCTTGTGTGTATGATATATAGAAATGCCTTCTATATATTATATAACACATCTGTACCTGTGTGTGTGTTTGTGAAAATTTGTTAATATGTGCATATATTTATATAGCTTACTTAAGAGTATAAAAGATAAATATTAGCATTATTTTGAGTTTTATAACAACTCTATTTATGTACACAGAGAGCAAATATGTGGTATTTAGTTCTTAATTTCTCCTCAGACTGGTATGATCTTATATGCCTGTTTTCTTTGGTGGTAAGAAGTAACACACCTCAAAGATCTCAAGCAATATTTTTCATATGCACCAATTAAAACTGTAATACGAAAATTAAGTTCCTAAAAATGTGTTTGTGGTCAGCTTGACTGGGAGGAAGTTTGAAGCCATATGTATTTTACATATGTCAAATGTGGCTATGGCTTCCTTCAGCAATGTCCGAATACATTGTATTGACTCTTTTGCTTCGGACTTACATCTGCTTTGTTGATGTGGTCAGTAAAAGTTGTCTCTGACCACTCAGGGCAGAGACATCCTAAAAGTTCTTATGCACGTGTCCAGACTTCAAGTTTGTCCACATTTGAAAGGATTTGTGCGCTTGGACAAACTACCATAATGAACAAAGTAGTTCCTTTGCTGATGTAGTAAAAGATGATTCCTCAAACAAAATTAAGTATACAGGCAAAGAGACTTTTCTGTTGATACATTAATACATCATTAAAAGTTCTGCCAGCATAACTATGTCAGTTGGGAAAAAATTCCCTTAAACCAACATGGCTTTGTCAGCAAAATTTTAATTGGAGAGCTAGATTTTAAAACACCAAGAGGATTAACAAGTCCCTAAAAAACACTGCTTGCTGATGGCAGAGTATGTAGGAGAAAGATCTTGCAAACTCTTGTTGTAGGCATTGGCTACTGGTCTCTGTAGGAGACAGGGGCTGGCCTAATGCCCTTCTGGTCTGTGGCACGATGGCCACGTTACTGTTAAACATGTGCCAAAATATTTGCGGGATCAGGTTTCTCATCCAGCTTGCCAATAGAAACAGTGCTTTGTAGTTCCATCATGGTGTTTATAAAAGATACCCCAGGAAAAACATAAAACCAGACTTTTACTAAACAGTCTTTTTTCAATTTGAAGACAGAGTTTTTTCCTTCAGTTCTGCAGGTGTGTCATCCCTTTTTTTTCTTTGGCCATAAAAACAATACCCTGTGGTTATACCCTCTGGGCCTTAGTGACAGGGGCTAAAGTGACAAAGAGCCAAAATAATTTTTTAGGAATGCTTCTGCAGTTCAAAGGTGTACTGTAATTCCTTGTATGAACACATCGTTTGTGTTCTTGTGTGAAGTGTTAAAGCTTTGCCTGTATGTTGTCACTTTTGTGCTTGTATTTTTGCCATTGTTAAGGCAGAGGAAAAGGCTAACGATAATCTCCTGTTAAAGAAGGTGTGAGGCCTCTGTCTTGGCAATGGGAGTGAACTCCAGCTGGAGACTCAGGGGAATGGAGTAGGACAGCAAAAGAGAAAAGCTACTCGGAAAGTCGGTGCAGGTCTCTGCCTCTTGCAGGGTCCCGGTGGGACTGGGGACATGGGTGGAGGGCCACTGCCTGCCGTCCAGCAAGGTCAAGGCAGCAGATGGGTCAATGCCCTGTGTTCTGCCGATTTTAAAATAAAATTACAAATTCCAAGCAGCATTTTGAGCAGTTTGGGATTTCTAGGATGGTGTGGAAGAGATGCCAAGTTTAGTCTGTGAGTTTTGCTTGGCTTAAAGATGAACCACTGCCTCGTCTGTCACTTCCCATCTATTGTCTGTGTTGTCCTGGGATCACTGTCCACTTGTCGGGTTACTCATGGCAGGATTTCCACACCAACAAAATTGTTTCAGCTCGTGCTAGGACGGACCTCTCCCGATTTTCTGTATAGTACTTCTTAGCTATTCGATTTTAAGGCAATATTTTGGATCCGCTTTTCAAGAAAACATCCCTTTTGTGCATTTTATGTGCAACATACAAGGAAACCAGTAGATGGCAATAGCAGACCAGTGTAGTTAAGCCAACAGAAAATTAGGTATAAGCTTCTCATGGCTTTAAACAGGAAACGTCCTTTAAATAATTCTAAATAAGATGAAAGCGGCATTGTTTTAACAAAACGGAATAAATTATTAAATTCTACACTTGCAGGGGAGTCATCAAGAAAAATTTAAATTTGCAGTTAGCTCCTAGCTACCCTCGAAGTGGTTGGTAACTGGAATGTGTTGAACTGCTTTTCTGAATTTAGAATTAGAAAATGTCATCAGTATTGGAAATATATGCCACGATCTTATTGAAGCACAAAATGGCCTTTTCTCTTCATAGGGCAAAATGTGAAAATCATCGCAACTAACAATTTTAAAGCAGGCAGAGTACCCCTCAAGATATTTTCCCCTAAAAATTTGACTCGGCTAAATGATGTCTCCGCCGTCTGTGAGTGTAGCACAGAAGGGTTAGAGAAAAAACATATTTTCTTTGTTCCTATGCACATGATTCTGCTAATGATAAACTAAACTTAAAAGATCTGTATTCCTTAAGTAATATCACCAGCACACTTTCCTGGACACAATGTTAAGTTCATTTCCATTTTGACTTTAATTGGTGCAATTTTAAACTGAATACTTTTGTACTGTTATCTTTTTGAGCATGAGGTGTAAGCTGAAATGATAAACAATGTTATTCATGGCTCTGAGTAGTCCGACTCTCCAAGGTTAACGCATTTCTAGAAATGAATTACCATGATTGATGGGGTATCAAAACCTGATTCTTTTCATCTTTACACATTCCATGATTATGAAGCAGTCTAATTTAAGCCTTGTGTAGTCTGTCTAGCCTGCTCCTTGTGACGGTTGCACTGCATTTTTTTAAAAATTATTAAACCTCTCAGTTCAATTGCAAAAGATAATTTTCCATTACTGGTATGTGCAACTTAAAAGGGCACTTCTGTCTTTGGAGGTAACAAGATATTTGTCAGACTTTTAAATGAATGCATTATGCATTTAGTAACCTATTTCGCAAACTCCATTTTAGTTTGAATAAATTGGCTTCTAATTTAGCAAGACCAAATCTGGAGTTAGTATCTTTTTCTTTTATTTCTTTACTTCTTTTTTTTTTTATTTTTTGTTTTCGTCTCTGGTACATAGCTTTAGGATGTTAGATAAGTGCCTTCTGAAAGTGAAAACAGTAAATATGCACTAAATAAGGAACAGCTTGCTCTGGAGTCTGAATTCTTTAGCCTAATGTCGATCCACTGAGTTGCCCCGTTTCTCTCTGCTCAGCTGGACCACGGGTTTACCATCAAGAGATCAGGGTCTTTGGACTACTACCAACAACCAGGAATGTATTGGATAAGGTATGAGATGGTGCAGCGCCAACAGTCAGTGTTTCCATGGCAACGTGCTGGCAGTCTCCATTAACCAGTTCCTTCAGTGGATAAACATGCTTTTTGATTTGTTATCCGGTCCATATGCTGCTTTATCAGTTTCGTTTTAATCTTGATTGAGATGCCACACCCCCTCATTCCCTTTCTTCACCCATCCCTCACACCCACATCGCCAGCTTTCTTTTCATTGCACATGCTCAGTATCAATTTCCCCTATAGTTAAAAGGACAGTGTATATAGAAAATCTACTAGATATGCTGAGGTACGCACCCTCCCCCTCCCTATTGCTTGTTAAGGCATCTGCTTCCCCTGCGCTCCTGTTTTGAAACACACGGAGCAGCAACAGGCTCTCAGCATATATTTTCCTCTTTTTCCATGTGAGATGTCGAGCTATATACTGTCATTTTAAACCCACTAAACACAATCCTTACCTTAGATTGAACAATGCATTTACATAACGCGGGCCGTAGAAACTCTCCCAAGTTCAATGAAATACAATGCATTGTATGTGCTGGTAAGCTTGTGTTTCTAACAATGCATTCTTTCTCTTTTCTTTTTAAAACCCTTCTGATGCCTATTTATTTTGATTTGGTTATTTTAAATATTGCATGAGTCCTTTGAATCTATTTTTCTTCATTGTGTAACTGTGCCAGGGTTGTCGTTAGCTGGCTCGACCTGTATGATGAAATGGGACTCTGGGCGGGAGGGGGTTATTCTGGAGTTGGGGCAAGGAGGGATCCAGGTCTGATAGCCCACGGGAGGCGCACCTCCTCAATCAATCCAGAGCCCTGGAATTTCCATCAAGTGGTTATTTGCTGGCTTTTTTCCTTCTCATTACTCACAAGACCCACATTTTGATAGCTGGAGAAATTTTTATAAGTTTCTTGCGAAACCTGCATTTTCTAACACTGCAGTGATTGAAGCCTTTAAAAACTTGTCTGTGAGGTATTTGGAAAAACTCAGCAAATTAACTGCATTAGTGAAACAGCAGAGATGGTCACTACAAGTGTTTCCAGTAGAGTAGAACTCCCACCCTGGATCATTTCACCGAGTGCATGGACCGGGCTACAGCACAGTTTCCATCAAACGTAGGAGTTCACTGAGCACACACTGAGGGTCAAGTAGATCCTGATATGGATGTTCTGGGGAAAGAAAAAACAACAAAAAAAAGAAAAAACAGAAAGAAAAAACAAAAGTAATCCATTTTTCAGGCAAGAAGTAGAAAAGTAGTTCCTGTCTGTCAGCTGAATGCTGGCAAGCAAGAATTGAGAAACCCTTTCACTCCAAGTGCTCAAGTGTGCAGCACTACCTGTAATTCCAGCCTATCGCACTTGTGTTGGGGGCTATAAACCTGTGACGACCTGGGAGGACATAGCAAAACCTGCTTAGTCTATCTTGTCACTGGGCATCGTGCTTTGCAAGTTCCAGCCCTCTAACACAGCCGAGAGACAGCAGCACAGCATCTGTGCCTTTTGGTTTTGAAGAAGGGGAGAACGGGGCCTGAGTGCCCAGCTTTAGCTGAGTGTGGGTTTGATAGTATTACAGGAATTTTTTCTTTTCTACTTACAAAGGAAAGATGGCACTTTGCGTAAAGCAGGACTTTGTCAAATAGTTCCAAATTTAATGCCTCCTCTGTAAAATGGGGGAAAAGGTCACGTGAGCTTTATTTATCTTCCTGGAGTTTAATTGCCATCCAAGATCAGCTTACACTCCTTCTCTGCTTTGCTATTTTTATTTTACACCAAAAAAAAGGAAAAAAAAACCCAAAATCAAACCTTCTTTCCACTTGCTATACGCAATGTTTGGATCGTTTAAAACCCCGACTTCAGGGGGAGCAGACCACCAGAAACAGGAGCCTGTGCTAAAAGCGAGCATCTCTTCTCAGATTGGCCTTGACTCAGTTTAACTGCATAGCCCAGATTTTGAAACAAACCATATGCATTTTGAGGAGGTGGGGGCGGGGAGGGGGGGAAGAATACTCTAATTCTGCAACTTGGAAAATAAATAAACGCTATAAAAAAAAAAAAAAAAGGCCATTTGACTAAAGCACTAGTAATGGCTGCNTTTCACTCCAAGTGCTCAAGTGTGCAGCACTACCTGTAATTCCAGCCCATCGCACTTGTGTTGGTGGCTATAAACCTGTGACGACCTGGGAGGACATAGCAAAACCTGCTTGGTCTATCTTGTCACTGGGCATCGTGCTTTGCAAGTTCCAGCCCTCTAACACAGCCGAGAGACGGCAGCACAGCATCTGTGCTTTTTGGTTTTGAAGAAGGGGAGAACGGGGCCTGAGTGCCCAGCTTTAGCTGAGTGTGGGTTTGATAGTATTACAGGAATTTTTTCTTTTCTACTTACAAAGGAAAGATGGCATTTTGCATAAAGGAGGACTTTGTGAAATAGTTCCAAATTTAATGCCTCCTCTGTAAAACGGGGAAAAAGCTCACGTGAGCTTTATTTATCTTCCTGGAGTTTAATTGCTATCCAAGATCAGCTTACACTCCTTCTCTGCTTTGCTATTTTTATTTTACACCAGAAAAAAAAGACAAAAAACCACCAAAACCAAACCCTCTTTCCACTTGCTATACACAATATTTGGATCATTTAAAACCCCGGCTTCAGGGGGAGCAGACCACCAGAAACAGGAGCCTGTGCTAAAAGCGAGCATCTCTTCTCAGATTGGCCTTGACTCAGTTTAACTGCATAGCCCAGATTTTGAAACAAACCATATGCATTTTGAGGAGGTGGGGGCGGGGAGGGGGGGAAGAATACTCTAATTCTGCAACTTGGAAAATAAATAAACGCTATAAAAAAAAAAAAAAAAGGCCATTTGACTAAAGCACTAGTAATGGCTGCCATCAGCATACAAAATGACACATCCCTGAATAATGGGCTGGAGCAGATGGGCGATAATCTCTCTTATTCATACATAAACTGCTCTGTTTTCCAGCTGGGGGCAGTAACAACAATGTTTGTAATTAGTGCTTTCTAAACAGGGCACCTAGTGTGGAAAGGCAAATTGGGAGAGCAGGGCTCCTAGGCGTAGATGCTTAATTAGAAATGCTCTAACAGGGGGTACCTACGAACAGGCACTGCCCTGTGTTTGGTCCTCTTTCATCTCCAAGAAACAAGCAACTGCTCTAGTGACCAACATTTTAGTCTAAATAAAACCACTTCGATATAGCAAGTGTTTACTTTTTAGCAGCGCAAAGGCAAAGCATATGAAAAGGTTCATCAATTCCCATCTATAAAACAGTTGATTTATCACAGGCCCATGAAAATTAACCTGAATTCACATGTACAGCGAAAAATGAAAACGGGTCCCAAGGAAAATGTAATGCTCCCTTTGTTACCGTTAAAGTACTCATTTCTTCTCCACTCCTTAGATCATTTTCATCTCTCGTTTCTAGTAGTCTTCTAAAATATCTTTTTTAATGGCACTATTTCCTCTTTCAATCAACCAGAAAACCCTTTCCTTTCTCTGCCTAAGACTTCCCTATTCAAAGAGCCTCAGAGTCCTAATTTTCTGAGCACTCACTCTGCATCCCATTTTATCCCCTTTCAGTAAGATAAGTGCAAAAGGGATATGACTTTTTTGAGATACTAAAATACAACAAATCTTATGTCCAGTAACAGTTGTTATAGCAGGTATGAGATCCTGGAAAATCTTACAATGTTCCTTGCATATGAGGAACAGAAAAAAAAGCACAGGGGCCAAATCAGTAAAATCATTTGGACCCCAAACTGCTACATGTTTTTAAAGCAGCTCCCCTAAGGCTGCCAGGACATCAGCCCTGCAATCAGAAATGCAGAAAAGGTCAAAGCAGCCTCAGCAGTGACTGAAACCTGTAGGTCCCAGTTAAAGCCCCTCAATCTGGGCTGCCCCAAGGCTGGTGAAACGCTGGTGTTCTTGGTAGCCAGGAAAGCCAGCCTTGGTGCAGGTAGGGAATGCCCATGGTGCAGTCACATCTTCATTCACCCCAAATTAATGAGGTCAACTGAAGTAGAATACAGCAGAGATCACCCATCTCTGAGCAGAGATACTGTTTTGGGGATTTCGGGGTTATTTTTTCTCCAAAGTCAGCCTATTCTCTGATAGATCTCTTTGTAAAAGGTTAAAGCTAATGCATTCATCTTTTATAATTTCCCTTCTACTGGAACTTAGCAACAGTGACCACAAAAAATCCAAATGGCACCTGCATCATCCTTCCATAACACCATAACTGATAGATTTTTACTTTCTTATAAAGAACTTTTCTTTAAGATGTACTTAACTGAGGCTTTTAACTGTTTGTGTGACTCCATTTTTTGGCTTTCTTATAAGTAAACCAGAATATTAAAAGAGAAAGTATTTCAAGCCCACCCCTTAGCCCCAAATGTTGCAGTGTCCAGTCCATAGCCTTCTTCAGCTGCATTACCTGTTCCTCCTACCAGCAGCACATTTTGAAGGCAATACTTTGCATAACTTATCAATGTTTTCTTCGACCCTGAACTTCCTCGCTGGTTCTGGTTTATGTCTGCATCTTAAGCTGCTAGTGACCAAATGACCTGAATTTTCTGCCTTTTCTGGGCTGATTCAGAATATGAAGGGAGCACCAGAGCGGGTGTATCTAACGTAAAATATTAGTATATGTATAATCTTATACTATGTAAGATTAGCATAAAATGTTAGGATATGTTATCTTTTATGTATCTGCAGACATTATATAAAAGCTAAAGAAGCAAAATACAATCAAGGAAACTTATGGGAAAGTCATTAATGATCTTATCATGTAATGACAATAGCAAGGAGATAAGTTACATTAGATGCTTAATGAAATCATCAATCCAGTCAATACCGAATTCATAAAATACTGGATTTTAAAAATACAGTTCTCACTGTCACAGTTAGAAAAAGCATCTGAATAGCTCATTTGAAAGTCCATAGTTCCATCCTCTGTCTTTGGTTCCTAATTCCCATTACTCTGCATCTGTCAAGTTACTTACACCTGTCCCATGTGGATACAATACACTTTCAAGTCAAAAGTTACAGCCAGACATCTTGACAATGGGACAAGGTAGTTGGGAATCAGACTTGCTATCTGTAAAGTACCATTTTTAATAACATAAAATCCTCTGTAAATGGAATCTTGGTAAAAACAGGCAAACATCTAAGCTTATTTAAAAGCTCGGCTCCTGCTCTTTGACTAAGAAAACCACAACTGATTTACAAACTATAAATAAAATTCACCCATGCAAACAACTTGGCACTAAGTCTCTTCCACGTGTAATTGAAACCAGCTGAGGAATCGTGTCTTTAAAAAGGGGGGATGTCAAAGAGTAAACACAATCTTAAATATAGCAATATGAATTCAGCAGTTATATGTGTAGAATACATGTCTTTGTATTCACTCAACAATACAATACAAAGCATACATCAAATTGATTTGGTTTTCTTTCTTTTTTACTTTCATTTTAGCTAAATTTCATGCCCAAAGTTACATGGTGCACTAAAGGACTGGCCTTTTGTATTTGGAGGTCTAGGTTCAAATCCACTCGATTAATTTGTCCCCTCGATGTGGTCATTTGCACGTCTCCAAATCACCGTGTAACTTGACTTAGTTATAGCTTGTGCCTGGGGGGCTAAAAATAACATGTGTCTTTCGCTCCTGGACTGAGGTGCATTGCTAAGTTTGAAGTACTCTCCAAAAAGTGTCTTGAATCATGTATCAATCTCACACATATATATATATACTTATATATATATATAACCTGAGAAACCCATGGAAAAAATAAAAACAGGTCAGACTGAAGGGCTGCCTGGCTCGTGCCATTAGCATTCTTTAATGCTCATTTTTACAGTGGGGAAACCTGCCGTTACATATCTCAACATATCAAGGTCACCAGCCAGAAGCTGAAGGAAATAGGATAAAATTGCCTAGGTGTGAGCATTTAAATACGTGCATACACGTATATGCATATAAAAGAATGCACTGAAAGAGAAATACTAGTGTTTCAATACATATGCCCGTGTAATTCCACACACTAAACAAAGCATCACAAAAATTGCAAACGAATAGCAAATATGCTCCTGCAGAATGAAAGCGAGTGAAGGGAAGGGTTTCTTAGATTAATGCACGAACAGCTGCATCCCCAGTTCAGTCTCCTGGCTGGTATGAATAATGGATGGGCTAAGAGGCAAAATGCACAATAATGTTCTTTTATTAATGAAAGGAATATATATCTATATTTGGTGGCCAGCAGTAAATTAAGACAAGTGAAAAGAAAAACAGTCACTGCTCACATTCATAAAATGCAGTTACTTCAATCCAATAATTACTGACCTGACAGAAAAAATCACCCTGCAGCTAACATAAGGTGCTTCCCTCTGAAAATCCAACGTATATATCAGAGCAGTTGTAGGTTTTGAGTGTCTGTTCATAAACACAGAGTTCAATGTTTTCCAAGAAAAAAGAATTTGCATGGCTCAGGAGTCCTGCAACATCAAGACATAGGAATCAGGAAGAAGATGCTCCCTGTAGCAAAATCCTGGAAAAATGCTAACTGCACCTTAGTATATAGGTGACAGAAACAATGATTTTAAAAATAATGCTCCATTACTTCAAATTAAATGCATTCCCAAAAGTGGCTTGTTAACCATTTGGTACCGGGTGTCAGGATTACTAAATGTTGATGCAAAATACATTAGTGTTTAATGAAGTGCTTCAGACCCATCAGCACCAAACTATTAGAGGCAATCCACTTATCTGCTGCTGGATAAGAAGCTCTACATTTCCTCAGATGGATTGTAAGAGGACAAACGCATATCTTAAATAAGAATGCTATCCTTACAGTTTAGTTGCCATTACTATCATATAGTGCTCAAAGTTCTCACTCTCTCACCTCGAGCTGGGAAAAAAAATGTCAAAATGTGATAATGAAAATCTGGGATTTGCAGCCCTGTGAAGCATAAGTGCACTTCAGATCCTCTTATTATTTATTGAAAGAGTAGCTTAAAGTAGAAATGCCCTGGAAATCCATAATGGACTGGTTCATGCATCGGTGAACCACCCAGCTGAATAGTAGATGAAATAATAAATCTATTAAACCAAGGCAATGCGTATAAGAGGCCTTTGTTAAGAAAACAGTGATAATAATGAAAAAGCTGATTTTTTGAATATGCCCACATGCCTACGAGGGTACAGTAGGTGAAAATTGTGCTTAGAAAATATATGCAGTCGTTACTCAGGTGTGTCTTACCATCTCTCCAGCATTCCAAAGCATTAATCTATCACATCTTGAAATTCTTTTGAGATAAAAAAATAACCGTGAACTCATTAAATGAGAACTAGCATTTGTGCAGAACACAAACTGGCCATACCACCTGGCAGTGTAATAGACTTTGGAAATGCAAAACATCATTGTAACATTGGCCAGAATAAGCCCGATCTTGCGAGTTCTGTAGGATTTGTGAGTGCTCTGTCTATGGCCAGAACTAACCCATTTTGTGGTTCTGACATATGAAACACTAAATGTTAGAATATGATCTGCATATTTTTGCTTTCACTAGATAAATACTCCCTTCTTTAGTTCTCTGTGACTTTATAAGCTTTTCTTCAATAAGCTCTTTGGGTGAGAAAGGGTCTGAATGTCTCTCAGCCCACGAGAGTAACCACAATAATGCCCTTGAGTCTACAAGCATGCCTTTCTAAAGACCAATTAGATCAAGTTAAAGAGAGACTTGGGATAAAAATATAAAGAAAAACATAGCCTTGAAATGTCTCAGGAAGTTTCTGAAGGGCTCGGAAGCCAGAAATATTTGTTCCTACAAACTACAGCATAAGGTACTGGATTAGGTGAGACAATCAGGGCTTTTTCCTTAATATTTTTGATTAACAAGGCAGGAGGTGCCTTTATGTATATTTAAACAAAGGCCCCCAAAGATTTCCCAAAAACAGTAGAAAAGTAGTATCTTAGGGTTGTTTTTTTAAAGACATCTTTAAAATGATGTCCTGATATTTAATTATCTAACTAGTTTTGCAATTTCATATTTCTGTCCTTTAAAAAAAAAGCAATATCCTAGGTTAAATTTCAAAAAGAATCTTTTATGCAGGAGTATTCACTTCAGTGTAACTTATCTAATTTTAAATACCTTTAGTTTTTTACACATACATTTACCATTCTCATGTAGCAGATTTAAAAAATAAATTTTGAACTTAATACAAGTATTTTTATTTATTGGGCCAGAAATATTTAACTTTCTCAGAGGAGAGTATCTATTACCACAGGATGATGTGATGTGGTTTAAACTTTAAATAAATGCTTATTTCCTGTAAGTATAAAAAATATTTTAAATGGAAATCTGTATTTTATAGAATGGTAATATATGCCATTCTTTTCAATTTTCACACAGAATTACATACTGTATGCAGTATATTCACTGTGTGTAAAAGATTGAGGTAGTCTTCTGTTTCACATTTAAAAATAATCAAAAACTGAATTGGTTCAAGGCTAAGAAACGTAGAAGGCATTGAAAATACTAATTAGAGCTCTTAACCAAAAGATTAGCAGTAAACAAAGAAATTCTCAGCAGATGAGAAGTGCTGGATTTTGTAGCAATTATTATTTAAAACGCAGGGATGACCTTACCGAAGTTAATTATTTTACCCCTTTAAGGTAGTACTATGTAGGTTCTAGACACAAAAATAATAGTTCAGCAATTTAGCCTAACTAAATCCATTTGCTATAGTAGCTCTGTACTTTCTGTCTCTATTACATCATTATTGAATGCTGATTGCATTATTTTAGAGCAGGGATTGCTATAATGCTATTCTGCACTGGTATGATGGATTTAGGTTTCATTTTGTTCTCACAAACATGATGGCTATAAATACATCTCTGCTCTCCTATGAGGCTCGCACTATAACTGGTAAATTTTCTAGAGAAATCAGTCATGTATATCTCAAGAGAAAACAATAAATCCTTTGAAGCAGAATAACCTTTGGGCTGCATTCTTTTTAAATGGAGATTTTCATACTAGAGACAAATTTTACAAGCCTTAGCAGTTAAACCCATTCAGTTCTCAAAGTTATCTTTGCCTCCAGTGCCATGATCAGATATTTGTTTGCATTTTGTACATCACCTTACTAGCCACCTGCCTTTTCCCTTTTTGCTTTTTCCACAAAAAAACCCACAGGCCATGTTTTAAGAAGGCAGCCCTGCTTCAGAAATCAGTTAACTATGTGTCAAAGTGCTCTTACTGAATCAAGGCCATCCTGTTGAAATTGTAATTTTACAGCGATTTTGGGGACTGCAGTCTAATACACTGTAATCAAGAAAACAGCAAACCCCAGCCCCGTGCTTGAAGTCATCAGCCAGAGTCAGGCTGCCCTTACCTGAATTGCAGTTTCCCCTTGTAAATGTGGCAGACAAAGCAGAAGAAAGGATGTGGCTAGAGGTCACAGACGTCTTATTAAGACTTACATTCTCAACAGTGACAGAAACTGGACAAACTACAGTGCCCACCAAGTAAATGTTCTTCTTCCCCTTTTCTAGATACTCTAGGTAGACCTAGATAAAATTTGTGGAGTATTTAATTCGATAAACCTCAGTTAACAGGAGTAGACAGGGTGGTCAGGCTAGACAGTTCTTTCCGTCAGAGCACTTCAGTGTTCTCCCTAAGAACATCCATTGAGCGACATGAGGAGGTGTCAAAGAGCTGGGCTACCTCCTGTCGGTGTTTGTTTTTCTCTCTTGTCTGACAACTTCATCACAATCCATCTTTGTTAGCCGATTGCACTGACTTGAACATGGGTGAGTGTGTATCAGCCTTCATTAGGTCAAATCAAAGACAAGCATATATCTCTGCCTTGCCTGTAGAAACAGATTTATACTTTGAGAAGGGTGGGGGGAAGGTCAGTTGGTATTTGGCTTGAAATTTGAATCTATTAAAGGATGAAATTAAGAGCATCCAGAAGTAAAACATATGGCATCCATATATATGGTACAGTATCTGCTTGATGATGTCACCCTACCTCTTAAAGTTTGGGAAATGCACTTTTTAAAGTATTTAGCTATGTTGTGGGCTCAACCTTTCAGACCTGACTGAGACAGAACAGGTTTAATTTGGTCTGAACATTTATTATCCCTGGTACTGCAGGCCACATAAAAACTCATGGTTTTCATTAGCTTTGCATTTCACACACAGCCTAATTTCATTTATTCTTATTTTATGCCCCTGCCAGACCACCGCTCTTGATAAGGAGAGGCAGGTTTTCCGACGAAGACGCAACCAGGATGTGAGGGGACGTTATAAGGCACAGCAAGCTCCACCTGAACTCAACTCCGAATCGGAAGACTATTCACCAAGTTCATCCGAGACTGTTCGCTCACCTAACTCACCCTTTTAATAAAACACTTTTACTCAAAAGTCTTGGCTTTAACCCTTTGAGACCCTGAAAATCCTTCTGACCCTGTGTGAAGTGATTACAGCTGATCTGTCCAGCAGTAAACGCTGGGATGGTGGAACACAAAAGGGTGCTCACAGAATCTTTGTAAGAATAATTTCCTAATTGATTGAAATACTTGTTCTCTGTTTAGATTGCAACTTGCTGCTAATATGATCCTCAAAGGGTTAAGGCTATTTCGCTTTTTTATTTAAAGATAGAAGCAGTGAATGTTTTCATCAGTGAAGTTAGGAACTGCAGTATGTAATTTTAGCACATGTTAACCCTCTGAGTAAACGATCAGCTTAAATCTTGACAACCCACGTTAGGGCTTTATTCTGGCTTTTTTGCTTTTATACGCACATATCTTTTATACTACCCTAAAGTTCCTTGCCTGTTTCTGGCCAGAACAGTATCAAACGCACTATTGCTTAGGGGTTACGAATGTAGGCTTTAAAAATGACAATAAAATTAAACAGCATCTTCTACAGCATCTCGTTCTAAACCTGCATTGTACTTCCACAGGGAGTGACTGTTGTTGGAGGATATTATGCAGGCTAAATGGGAGATTCAGTTTAGGGCAGCCTTATAGTTTACAGAAGATGACATGATGATGGCCACAAAAGGTTGCTTCCATATCGTTTGCTGCTAATGACAACGCAGAGTCTTGAGAAATGGCTCGAGGATGCGTTCTGTCATGTAATGGTATGTAATGATCTAGTTGAGAAGTTCCTGGTTCCTTTGCCTCACATTCAGAAATGTACAGGCATCCTCTCAGCATGACCTGGTTATTCCGGGAGAGACATTTTTAAAGATTAACATTGATGACAATTACCCTTAAATAGCGAGTGTACTTCTAAATCGGGGAGAATACAAGTCATTTAAGATATGTGTAAAGCCTAAACTGAATTAGCAAAAGTTTTGTCTTAGAATGGAGAAACTAAAAATGATTCACCAGTTCTATTTGTAATCTTTAATAAAATGGGCATTTACACAGAGTATACATATTTCTGGTTTGTTAAAACCTCAACACAGCATTATGGCATTTTATTTAACCATTTTCATAAAGTTGACTTCCACAGAAATATTACACTTTGTAGATTCTTGCTTCAGATATGATAATTTGAAAGAAAAATTATTATAAAATCACTCAGAATTCCACTTGAATGAAAAAGGCAACTTCCAAAATCCTATTCTAAAGTAAAAAACAACACTATAAAATTTGTACTTCCTGTTATTACTCATATAAAATTGAAGTTTTCCCCTCTAATGTTAAAATGTTTTCATGGTGTTTTTGAAAAGTCACATAAATGTGGTTTCCTCTTTCTCCCTACTCTTTTTCTCTTACTCTTTCTTTCATATAATACAGCTAGAAATATCAATATGCTGCCCAAAAAGATATGCAGACTTTTCTGATCACGCTGGGAAGTAGAAGTAAGTTTTGGAGGGACAGGGCAAGCTGCCCACAGAGCCATTTCCATTCTGAGTTGTGTTTGCTCATGGAACTGTCCCTACGAGCAGTTGTGGCAGAGAATGTGTACCTGCAGCTTGTGGGAGCTAGTGTAATGCTCTTTTGCATTTCTAGTTGGAAGTATTGTTTGAACCGTATTTCAAGAAATGTTTAAATTGTTTTGTTTCTCCATCCTTTGAACTGCATCTTTCATTGTCTCAGTCATGAAAATTTATATATTAAAAACACTGAAGATTTTAAATACAGGAATTTCATCTTATGAGTCTTCACACAAGTGGTACAAGTATTTCATACAGAATGTAGTTAATTTCACCCAGTGTTAATAATCTAGAACTGAGACATTTAGTCTCAACTAGATCTCCAGACTTCCTTGGTAATACAGAGAGCTGGGCATTTCCAGGTTTGATTCATTTCACCTGTCATGTGCACACATTTCAGGCAGGACTCATGCTCTGATTCCCCTATTGCTCTCACTCCGTTGACTGTAAAAGGAACAGCTGGTGGAAGCTCACATCAGGCACCAAACTTCAGATTATGAGTTTAGTAGAATGAATCTCACCCTGAGTCGTCAGGAGACTCTGACCTCTGAATGTACATCATGGGAAGAAGGCCTATGCATGGCCTCAGTTGCTCTGTCTGGAATCTGAGTAACAACATCTTAACCCAAGTGAAGTGAACAGATGTCTTGTTGGAGTACTCCACAGGGGCAAGAGGTGAAGGGATAAAGGAACTGCCATACATAAATTCCCAGATTGTAGGCTCTGGGAAAGGGCTGTGTCTGTAGCAGATCCTGGACTGTGCCCATCCAACCTAGAGTCATTGCAGAGATGACCCTTGGTAGATAGGGCACAGCCGTTGCCACTCATAATTGCCAAATGAACGTAACATTTGGGTAGGACAGGGCTAGGACCATAGGACCAAGCCATCAGCCAAGGTAAATCCCCCCTTCCCACTTTACCTTCATCAATTAACAGTAAGTCAGGATCTGGCAGATGTTTTTCCAGCATTGCCCTTCCCACATTACATCACAGCCTTCCCTTTAGAAGAAATACAGCTCAACCATGTAAATGCAAGACATACATTTGGTGATAAAAAGGTGTCCATTAATACCACATGCTCCTTGACTATTGGGCAAATTTGGCAGTCTTAAAGCAAAGGCCAATGTTCATTCTTCTTAATTAGAGAGGGGAGTCAGGAGAAAAAAAAAAAAGCTTCACCTTATGCGTGAAAAATATTATTCAAAAACCCATCTGGGATTTTCCTATCAGCTTTGCTTTGCTTTGGAATACAGGGCTATCATTAAAATAAGATGTTTGGCTCCTTCATCTTATACCATCTTGTACTACTTAAAATGTATGTAAAAATAATCCTAGATATACTGAAATCCCTACTCATCCCCAACATCTTATGTGTTTCTGATCTTTGGTTTATGTTTTATGAACATAGCTATAAAAATATTTATTTTGAGGTATTTTTGGATCTGTGAGAGACTGGGTTTCAAATTGCTGATAGCCTCTTTTGAGGCTTCAGGGAGAGGTATCTGAGTATTTAAACTGTTTTAAAAGTGGTTTCCATGATGGTTTTAAATATATCCATATATATATATATATTTAAATATAACTATATATATGTATACTTTCATGGAAATAATCATGGTTTGGGCTTGTTTGGCAGTGACTGCCCCTTTTCTTGTCTAACCTCTGAATTCCTGGGGGTAAGTGAAGACAGAATACGTGGCCCTAAAAATACTTGAAACACCAGTGAAAAGAAGAAATCAAAGATAATAGACTATTTCTAATGCAATAATCGGGGTGAGCACATAGCACACTGTGGTCGTTTTACTGTAATACCTACCAGTCCTCCTGACTTCTTTCTTCATTTCCCTTTTGAATCATTGCATCGTACTGGTGCTAAATGTGACAACTTTTTTTTTTTTTAAATGCTTATTACATTTACAAGGCCAACTTCCTCCCACCAAACCTATGTAGTTAGCTGAGATGGATGGTAGTCGTGGTAGGTACCATCTATCACCAAGAAGATGGAGAGGAGCTCTTCCAAAGGGTGATTTGGGTCATCTAATATTTGGTCTCTGGAGATGCCTGTCGGTCTGAGAAGAGTAGAACAGGGTCACTTCCAGCTTAATCCCTCTCAATTAAATGTGTGTGAGGGTAACGCGGACTCCAATCTAAGTGCAATATTCTAGTGAGCTTACATGCAGTAAGCAAACTTTGATGTGAAAATGTAGTACTGATAGGTGATAGCACAGGATTAGTTAAGCGGTACTGAACTGGGCCTTGTCTCGTCTAGATGTATCCATCTAAGAGTTAAGCATCTAATCTAGGGCAATCGTCTAAGCTTCCCTTATAGTTGCTAGAGACTGGCTTCTCTAGCAGATAATTAAAATTCTAGGATGGATGAATCACTCGCTAGATGAGGTGCCTAGCCCAAATCTATTTAGAACATGATTTATTAAGTCATGACATATAAATTAATATTTCTGTAAGTTAACAATTTTCATAATATTAATGTACAAAAAATCCAGAATACCATGGTTCTACTCAGAGGGTTAACAGAAAAGCACTAGGCATGCTGATTACATTGGTGTATCCAAACTGCTTTGCTTTTTTAGCCAGTGTTTGCTGATTTTTTCAGAAAATTCTTGAAAAATTTCAAGTTTGAAATAATTTAAGTGTTGTTGTTTAAGGAATTTCTATAACCAAATTAATCTTATTTTTAGCTTAACTTACCACAGGAATAATATGTATCATTGATGCAGTGTAAGTCTGTAGTTATCAATTTTATTAATTCCACAAGTGATTCCAGAAATCTCTCTTTTTTTAAGTACTTACTATAGAGCTTACAATGGTGGCATAGGTGACTGAGACTGTCTTTCTTATTGGTAAACAAACAATATTGTAATTTCAAGAAAGTCCTAAGAATCAGCTTTTCAGTTTGGTAGTGTACTAGTTAGGGGAAAGCTATCTCATGACATGCATTGTGTAAATCATCTTTGTAGATGAAGATTGTTCATATTAATGAACACATTCTTTTTCCTTGACATTGTAGCAGAAACTGTTTACTTGTTAATGAACAACCAATACATTAATTTGCTTCAGACTGTTAGAGGGGAAAGTGAGATTCCAGTCATTGACAATGTTATTGCTTTACAGTAGCCCTCATCTAATTTAAATGTGGTGCATACTACAATAAGCAAAGCCAAACCTGTGAATAAACTCCTGAAAAAAGCCTGGTGGGTCTTTATTCAGTTGGGTGCTCACATAGAGTGGCGTGTGACAGCAGGAAGGCTTTCAAGAATTGTAAAAATGAAAGCGATATATCCACAAACAAGAGCTAAATTGCAATCCTTTCCCTATGGGGCATATATGTTTAAAAAAAAAAAAAAAAGAAAAGAAAAATTGGCTCAGAGGTTTGCAGTGCTACTATATTACCGCAGGGCAAGTACATTAAATCATTGTTATTTGCTAGCCTGGGGTATATGTTAGAAAATGGCATCTTTTTTATTTAGTTTAGATTGTGGGCAGGGAGAGCTTTCCCAATATTATTGCAGTGCCTGCTAGTGCTGCCATGGTTAAGGCTGTGTTAGTATTTCCATTATAAACTCTTAGTCTCAAAGGTTTTTAATTTGATCGTAAAAATTTGCTTCAGGCAGAAACTTGGCATACAATTTTTCAGCTCAGAGCGATTCTTTTCCTAAAATATGAGGGAAATCAGCTTGACCTCTTCGACATTTATTTTCTAAGTGTACACAAACATTCCCACACACAGACACAAAGGCGGTTTTTATATAGCTCATTTCAGATGTGTTGCATTTTCAAGCCTATCTCGCAGGTCTTAACTACAAAGGTGACAACTCAGAAGTTTTGGGCATTTTGAAAACCAGGGAGAAAACTCGGTGATCAAGAGCAAAAATGTTCCACATGTGGGAGAGTTTTATTTCGACGTGACAAGCATTTAAAGTTTGCCCAGTAACGGGTATGTATCTATGCCCTGCTGAGTGCTGGTGTAATTCCTAAATCCATTAGTTTAAGTCATTCCATGAAGGAAACGCTAAATGTGAATGTGCTGAATTTCCCTGTTAGTCTGGGAGAAGCAGTTTTGTGTCATATTTTAGAGTAGTACCATGGACAAAGCTGACGTGACACCAGCCAAAAGGGGCCACAAAGAGAAGAATCAAAGGAACGTGTTTTCTCTTGAGGGGAAAAAAAATTGCCTGAATAAGACAGGGTTGGAAGCTCACATTGAATGAGAGAGGTACTAAAAGCAGTTTAAAAAGCATAAGTATGGAATCACTTGAAAACTATAAAAGTGCAAGGGAGCCACACCGTGTAATGAATCCATGTGCGGAGCCAATCAGCTACTAATCTGGAGCAAATTTACAGCTACAAACAGGCATAATTAATATACAAATCAAACACACCCAGCGGCAGATGGAATTGAAATCCTAGTTCTTTTAGCAAACATAATGCAGACCTCGTCCTCATATATTCACTAAATGAGACCGTGTGTAGCTGTTTGAAGTAGTGTTACATACAGGCTAGTGGGGAAATTAGGTGTTTAAAAAATGACTGTAAATTAATTTTTTTTAATAGCAATTTTGCCTTATGCTTCTACCTTAATGGATCCTTCTGGGAAATGACAGCTTTCAAAAAGTGGTGTCTATGTATTTTATACTTGTCAGCACATATGCTTGGATAGCCCATACCAAATAGCTTCATTAAGAATGAGTTGCTATATTGAAGCTTCATGTTACCTGCAGTTTTCTGCAGCAGAGGCCAGAGAAATGATCAAAGCACCCATGAAATAAAGAGTTCATGGTATGACCCACCTGTAATGGACATGTCTTCCTAATACTTCCCAGTGATTGACTTGAGTCATGAACCACAGCACTCAGTCATTTCCAAAAGTGTTCACCCTGCCTAAGAGGGACACTGGGCAGAGTTGTGCCACTTACTTGGCATCTGCCTGCAGCACTGCACATTTTGTCAAGGCATGAGTAAATAGCAGTTTGGGAAAATAACTGTTCATGCTAAATGGCAGAGCTATAAAAAAAGCATATAGGTAGAAAATAGCCATGTCAAATTTAGTCTGGCATTTGGAAAATGGTTTCTGATCAACTGATCAAACAGATTTTTGAGAGGTTTTTTTTTCAAATGGAACCATTGGAGACAAGAAACTCCAACTGATTTTCAGGTGGAACTTGACTTGTTGATGATAAACTTTCTTATTGAGGTGTTTCTGATATGGCCTCCTATGTGTTTCCTGGTAGGAAGACATTGGACTCAGAAACCCAGAAGATACCTTGTATTTCTATGTTCCTAGAAGATTTTAAAGGTCGTGATGAGTTACTCATACACATATAATTTTAAGTGTCTGGAGAAAAAAAGTAGTGATGAAAAAGAAGTCTAGATTACTTGTCTAGGTTTACTCTCGAGAAGAGCTGACATTAGTACTATGACCGTTACTGCTACTACCATTACTACTAACACCACCACCACCATTGCCATTCAGAGCTAATTACTTTTTTTACCTACACTTATCCATTAGGTGCCTGAAATGCTTCAACATCTGCTAATAAGACCAGAAGGGTCGTACATGAATAACAGCATATACAAATTAATTTTCTTTTTAAACAGAACGCCCAGAGCTATTGAAGCTGGGGTCCATAATATGGTGAGAGTTTGAGAACTGGTAAGAGAGAAATTGGTAAATTGAGAGGGTTATTTGAAAGGTATAAATGCAACAGATGGTATGTCCAAGGGAATTCCTGGTGCTTTGTATTGCAAAGGAGAGCGACAGATTTTTTTCTCTTCACAAATCCAAGCACATAGGAAAAAGCAAATAAGCCTTCACGATATGAACTTCTGACAATTGGGCATTAATCATGAATCTTAACTAGGTGTAGTCTTTATGAAATTACTTCAGTGTAATAGGGAGTTAAAATTTCAGGTGGGTAACATAAGATCTTGACAATTTTTGCCATCGGTAGTTAAGGGGTAGGAGGACTCTGATTGACTGATGCTAAAACCAGAAGTAGTTCAAGAGAGGTGTTTCCAGAGAAAGCTGATGTGAAAAAAGGGGAGGAGGAGGACTCTTGAGCAATTCCCAGAGGCCATTTATCACTCGGCATTTGTGCTGATCTTCAGGAAAAAAAAAATTACTCAAACTTGTTCAAGGTTAAAGACAGATACACTATAGCTTATTTTTTATTTTATTAAGGAATTAATAATAACCTTTTATCTTCCACCTGAAAGAAAATTGTTAAAGGGTTAGTTGAGTGTGAAATTAAACGGCACTTTCCTCATGCATGCTAAAAAGCTTTCTACGGAAGTAGTGGCCTTTAAACAAGTTTATAAATTGTTTCAATTTAGAAAAAAAATAATTTCTTTTGAAAAGTCAGAAATTTACAAGTTACTATGTGGTTTGAATAGCATAGAGGAATCTTTAATTTTCAAGGTACTAATTAAATAATTTCTAGATGATACATATTCCTGCAAAACTAAGGAGGGAAGCCAAATGGCATTTTTCAAATGCTGACATTTATGTTAATAAATGTAAATGAACAGGAATGAGATCTGATACTATCACCTGAACTTATGAGCTTAAGTTGTTGCTTAATTTTATGTAAAATATTTGCTCAAAAATGGTAATAAAAGAGAATAAAAGGACAAATCACTTAATACTTCAACTCTAGTCTCAACTTCTAACGAGCTCATGTTTCTTGAGCAGAGAAGCATTACAATATATTTCAATTCAGTCATCACAAGCAGGCCACTAAGGAGTTACATCCAGCTGCATTCCTGAGAAGCTGTGCACAGGCTTTAAAAATTAGTCATGCAGCCACATCCTAGTTTTCCCACATAAACCTCTGCATCAAAGTGAGTCTTGATGAACGTGATTATAAAAAAAAGCGAAGCAACTATTCAAAAATTCGCACTTCATGTGTTAATTTCCCAGCACAGGAGGTGAGTTTGGATAAGCATATGGAAATCAAATATAGTTGTGGACTGACAGCTTTTGTATCTGGTGCCCTTCAACACTATACATACCAACTCTCATGAGAAATGTGAACACTGTTTTACAGTGGAAGCCTGCTAAATCCCACTAATGACTGGAAGTTTCATTGTAAATGGCTGGATTTCGGGTATTAGCAGGTGAATGGAGAAATACAATAAAAGACCAGAGGATAATACATTGCATAGTGTACTTTTTCATTTGTTCTGACAATTGATTTAGTTTTAATTTCATACTTCATACATTATCAGCAAGTGTGCTGGAGTGTAAAAGCTACAAATAAGGAGTCTGAGTAATATGAGATCCCACCAGGGCTCTCTGATTATTTTTGCTGAAAGGCAGAAAAAGTGCTATTTTATCTATGTTGATAATAGCATGTATTTTATCCTGCTCTCATTTACAAGTTAATAGTTGCTATTTAACAGCTGGTTCATGAAACAATTCTTGGTGTAGAAGATAGCTGCAAAACTAAAGAGTCTGTCAGAAGATGTCTATCTGTCTAGAAGATGAATTTTTATGATCGTGGAGATTATAAACTGAGAACAGGGTTAAAAGCATGTGGTACTTTCCCTTTTGGAGTTTGTCTTCCCAAAGAGTGTGTGCTCCATCTTACTGGAAGCACAAGTTTTTGGCACACTGAAACAAAGGCTGGTGATTTGTGAAGGCAATCTACCTTTATGAACCTTCACTGCCTTCAAACAAAACAGCCCCCTTCTCTGTCCCCTTTCACAAACCTCCAGCCCCTCCAGGACACTTGTTTTTTTCTCCTTCCTACACTCCCCTTCTCTCCAGAGGTGTAAATTTTGTACATTGGTGTGGTAAAATGCATTGGGGAAGCTGCTCCAGAAGAATAAAAAAGCTTGCCCTGCACTAATCACCCGGTTCTGTTCATTGTTCCGATACACCAGCGCACAAGGAAAAGGGGTATGAAAAAGTGACTGGTGCAATGGGAAGATGGGACTGTGTTCAACAGCAGTGGTGGCTTAAATTGTAAATGAAAGAAAGGGTAAGGTCTGAAAAGTGTCTACTGTGTCTGTTGGTATCAAGTTCTACACTGTTGTTCTTTATATCTGGATCTTTCAAAGCATTTTTATTTGGAGTAAACTGAAAGAGTGGGGTAATGTGAATAAATATTAGAGTAACAAAAGAAAGACTTGCAGGAAGTCAGGACACTTACAGTCACTTACATTTAAACATGACATACTCTGGGTAAAACTGGAAATATGCGAACAGGAGGTGTTGCCTATATGCTTTATGTTTTTCCAATGCTTTCTAAAGGACAATGATGGAAGACACACACAGAGTCTATCTTGCAGTCACTTGGCCCAAGGTGATAAATGACATATAGCTTTATTATTTGTTGCCACTTAACCTTCAAGACAGGAAAAGGCAGTTGCTGGAAACCTTAAGCCTAGAGGCTGCCCTGGTTGTAGCTTTTTGCTCTGCCCCAGAGCTGCACAGGCTTGGCAGTGTTTTCCACTTGTTGTAGTGCAGGTAGAAAACTAAACTCTGGTCACCTGCACACCAGCAGGTAGGCTTTGCACTGATGGTCTCTGCCAGAAAACACCAGCAGCCATGAGGCTCCTCTGCACTGTACGGTCATCAGCCGCTTCTGACAAGGTAAAAATTGATGATGCCTTAAATACCATTTAGTCTGGCTAAATGAAGGCAAGTGAAATCCTCTTTTTGAAATATACCTGAACCAAAGATAATAATGAAAGACACACTTCTGCAAAGGGACGGAAAAATGCAGCTATTGGGGTGCTGGTTTGTTGACTCTGTACTGGCTGTGAGCACATGCCAGGCATCAGGCAGAAAATGGGGGCCCTGTGGGCAGCTTGCAAATTGGTAGTAAATGGTCATAACCAAATCTCCCCTGGAAAGCAGATAGATTTGGGCTTGGAGTTTGCTTTTGGTTTTTTAAACAGGCAACTTGTTCAAAACTCAATCTTGCCTCCTGTTATTTGTTTCTATTATGTTCGGGGAACTGGGACTTTGGAAATACTAAAAAAAAAACCAAACCTAAACAAAAAAAAAGGAAAGGTTAACAGCATTACATCAAAGAACTATCCAATTTTTATCGTGATTTCTCCTCTTTGGGCAATGGGCAGAAAAGGAAAATAGGATCTACAGGATCTAGATTATGCCCAACTGCTCATTCTGAAGTACAGACATATTGCTCTCCAGGAAGAGAAATTGCCTGAATGGAGACCTTGGTAATTCACTATTTATTTCCCTTCATGTAATGTGGAGCTTGGTATCATTATTTTATGTGCAATTGCCACATAGTCAAACCTAAGTTCCAGGATATCCCTCAAGTTGCTATCTTTTTTATACCAGCTCTAGGTAGGAGAAACAAAATACACAGGTAGCAAATTTAATGAATGACAGTGCAATTAGGAAGTTAAACTTTTAGCACTGAGAGAGTTGTCTGTTACCAGAGTTTGCTGGATTTTTTATTAAAAACAAGAATTTGCATTTATTTGTTTGCACAGATACTGAACTTTGAAATATAGCAAGTTTAATTAAACAATGCAGTATTAAAAAAAAAAAGACAGCTCTGGCCCAAGACTTCTGAAGTCACCTGCATAGAGAGAAATCAATTTATTCTTTTCTGTGAGACCCCTGAAAAGATAAATCCACTGACCCTGAAAATAGATCTCTTTTTATTCTTGGCCACATCCATAATCCTCCTTTCTTAATAGCTGAAAAGCAAGTCATAATTAATATGCCACTAGAGAGTTTTCATTACTTCTTCAGAATTACCTCTTAATTTACTAGATTAGCCTGATTAAGTAATGAATTTGTCAGTTCCAGTTTTTCCTTAAGAATATGAAATATCTCATTTTTGACCAGGCAATGCTGAATTAAACTGCAACTGAGGAAGACATTTTGACCTAGCTTTCTTTTGTTAAAAAGTCTTTAAAACCATTTTCTTAAGGCACACCTAATTACTGGAGGCTGCAGAGCCCCACAGGCCCTCTCTACCTGCAGATTTCGCAGCAGCAAAGCTGGACGTGAAGCACAGTGGCCCAGCAGGCTGTTCCCACTGCTCTAAGAGCCATGACAGAATGGGAGGAAGGCTGCTGTAGACCACAATCCTGCCACTACAGCTGAGCAATTTGGTTGTTTACTGAAATGGTGGGTTGAAGTGCTGCTAAAGATGTACAATGGTTCTCCTGCAGAAGTGATTCCTCCCATTGACCAGAGGAGGAGAAAATCCTGATTATTTTTGTCCCTCAATGTAGTTCCGGTTTTCTGGGCATCAATGAAGAACACCATCCATCCTTCACCTGTGTGTAGTAGAAAAGTTTGATGATGTTTCTGTCTTGATTGCTTTTCAGTGGTCAGCAACAGGACAAAGGACAACTGGAACACAGGAAGTTTCACCTCAACATGAGGAGAAACTTCTTTACTTTGAGAGTGACAGAGCACTGGAACAGGCTGTCCAGAGAGGTTGTGGAGTCTTCACCTCTGGAGACATTCAAAACCTGCCTGGATGTGTTCCTGTCCTGCCTGCTCTAGGTGAACCTGCTTTGGTAGAGGGGTTGGACTAGATGATCTCCAAAGGTCCCTTCCAACTCCCACCATTCTGTGATTCTGTGATTTTACGAGAACTGTGGGCTTTTCCCTTTGGTGGTGTTGCTGTTGCTAAGAAAACACCTGTGAGTAATTAATTAGAATATTTTCTTCTAACCATGAGTCTGTAATGGATCACAAAGTGTCATTCTCTTCTCTTTACACATCAGGAGAAACTGGTCCTCGTCCCCTGCAGGCTTTCCCATTTCACCTTCACAGATAAGTAGCTAACTTGCTGACTGCCTGTACTAACATACTCAGTAGCCTAATTTTTGTAAAATATGCAGTAGTTGCCATTAAAATTTCAACCTTTACCCCTTATAGCAGCTATACTTGGAAGGGACACTTGTAGGTTCCTGCCTGTAACTCAAGGCTGATAGTACCATAATTGCCACAGGTGGAAATTTTCTGAGGCCATTGGAAAGGTTTAATGACCAGCTGTGTGCCTGTATGGGGACACAGACTACCAGAAACTGCCTTTTTCTGCCCTAAGGCCACTGGTAAAACCCTGAGAGAGGCTGAGAACTCAGTCTAGAAGCTGGAGTGGGATGGAGACTGATATACATACATGTATATAAAAAAAATGATAGATGGAGAAAGCCAAACCACAAATAACCATGTGGTACTGAAATTCCTAGAGACCAGCAGTTCACAAATCAAGAGAACATACCCAGTGAAGAGTGATGAGCTGAAAAGGAGAGCACAAAAACCTGAGACGCCGTGAACCAAGCAAAAGTTTCCAGACTGCAGGATCTCAGTGACTCATGGTCTAAAAGCTTTGGTGGTGCAGGAGCCGGCGAGAGATGGCTGGCTGCTCTGGCTGCACAGTATTTTCACACTGCACAAGCGTGCAAACGACGTGGTGATGGCAAGGGGCAATGCTGTAAGGGGGGGAGCGGGCAGCTGGTTCCCGTGGATCATGCCAGCACGAGGACCGGAGCTGGTGGTCCCAGCTCCCCACTTTGAAGACCTAGACTTTCTTCATGTTTTTCTACTCGATTTCCAAACCCATGGATTTTTCCTTTAGGCCAAATGAAGGGGTGACAGCTGCTTTTGTTTTAACCTCCTGTCTGCAGCTCTGATGTTGTGTCTGTGCTACAGGGTTACGCTCCGCTCAGAGGGGACTTTGCTGCACCTGGCATGCTGCACCCGAAACACATCAAACGGATGAAGATTTTTAGAAGTAAAGCTCTAATGGCCTCCAGTGAGTCCGTGCAACTATCGGTGTTCAGAAACTTTTCAACTTGCCCAAATCACAGGAGCAGCACGTGGCCTCTCTCTGACCCCAGCATCAGCTTAGTGGCCAATTTTATGTCCTTCCAGCAGAGCACAGAGGTATTAGAGCTCTTCAAAGAAACAACGGGAGAATGAGCTGTCAGTTCTAACAGCCAAGGCCTATGTGATGGCCAAGATCTGGTTTATTTTTTAATTTTAAGCTTGTGTGAGGTGTTCTTTAGAGAGGCAGTGGTCCGTGTGGAGGGGCAGCAGCAAGCTCCTCCAGGAGCAGTGCACGCAGCTCCACCGAGCCTTGGAGCCCACAGAAATGGGGAAATTGCTGAAAACAGTGAGGAACAGACGCAGGCCAAGCTCGAGGGTGATGGAAAGAGCATCTGGAGGAACACAGTGGACTGGGTAAAGTTTGCTACAACTGAAAAACTGTGGATCTGGCTGAAGCAGAAGCTGAGAGAAAAGATCTGTCTGCAAGGGCACAATGGGCAGGGGGAGGTGCGTTAACAAATCCTTTTTATTTCTATTCTGTCTGACATAATCACACTGAGCTTAAAACTAGATGTTTGGCGAAGCTTGTGTTTGAATACAGCCAATCTGGGCAGTTCCAGGGCTCCTTCTGGGGCCACTTACTGTAAAGATTAAGTGTTGGTGGGGCCGGCTCAACAGTGCGCCTGACTCGAGATAGTGATGTTCAGGGAGACCTTGGCCTTCAAAATTTTCAAACCCTTGTGCCCTGTCCCCTCTCTGCCATCCCAGAGACTGGGTGCTGCTGTCCCGTTCAGGGAAAGGAGCAGGAGATTGCTTCTTTGCTCTCCCATTTCTGAAATAGAAGTGGAAAGCCGGTGAAGGCAAAGCTTTTAAGGCCTGTTCAGCCCAAGGGCTGAGCATACGCACGCGATGCACCCAGGCTACTGTGTGAAGAGGGTAAATTCAAAGCACTTTTCCAGAAGGTATCACAGTGCCAGGAGCATGAATGAGGAAAAAGGTAACAGAGACGAGTAATGCGGAGGAAAAGTGAAATAAAACCATGAGAATTTGGAGGAAAACTGGCCAACATCGCAATGCAAGCACACAAAAGGCAGCAAGCTCCCTCACCCAGCCATTTCCCTGGGACACCAGGGCTGCGCTCTTACCCCTCCAGTGATTGGGGTTACAGCGTAAATGAGGTAATGGAAATTTGGGCTAGTCAGGAAGTTGAATGGGATAGCCAGAAATCAAGCATCAAACTCTGACTTTACCACTTACTTGCAGTCCAAACGTGGAAGAAAAATCTCCCATAGGACTTCCATTCAGTCTCACATGTGCTGCCTTTCATGTGTGTCTTAAATTACACTCGAATGAGGCTCCTGTGCCCAGAGCTGTCAACGTACCACCGCTTGCCTGCATCTGTGGAGAAAAATTCATTAGTTTGTGTGCCAGAATACCATTAGTTAAAATCGTACCTCTTTTCCTCTCTGCGTGTCCCACTGTCATCAGCCCGCTCCTCGCCCACTCCTCCCTTCACAACTTCTGAGTCTGTTGGCTGATTTCAACCAATTTGGAGAGAAGAGGCAGAATTCTTAAAAATAATTAAGGACGTTGCAAGTATTCTGCAAATCAGCAGCTCAGTAGCTGAGAGAAGCCTAAATTAGCTGTCAGCCCTTGTGCCAGAGAGGGAGGTGGATGGAAGCTGGCGGTGCTCCTGCCCAAAGGGGCAGCTTGGTGGGCGTATCTGGCAGCCTATCTGCCTGCAAGGGGTGCTGGCCTGGTGTGGCTGAAGGGCCGGGTGGAGAGCTGGCTTGATGCTGTTTTGAGTTGCAGGCTGAACTTCAGGAAGCAGATCTTGCAGCTTTGGTGTCACCTTTTCCCACTTGCAGTTAGGATCTCATGGTCCTGTAATATAGCTGAATGGCAGGAAAGCCCTGATAGAGAGCAACAGCTTCCTCATCTTCTTCCCCTCTGCCTCCTACCTCTGCTTCGTCCCTCATTTTAAAGGGAAGCTTCCTCTTTTTCTGCAAGAGAGAGAAGTGCCCTTTTGCCTTTCCCCCCTTTTTTTTTTTCTCCATGCACTGAAATTAGAGGTGAAAATGGCTGCTCCTAGGCTTCCTGTCCTAAGTTGAATTGTATCATTTTGATCTTTCCAACATAAAACCTGGTGTTCTGAAATTTTGTGAGAATGAATGTAGCTCTCATTGAAAAAGACCTCCTCAGTACTTGAGTCCTGTGAATCATAGAATCACAGAACGGTTAAAGTTGAAAAGGACCTTAAAGATCATCGAGCTCCAACCCCCCTGCCATGGGCAGGGACACCTCCCACTGGACTAGGATGCTCTAAGTCCCATCCAGCCTGGTCTTGAACAGCTCCAGCATGGGCTTCCCATGGGGTCACAGCCTCTTTCAGGCATCCACCAGCTCCAGCGTGGGGTCCTCTACAGGCTGCAGATGGATGTCTGCTGCACTATGAACCTCCAAGGGAACAGCCTGCCTCACCGTGGTCTTCACTATAGGCTGCAGGGGATTCTCTAATGTGGTGCCTGCAGCACCTCCAACCCCTCCTTCTACGCTGACCTTGGTGTCTACAGAATTGTTCCTCTCACATATTCTCACTTCTTTCTCTGGCTGCATTTTCTCTTGCACAGGTTTTTTTCCTCCTTCTTAAATATATTGTCCCAGAGGCCCTACCACCGTTACTGATGTGCTCAGCCTTGGGCAGCAACAGGTCCACCTTGGAGCTGTCTGGCATTGGCTCTATCGGACATGGGGAAATCTTCTAGCAGCCTCTCACGAAAACCACCCCTGTAACAGCCCTCCTGCTACCAAAACCTTGCCACCCAAACCCAATGCAGACGATATTATTCAGCCCTTACCAAGAAAATAAAAAGATCACGGGGGTTGAAAAAAGCCCACAAAGCCCAGCCCCTGAATATTTTACACATCTTTTACATTATTCTTTCAAAACATAAAATCCACACAGGCTGACTACGCAAATGGCACCGTCTTGCAAGCCTATGTGAACAGTTCCTTGGCTAACACTCATCAATCTGAAGAAGGAAACCAGGTGACACACTGTGAAACGCTGACCCTGTTGCTTGTCCCCATGCCATATGGCAGCTGAGGCTGGCATTGTTCTTTGGCACTTAGTCCAGAAAGCTCGCTTGCCCCAGCCCACTCCTGTGTACAGAAATAGTACTTCAGCCCTGATCATTAATGATGTGCATGTGTCTATGACAACGCTGTAACCTGCAATAACCTTGTAAACCCAGGGCACAGCACAACAACTCTGAGGACAAACACATTGCAGCATTTAAGTACAAAAGATTAAGTTTGGTGTTGCTTAATTTACTGGAAATGAGTAAAAGGAATTCCACTCTGATTTTTATAGGAGAAATTTGGCTGGAAAGAATCACAACTCTGTCTAGGCTGGGCCACTGACTTAATCTACTCCATATAGAAATGTTGTAAGTCTCTCAATACTCTTTGGTTCCAGTGTTAAATTCTCTGATAATTGTGTCTTGAACTATTTCTCTTGGCAGCTTGATCTTTAACCCAATAACCTTTAGAGTTGGATTTTTTTTTCCTGTCATCCAGTTTAAATCTCTTCTTCCTTAAATATAAATTTTAGTGTGTTTCCGTTGTCTCTGCTTTTCTGCTGAGCCCTCAGGTTTATGGGCTTAGTCATTCCTACTTGAGGTTTCTCCCCATTCTTTGCTTTGTTTGTTCTGCTAACTTAAGCAGCATTTTTCCCTTTTGTTCACGTACAAGAACTTAATCTAAGAAATTCTTGTTATCCTCACCACTCATTTGCCCACTCCATCATCTGTTTAACCTGTCATATAATTCAATCCTTCTCCAGAGGCTTCAGTTGTTTTTATATGGAAAAACTGTATATGGGATGTGAATGATCCAGAGCTTCAAAAGCAAGTTCTTGAATATTGATGACTCTGCTTTTTTATCTCCAGGACGATAGACTGCCAATATACATGTCTTTGAAATCCTTCCTGCCAGTAGGTTACCATACACTTCAGCTTGGCACTAATTATGCTATTTTGATGACTTTTAGTTTAACTGTTTGTTTGCATAGCGGATCTTTTCCTTCCCTTCCTCTCCTCCTCTGTTTTTCATTACGCTTTTGATCAGCTGATAGATTAATTAGACAACAATTGTTTTCCTGACTTTCAGCAAATCCTCCTTTTTGGAAGAAAGATCTAATAGGTACATAAAACAGACCAGGGAACATTTGAGTCTGTTCAGAGTGGCATAACCCAGCATGTCTTATACCTTTGTGCTTTTTCTTTCTACCTTCTGGAAGGTATGAATTGGTCTGCATGTGTAATCAAACCAGTAGACAAAAGCTACTTTGGTCCTTAATCCCCTCTGAGCAAAGGATTGTTTCCCCTCAGTAATGTTCTTTAACAAAAATAGACCGGCAAGCCCTGTCTTTTGATCTCCTGGTGCGCGACAGGTCAGAGCATCCACTTCCATCTCATAATTAAATCACTCTATCAACAAAATACTGATTTGTTACAAAGCCAAGAAAAAAACTAAGTAGTCCAAGCTTTCTGATAAAGAGCAAAAAATTAACCAATTTGTCTTTCTTCTAAAACCATGAGCACTTACAAAGCTCGGAATATGGCGATTCATCTCCCCATTGTCATCTTCCTTTCTCAGATCCATGCACGGTATGTGCCTCATCTTTCTGTATAGAGGATCAGGACCAGTCACCCGGAACCCATTGCTGCCTCACTGTGATTGATTGCTGTCTTCTCTGGGCAAACATTAGTAATGAATCATATACAAGCAGCGTGCTACAAGCATGCAACTTTCTAAGTACGAAATGATGGAGAACGCAGGGTTCAATGAAAGATGTATTCCTCAATGAGTCACACCAAGCAGACGCCAAAAGGAGGGGGCAAGAGGTTCAAACCTCATTTAGCCACAGCCCTTTACTCACCAGTTAAGAACAGCAGGTGATTCCTAAAGTAGTGCTCTTTAAAAATAAATAATTTATTAATATAATTACTAATACACTATAGCTGATCCAATAAATTACTAATAAAACACAATAGCAGACTGGGGTTGCTATAATGTTGCTGTAGCTGGGAGGCAACCTTTATTCTGCTCATGAGAGTGAGCAGCCTGTCCCCTACTTCAGGCACAAAAAGAAGCATTTAAGGGTGAAAGATGAAGCCAGCCTTTACCCTTTAGGATGTTTCAAAGGGCCGGTTGGCTATAAAAGCTGAGCTATCCGTTCAAAAAGGAGGCATAGGCAAAGGCAGAAACTGACTACCATCTCATCAGAAGGTAAACAGCAAATCCACTGAATAATGGAATGAGGGAACTTTCTCATGTTGCCTTAGTATGAGCAGATTAAGCATATTTTTGCTTTTATTTTTTCTGCCTACCTCTTTTATAAACATTTGTGACTGTGTTGTCTGTTTTGAATATTATGAATAAATGCATGCTTGTGTTTTTGCTTAGCCTGAGGTGTGGGAATTGCAGCTGGCTTGCACCCACATTTCAGGTCACCTGCTGCCCTTGTTTCAGCTCGGATAGAGGTAATTATTATTTTATTTTTTTTTTAGGGAGGATGCATATTTCAGATTTGGTATGAAAGCAATGCCAATAATGCATATCATTTTAGTTGTTGCCAGGTGATGTTTATATTTTTCAAGGACTTTTTTTCAGCCTCTCATAGAAGCCGATAAGGAGCATAGACAGAACAATGGAGTGGCCAATGGAATATTCTGTACCATGGACATCATGTTCAGTATGTAAATTGGGTGAGCCAGTGGGAGGGGGGACTTGTGACCACTGCTTGGGTCGGTGACAATTCACCAATTTACCAAGTGATGAGACTGACCCGTGTCTTGTATAATTTTTATTATTAATAATTATTGCTATTGTTATTATTGTTATTTTTCCTTTTCTGTTCCTGTTCTATTAAACTGTCTTTATCTCAGCCCATGGGATTTTTCCCTTTCCTCTCCTTTTCTCCCTCTTCTCCTTGCCCTTTTGTGGAAAGGAGGAGAACTGCACAAGCAGCTGCCTGCTCCTAGCTGCTGGCTGGGGTTAAACCACAACACCAGCCAGAGGCAGCACGACATTCCTCTCCCTGGTCTGTGGCCGGGCCAACCCTGGACCTCGACAACCAACCTGCCTCTCCTTCATCTTGTCCACTGCATCCAAGCGATCCAACAGATCAGGTCCATCTGAACCACATGAGGAGCCAACACAGGGATCAGGGAAGGCAGAAATACCTTCTGACTCTCTGTTGGTGAGGCAGAAGCTCTCTGCTATGATGGAAGGTGTCAACGACATCTCTCTGGCCCAGGCGTCACTCCAATCTGCATTTGTAGTCAAAGCAGAAAAAACCAGGTACTTACAAGACATGACTCTTCTCATCCTAAGGTCACATGAAGTATGCTGAATGAACCTTTAGCTATATAACTTGCTCAGATGTAGACATCCATAAGGCTAGCATTAATTGAGAATAATCCTTTCCAATTTCTCTGCTTCAGTCTGCTATACTGTTTATCTCCCGAAATCCTCCATGATGTTCCTGTAATGTTTTCCTGGTGGCAGAATTCCTCCACAATTCTTGGTGTCAGGTGTTGTGGGCTCAATGAACAATCAGATGGAGCCTCTTTAAACCACCAATAGCCAAAAGCTTTATTTCACAGTAAAAATAATTTTGCATCCTCAGATGTAATATGTTATATGCCCAAATTGTCATTATCATTCAGTGATTAGTGCTAATTATTTAGATCCTAGCAGGATTTCCTAAGCATTCACTCAGCCAGTATTTTGAAAGCATGATGTGAGAAATTCATACATCTCAACCAAAGGTTGAGGACAGAACAAATTATGTTTCCCAAAGGTGTAGGTACTCATTTGCTGAAGTATTTTCACTATACCTCAACTCTGGTTTGCCTATGCTACAGCATTTTAGGAGACCTAAAAAAAGCCCCTAACTAAAAACATAAACAAAAACGTGCCTTGATTCTGGAATTTCATTTGAGAGCTCCAGCAAGGAAGGGAGAACTGCAGGACCTGCTGGCTGCCTGGGACACATGCTGCAATGCAACAAGGAAGGAGCCAGTTGTGGGCACCCAAGTAGATCTGGTCCCTTAAATAAAAGTAATTTGGGTCCTTATAAGAAAGAAATGCTGGGAAAAACACTTTGGGAAAAGACATAGTGCACAATGAAGAGGAGTGCTGTGAAGGGAATGGGGGAAAAAAACATTATTCCTTTTCCTGATGTCTCTAAAACAAGGCACACAGAAACCCAGGGAATGAAGCAGGAAGCAGGAGAGCTATTTTGGGATCAGGGGGAAGTATAGTGCCTAGAGGACAAGCAAGGCAATGGGAAAGACATGCAGCAATGCTATGAGTCTCCTGCTCACAGGTGTGACAGGCATGGCAACGCTCTGGTTACAAAGGGCAAAGGAGACCCCGCTTGAGGTCTTGGATCTTGTCCTAAAACTCTTGCCGCCTGCACTTGTGACTGGCCAAAGGCAGGCACCAAAATCTTTGAATGCAAACCTCTGAAAGGAAACGTGTGCTGAATAAGTCCTATGTAAGATAACACAGTAACCTCATGACAGTGAAGTGCCCAACAGCAGTTTTTTCTTTTTTAATCACATTGATTGGGTTGATAAAGAAGTTACTCTTCTACTGTAGAAATTCCTGGCTCTCACAGCACTGTTACTGAAATGTGGAGTTGTTTATTATATCTTTATGGCTACTTCAATTCTTTTTTAAACTTCTTACTGTATAATCTTGTTTCACTCCTAACAGGTTGTGACACATTTTCACCCTGGTCCTACAAAGAAAAATAATAGTATATTCTCTTCTACCAGACCATTATGTGGAAGCTTTTTCTTCAATAAAAACAGGAAAAGAAATCTTTAAATGAAAGAGTTTTAGTCCATCTTATCTAAGGTATACTTTTATGTGAAAGGTATATTTTCCTGCCACAAGCATTCAAGGGAAATGGTATTTCAGGAATAATCTTCAGAGACTCACAAAGCCTACAGCTCCAAGGACACTGAGGCTGGAAAAAGTATGCCAAGGGGAACACATCAATACACTAACATTGCTCCCTCCACACCTTTCTAATCTGGGTCACCCATGATTCTGGGGAGCTCAGCCTCAGACCCTAACACTAATGTCAGCTTGGGGCTGAGACTGATGTCCCCAGAACCATGAGTGGTTGGTTTGGATTGACCCTGGCTGGATGTCAGGTGCCCATCAAGACTACTTCATCACTCCCCCTCCTCAACTGGACAGGAGAAAGAAAAAACATAATGAAAGGCTTGTGGGTCAAGATAAGGACAGGGAGAGATCTCTCACCAATTACCATCACGGGCAAACCAGACTCAACTTGGGGAAATTAGTTTAATCTGTTACTAATCACATCAGAGTAGAATAATGAGAAAGAGAAACCAAATCTTAAAAACATCTTCCCCGCACCCCTCCCTTCTTCCTGCGCTTAACTTTACTCCAGATTTTCTCTACCTCCTACCCCCAAGCAGTGTAGGTGTACGGGAACTGAGGGTTGTGGTCAGTTCATCACGTTGTAGGGGAACAGCCTATCTCACCACAGTCTTCAGGGGAATCTCTGCTCCAGTGCCTGGAGCACCTCTGACCCCTCCTTCTTCACAGACCTTTATGTCTGCACAGTTATTGCTTTCACTCATTCTTACTCGTCTCTCCGTTCTCAATTGCCTTGGTTTGGTTTCCCTCCACCCTTCTTAAGTATGTTATCCCAGAGCCACTACAACTGTTGTTGATGGGCTCAACCTTGGCCAGCGGGCCAGCTGTGGGTCCATCTTGAAACCAGCTGATATTAGCTCTCTCAGATATAGGGGAAGTAGATTCTCATAGAAGCCATCCCTATAGCCCCCCTGCTACCAAAACCTTGCAAAGCAAACCCAACACAGTGGCCCAGATTAGAAAGGTGTAGTGTTGGCAATGTCAGTACAGTGATTTGCTTCCCTTGGCGTGTCCTTTCCAGCCCCAAAGTTCCTGGAGCTGTAGGCTTTGTGGCTCTCTGAACCCTAACCCTAACGGCATTGGCAGTTTGAGGCCGAGGCTGAGGTTCCCAGCACCTTGGGTGGCCCAGATTAGAAAGGTGTGGAGGGAGCAACATTGGTCCAATGCTATGCTCCTTTTTCCTGTATGTTTTGTGGTTAGGATTAGAATTCAGAGAGGGTTCTAATCCTGGCTGTGGCTCTTCTCATGCTGGCCAGAGCCTCAGGATGCTGACCTGTGGTGGCACAAATTTCTGCTCTCCCTGGGGGTCCCACCTGGCCCACTCTCCTTACATGAGTGTCAAGGAGTTGTGAACAAGAAGGAAAAAACTCCAAGTAACTATCTGTCACACAAGGTAGCAGCGCTTTGACAGTATTAAGTATTCACAGAAAAGTAAAGAAATGATATTTTGTAGTCATCTGTTCCTTGCTGGGCATTGAGGCAGAGACTATAAATGATCTAAACCTAAGAGGGTTACAAATAGTTTCAGGGAAAGGAAAGGACCTCTGCACCTAAAGAGTATAAAATTAGCAGGGGAACATTCATTTGCACTGATGCATTTTTTTGTGACAAGAATTGGGTTATGGGTTGATCTGAATGCTAAAGCTGAGATATGAAGCTAATTGTTTCACTTGCTAAAATGTAATTTTAAGCTCTGAATGTGCATACCTCCTCATGTCTGAGAAACAAACTGAAGTAGATCTCTTCTGGTGTAACATTGAGTTCTCCAAAGGCATTTTCTTCATGAGAACTTCCTTTTTTCCTTTCCTTTCCTTTTTTTTTTTTTTTCTTTCTGTTAAAGTAATTTTTTTTTTATTGGGTTGCCCTTGTATATCCAAACATAAAGGAGAGGATTGAATTTCACAGTCCTTCCCATGATTCTAAAGATCTGGAAAATGTAGATAAATGTTTCTTGGGATTTTTTAATCTTCATTCCTTAAAAACTAAAAAAAAACCTCCAAAACTCCAGGCAAGTTCCATAAGTAAAACAAAGTTTCAGCTGTTTCTGGAAAGCATAGGCTGACTTTTGTGAGTCAGCCATGGCTGATTATTGTTTCATGTGGAAATTGGACAAAAACTCTGTTTTTCATGATGTCGTGCTTCACACCTGGATTAACCACAATAGTTTTAGCTGAGTTTAATTTAGTTTCTGGTTTGTTCAGTTCTGAAGCACTATAAAAACAAAATGCTATAAGGGGCATGACCCCTGTAGAAAGGAAAACACAACAAGGTCTTGCACTAATAGCTGTAAAATACTACTGCTGAGTTCAATGTTGTTTTAGCAAATTCCCTAAACTTTTCCAGTCCTTATTAATGAAGAATTAAATGAAGATTATTGTTTTATTCATTGCACCTGCCACTCCTTTGCAAGTAATATATATACTTGTATGTTTATATATTTATACACAAACATATGTGCACGCACATACATATTATATATATGTATGTTTTATGTATATATAATTCTACTTGAGTAGATTGACAAAACTCTTAGATTAAGACTTAAAGATTGGCTTAGGAAGCTTATGTTAGCTACTGATGATCCAACCTACGTAGAACAAATGGGCAGGAGATGTATCTGCAGCACAGATTTGGGAGCCAGAAAACAGTTTGTGTGTTTAATACCTGTAAAGTGCCATGACACTTTAACTGAATTCATACTTTGAACACCTGAGCATTCATCTGCTTATCTTTTCCAACCATTACTTTGGCTATTTATGCATCAATCATACATACAAACACAGGGAAAAAAAAGGTATTGAGTTACATGTTCCAGTTTCTCAACTTTCCTGATGGTTTCCTCTCAAACACGTGTTATTTTGTTATGACTCTGGGTTGATGCTGACTTTTGATGAAAACTAGCTCTCTTGGTTCTAACTGAATTCTTTCATAGAGGAGGTTTTCAGTGGATGTATACCAAAAATGTGGAGTCTTACCCAGCATATACTAAAGTGTAGATTAAATACTTAATGGTCTGTTCTACTGATGACACACATGTGTTCTCCACTAAGACAGTGGAGCCTATTAGAAGGTGAAATTGAGCTGAGGGGAACTATCCATGTATCATATAGTAAACTATAATGTTGCCTATGTTGGCTAAAAAATCACCTGAAATAAATCTGAAATGGGAAGCCTTTGCTATTGCCATAAAGTAGTGCACAGAAGCACCAGCCACAAAGCAGGACGTCATTGTAGTAGATGCTATAAAAGAGAATAAAAAGCTCATGACTGAGTTTTGAAAAAGTCAGAGGTAACTGTAAAATGAACCTTTTACTGAGTATTTAAGTAGAAGTCTTGGAGCAGGAGACAGTAGCTAAGAAAGAGCTGGGATTTCAGCTTACTGTGCAACAGTTTGCTCATTATTTCTTTTTCTCACATACAACTTCTTCCACCCATCCTTTTCCTGCCCCCTCCTCCTGTTACATTTGTCAAGACAGGGTTCTAGATTTAGGAGGTCTGAACTTAGATCTCCTAATAGTTTTCTTTTTGTCTCATTTTGCTGATGCAGTGCTCTTTAAGGGGCAATAAGACAATTCATTTTTACATTAGTCATTGATTTCATATATATGCTTAGATGAAGTGAGGTTGGAAAGGTGAGAAGAGCGGAAAGCTTTACTGTATTACTGCATATGGAGTGGAAAATTATAGCAGTTCCCACTTGCATGCAAAGGAGAGGAAAATCACTAAGTTGTTGGAAAAAAAGGTCATTGACAAGTAAGGGCTGGGGAAATAATTTGCAAAAGGAGAAATTATCAGTGTGTGTTTATATATGTGCATACCAAGTTTCTGTATGTATCTTGTTGGGATGGATAACTAAACTTTTAATTCTGAAACTTGCTTTCATTCTCAAATTTTCTGAAGAGTATTTTCAATTATAATGGGGACTGCATCATTTATTGCTTTTTTAAAATAAGTTAAAATAAAATGTAATGAAATTAAAAAGTGTATTTATTTATTGTGCTATAGAGTAATGGAAAAGTAAAAGGGGTATTGAGTGAAGTCTGCCTCAATTTTCCTTATTTTTGCTACTTGACTTTGCAAGCTGCTCAGATTATTTTAATGCAGCTTTTGCTTAGTTTTATCTATGTTTGAATCTTTTTAAAGGCATGATAAAAACATGGTGCTATGGTGCCCAGCACATCTCTGTTTTCCATTTCAGTGAGTAAGTTAAACAACAGTTCCTGTCTCTTCTAGCTAATATCAGAAAAGGCAGTAATGTTTTAGGAAACTTGGAGATCAGATGAAGAATTCTCTCTTGCCAAAACACCTGGCTTTGATGGAGTCCCAGCAGGCTTATGTAAAGATTTTTCACAGTTGCTTTTCCATCTGATAGGGAATAAGTTCAGTAACTCTAGAGAAAGTGGCTGTTTGCCATGCAAGAATTTAGCATTTAAGCTAAATCTAATAAATGCCCAGAATGTGATGCTTATTTCCTGATTTCACTAAGTAATGTAGATGTAAAGATTGTTATCAAGGATACTGGCCACTAGTCTTTAAGACACTATCAGAAAATCAATTCACCAAGACGAGATTGGTTATGTACACCCCAGACATGTGTTCTGTAATGTCAGACACTTAATTAATATACCCCAGGTCTCCTGTAGATTTAATCTCCTCTCCGTCTGTGTCTCATCTCCACTGATGCTGAAGAAATATTTGACAGCGAATTTCTATTTATAACGTTATACTCCTTTTCAGTTCCAGAGCCATGTTTTGTTACCTGCAGGGTTAGTAATCTTCTGAGACTATAAGCAAGAATCAAGACGAAGACTAATCTGGCTTTAGATAACCACATTGCATAATCTCTTCCCTGGACTTTTTTTTTTTTGTAAAATTTACCTCAACAGCTAAAACAACTAACTTTAGATTGAGGGATATGGTTTCTTTATTTACTACTTTTTTTTTTCCACACACAAGAAGAATTTATTATCTGTTGCTCATTCTATACACTCAAAAGTCTAAAAGAAGGGTACACTTTTAAAAAATATAATTGCTTATGAGGCAGTAGAGGCGTGGAGCAGCTGACATACCCCACAGATCATTTTTCTGTATATTTAAAAATGTCATAAAGTCATTTATGCACAGCCCTCAAGAGTATCTGGTTCTTAAATGAAGTTTTAATTAGTCATACGCCTTGCTGAATGCTAAATTAACTCAGGAAAGACACCTGGGTACTATTATGGGAACATAATTATGACTTCTACCCAATGTGCAAGATCAGTAAAGAAAACCAACCTCAGCAATATTTTAGAAAAGGGATGATGATAATTCTGGAGGTATTATAAAACCATCTACATAAATAAGTAGTTATTTCAGAACAGAAATAGTACTATATGTTCAGTTCAGCTTATCTCATCAGGAAGGGATATATTAATGACAAACATTTAGAAAAAGTAAAATGGTTAATTCATACTCTGACCTGTTTTTTTAAGGGCAGAAGAGAGAGAAAAGAGTCATAACAAAAATGTACTAAGAAATAACAAAATGAACAAGCATTACTTTTTACACCCATTCTCAGAATACAGAAATATAAGTCTGTTCAATGAAATTGCAAAATAGTACATATCAAATGGACTTCCTCTTGCTGTACAATCTGCAGCTATTCTACAAGGTAAGAAATGCCTAGAAAACCTACAACAACTTCATAAATTGAGTTTAAATATAATCTTAAATAAACTAGGAAGCTTTTCATGAAATATCTGAAATTCTCTAGGGAATAATATTAATAAAGATTTGAAGACATAAGATTTCTGTGTGCCTCAAAGTATGAGCCGATTTTCAAATGGTGGTAGGTAGAAATAAATGTCACCAGTAAGTCAGGCTATGACTGGTTCCCAGGAAGTTTCTTTTCTTTCTTGACTGGCATGGCCTTACCATTGATACAATCTGCAGGCTAATTTCCTTATAATCTTTCTAAGCCCCACCTGTCTTGAGAAAACCAATGGAAACTCAGTGGGTCAAGGAACATGGTAAAATCACAGAGTCACACAATTGACTCCAGTGTTAGAGGATTTACTAGGGTTCTTCAAGAACTGATTATAAAGAATGTAAATATTGCATTTGCAGTAGAAGAATTTGCTATAAATAATATCTGAAACTGTAGAAAAGGCATTCTACAGGTATCAGATGGTGTTAGCAAGAATGTATTCATTATATATTATCTTTACACAATTTCTTCCTTCCAAACTTCACAAAAGTACTCTGTGATTGATTCTTTCCACATTGTCATTAGATGTTGATGACAGTTCAGCATTACCTAGCTCTGAATTACTTAGTTCGGAGGATACCCTCCTACCTTTTGTACACTATTTATTATTTAATCCTGTTTTCATTTACCTAAAAAGGAAAGAATGCAAACTGATTAAGTCACTTGGCACATCATAATTAGAGAACAGGGTTCACTGCTGTTGGATCTGCCGTAGCTGTAACACAGAAATACAGCATACACCTGCCAATTAATCGGAAATCCTTGCAGGAAGTACTCTGCACCTGTTCTCTGCAGCATTTACCAGTTTCCAAATTGTTTATAGCAGTGTTATAAGGAATTGTATTTGATGCTGTAAACCCCTTGGAAACCAACAGTTCTGGTTGTTCTGGGGATTGCTTTTTCTACCTGTCTGGTTTCAGTATAGTTGCAACTCATTTTGCATGAGAAGTGACTGTTGGTGCATAAGAGTTTCTGACGAGTATTCTTTGATCTCAGACTTTTATCCCATCTTTTAATCCCATTGTGTCTTAGTTTGTTTACTTTGTTGGTTTGACAGCAGAATTTGCATGCCTCTCCATATTTTCCTGAGTAAGTGAGATTTAAATAATGTTACTGGTTCTGTTTGAACAAGCAGCACCCATACATCATAACATTCAAACCCAAACTATTGTCTCAGCCAAAGCCATTCCTTTGTAAGAAACTTACTAAACTGGCAGATCTAGCGATGCATAATTAGTGCATCACCTTGTTGGCCTTTGCAGAATGGTGGATTGGAGCAGTTTACTGAGAGCATAAGTAACTGATTAATAACTCATTTTGAAGATTGTGAAAAAGGAAGAGATTCATCATGTAATTGCAGGAGTTAATTGAGGTGAGGAATGTAGAAGGTTCACCTTGCTTCTAATAAATAGAAATTCTTCCTGGGAGACATAATGGTTGTGAACATTAAAAAAATGGGTTAAAATGAAGAAAATATTTATTAGAATTCTTATTCATTCTTTGTCTGAAACATTCTACCTTAATAAATGTTGGAGATAAACACTATAAAGAAACTTTGAGACTGTAAAGAGACTTTGTGCCATATAAGCACAGGAAAGTTTTATCTAAAATATAAAAATATTTCCAAGACAAAAAACTTACAGGTACCTGTTAGTGTTTAGAAAACTGCACTGGTGACTGTGCACCGTAAGGCAATGAGGAGTCAGTGGGAAAGGAGGTGTAGCTAAGAGTGAAGCCAAACAAATTTCCTGCATCTGTGTTTTCCGTGGAAGGTGCTATTCAGAGGGCATTTCCTATGGGAAATCAGACATTGGCCTTAAGAGAGATTGCAGTCTCTCAGGAGGAAGTTATGAAGCAACTTGAGAAAGACAAATGCAGTGAATTACCAGGAGCAGATGGTATTAATCTGAGGAATCTGAAAGAAATAAACTGTGAAATAGTGGAGACACTGATGAGGTCTTTGCATCCACGGTGATTGGTACTGAGGGCTTTAAACTGATTTGATTCAATTAATTTGATTTTTTTTGCATCAGCAGAGAAGGGTTTGTTCCGGGATCTACTGCCTGGATGGGCTTCCTTGTGGTTTCTGGGCTGGGAGGATCACCAGGGTGCAGGATGTGAGGAAGGCTAATTCAGTTGGCTTAGACCAGTGTGGCTGCTGCAGACGAAAACCTTCAGTGCTTAAACTTACAGGCAGACAAAGGAAATGGGGAAAAACTGATTCCCAAGTTAAGTCATGGGAAAAGATTTGCAGTGAACGGCTGTTTGCGAGTGTCAAGATGTCAGCAGTGAATAGGGAGTTGAATAAATCTGGAGAAGATATGCAGTTGTGGGAACAAAAAGTTGTAAAGAAATGGGAAATACTCTAGGCAGATTTGCATACGTATATGTGGGCTGAGAAACAAGATGTCAGATAAGGTAAAATCAGATAAGTAAGGTTAAGGAGTAGATCCAACACAAATATCGTGTCTCCTTATCGAGCAATAGCTGGTGAATTCATAAAAGGTCTTGTGGAAGGAAAATGGAAAATGTCAGAGAAGAATGAAAAATGTATCTGCGGACAAGAAAGTTGAATAGCAGCAACTTCTTGTGTGAAACACATTAGGTGGACTACACACAGTGCTATCCAGCAAATGCAAGTGAGAAATGGAAAAGCAAAGGTTTTATTCTGGTAGCTATTCACATAGACATTTCATGTGAATAGGAAAGCCACAGGAATGAAAAGTCTCAGAAATTATTTTCACTGAATCATAACAGTGGCAAGATAGTGATAAACATTATATTTATAAATGATAGCAATGTGGATGTTTTCTCTAAATGTTCAGCCATGGCATTAAAAGGAATGTTCCTTGTATAAATGTAATTTTGCTGTGTGTGACTTTGGATTATACACTTCTAATGAAATACGACACAGAAAATAGGAAATGGGATTCAGTATCTAAAAGACTCTAAGAAATTATTTGTGAGATTTTCTTTTCTACTTTTTCTTTTGTACTTTAAGAGCAGGAATTAAGGAGAGAAAGGGATGGGGCTACTGAGACAAAAATGGAGTGGATCTTGGTGGAAAAAAAAAACCAACCAAAACGGAATCCACGACGTCAACATTCTTCTGAAGTGGAGATGCTAGGACAGTGGATTTCATGCAGTTTAGAAGAGGGTCTGCAGTCAAGATAAGTCATATTCCAAACAAGACGACATGGAAGTCAGACAGAGTTTGCCTGCTGAAGAGAAACAAAATCAATGGACAGTTTTGCTGTGCAGAAGAATGACAGGGGAACACCGAAAGAAGAAAGGTGACAAGTGAAAAAGGGAAACCAGCTTTGGCAGAGAAAGAAGACAGAACACCCTACGTAGTCTGAGACTGGATTGTAAAGAAGGACACAGATACTATTCAGGTAATTGTGACACCGAGAGAGATGATAATACAGAATGATCTGAGGACAGACAAAAAACAGCAAAGAACATGAAATTTGCTTGAACATAAAGAATATAAGTTTTTATGTACCAAATGAGTACTCACTACTGTGAGATGCTAGGTCTGCACGAAATAGATGCAGAAAACAAAAGGATGCACTGGGGACACACATGAGGCTGGAAAGTATTCTGAGGAAAAATCTATGTATCAGCTTGCAAATGAAGGCAGACGGTACTCCCAAATTCTCACTGAAATAGATGAAAAGTAATTACCTTGGTCAGCAAAATTACTCAAAGAAATGGAAATTCCATTGGTCCTCTGAAGAATCTTCCTGTTTGATAGAAAAGCAGGACTAAAACTTGACAAAGCTAGGAAGACAGTATCCAGGTTTGAATTTTTAGAGAAACTTTGTCATATTGACTATTGAGAAGAATTTTTGAGAAGAATAGTGGGAACATATTTTACATTTCTGTGGACTCTCCTAAAAAAACCAGATTTCAGGCTTTTGGGACTCAGACTAGCACAACTGGTAAGGAGATCTCTAACCTTGGAAACAGAAAAGCAAGCTCAGCAGACACTTTTATAGTCTCCATGCTTAGATTTAATGCATAAAAATATGAAAATCCAGCAAATGGGAAAAAAAATATAAAGAACTCCTGGCATCACAGGTGCAAGCAGATTTCACAGGGATAAGAGAAATCTGTTAGAATAGCTACATTGCCTAGGTCAGCTGTTGAAGAGTGCATACAGTTCAAAAAGACAGATGTAAAATTGAAGTTAGAAGGGTAGATTATATATAATTATATTGTAGATAGTGACAATATAGCAAATGATAGTATGGACAAAGCTTGAATCAAAATTATGGCAGTCAAATATACCATCAAAAGGGGAATTTGTTGGGGTACTACAAAGAGTCTTGTTGTCATCCTGGAAGTGGTCCCACAGTCTTCACTGCTTTTGGTCACAGCTGACAAAAAGGGCACAAGATCTTTCTGTTTCCCTTGGCTTGCCTTCCCATGCCCCTGTTCTGCTAGAGTACTTTTCTCACTGGCTTTACTGGGAAGTTTCTTGCTAGTTACTCCTTTGAGACCATTGGGTGTCCTGGTGGCAGTAATGGTCTTGCTCTTTGATGGAGTCCCTTGGCTGTGTGCTTGCAAGGTCTGTTTCTTCTGTTACTCAGTTTGGGAGCTTTTTAAAGTAGTCCTTGTTTGTATGCCACCCAGCACAGCAGGATGGTGCCCTGTAACTTTTAGGTATGAGGATCTTTGGGTTGTTTAGAAATGCTTGCAAGTTGTGTAAGGTCATATACAAAATCTTAAACTTGGAGTGTCTGGACTCCATTCTTGTGTGCAGTTCAACAGCATACCACAAACCTGAGGAAGTCAAATTAAGTAATGATAGGTACTTCCTTGTGGCTTCAGAGATGACGTGTAACCAACAATGTGACTAGCTTAATTTTGTGAGTTCCTGAAGCCTTCATCACAAAGCTGGAGATGGTGAAACATTTGAAATGCTGCATCCTGTTCCTTTTAATAAAACTATCTAAATCATTTTGGGTCATGTCCATGCTATAAAGAGGCTTTTCTTCTTGAAATTCTACAACTGTTCACATACTTGGTCTGACTGATTTATCCGCCTTGTTCTATTATAGCTTAATTTTCCAAATAAAAAAGCTATAAACCTGCATTTGTATGATGTCAGCATCTTCTGCAAGAGATTAATAAAATACATCTGATTGGATTTTGCTATAAATTTTTGTTTGATTAGTGGATTTAAAGCATCCTTTGACCCAACAGCTGTGAGGTTAGAGAAAGAAGGAAATAGAGCCATACTTCCCTTACTCCAGGGGGACTGTAGAGATAGCTTGGTGAATCAACCAGCAGGATGCTCAGTACTTTTACTAATCCTACTCACTCATAGTCCCACACTCAAGATGCACCACTTTTCTCCAGATACTTGCCGTATCTGCAGGAAGAGGGAGGCCTAGCTATCACTTGGAAAAATCTCTGCAGTCAGGGTATTTGTTCCCCTGTGCAAACCCAGCTGCTCTTTCTTACTTTCTGTGCTTGCACTCTACCAGCTCGGCAGGTCAGGAATCCTTTCTCACTCCCCTGTATTGGGATGGAGCTTGGTTAACTATAAACCGTTTTCAGGTTAATCAAGTTTGTGAACGTGTTTTGTGGCAAGTAGCTGACATTGCTTAGGAATGGTAAAATTTTAATCTGATCGATAGTATCCTTAACCTGTAGATTTTTAGGTTAATCTGCATGTCTGGCTACCTTATCTGGACATTCTAATCAACATCGAATGCAGATGGACTGTTTTTTGCCTGGTTATCATCATGAAGTTAACATAAAATGCAGGGGTCTGTTAGGGATTGGAAATGCATCTCCTTCTGTAGTGAATGGGGGCATTTCCAGAAAGGACATTTTTTTATGTGGAAGTTAAAACTGCCTCTTCTACACCCGGTTCAGACAGAAATAATCAGTTTAATGTGTGTATGTACTGTCATGTGGTCAAGCTTTAGGTGAGAGCAGATTTACACAGAGAAATCAAAAGGAAATGGCAGGAGCTGTCTCCTGCCGGATTCTGTGACAGTAAGTGGTCACACAATGGAGAGCTGCCAGCTCTAATCCCTAAATCTTTTCTTCATTCTCAGAAAGTGCTCTTCCATTTTACAGAATATTAGTTTCCAAGGTACCCTTCTGCATCTGCTAAATATTGATTATTTTTTCCTTTATAAAAAGGAATGTATGTAAATAAAGAGTCCGTATTCTAAGGTGCCTAAATACCTTAGAGAATTAAATTTAGTATCAAGATTTAGAAAGCCAAGTCTCATACATTAGTTATGAGAAAACATTAGAAAACAAGATATTTGGGTGATTAAGATGGATAGACATCTCAAATCTACAAATACTTTTAAGATATGTGAGGATGAAAGGGAAGGTGCAATTTAGGTATATCAAAAAGAAACATAAAGAGGAAAAGAACAGAGTGGAATACTGTGGCTGCTGAGAAAATATTTGACAGGGTATTTGGCTGAGAAGTAATCTCCCTGGGGAAAGGTCCTCTGAACAAACAAAACCAGGCCAGACAAAGGGCTATAAAAAGTTCAGAATTATGTGCTGAGATATAATGGCTGTAATTGCATTGGTTTTCTTGTTTGTTTTTCTTTCTCGCAGCTCTTGGAGTGGGTTTTCCTGGGGAGCACGAGTCGATTCTGGTAGGGGCAGGGACCCAACATTGTCATCTGCATGTCACTGGCAGCGCTACTCACTCAGCAGCACAAAAGAGAGCGTGGGGATGGGAGGCCCGTGGGAGGATGGCAACACTTTCTTCCCGCAGTCGGACGGGGCTGCACAGTCCTGTCTACGCAAGCAATGCAGACAGAGAGAAAAACCAGGATTGGGAAGGGAGTTGTGGGAGCAGAGATATTCAGAGGACCCTATGCTGGCTGCAGAGGCATGTCCTGGGAGCCCGCAGGCAGCTCGTTTGAAAACTTCCAGGCCAGCTTTCTTTAGTGTGTCTGTCACACAGCATTCGGGAAGCCTCTGTCCTCCTCCTCTGGAGGTGTCCTGGCAGCCCTGGCAAGCGGCGGCAGGAAAGGCAGGCTGTTCAGGAGTGTCGCTTTCCTTGGGGCAGGGCTCACTTTTCAAACCACCTCGGAGACCGGCTACGGTCCCTACCAGCAGCCCTGCGCGGCACGGCTAGTGGCCGCTCTCAGCAAGATCCTCAGCCCTCGCCAGCTGTTTGTGGCAGATGCCGGCAGCTGGCTTCCCGCCTGCCCTCCCCACACTGCCTCCAGCCAGCTGTGTGTGACAAGGACGGGGAGCTGGCACAAGGTGGCTGGGAGCAGAGCAGTGGACGTGTCTCACACCGGGCAGAAATGGGAGTCTGATCTGGAGGGGAGGAGGCAGCTTGAGCAGAGCCTGTGCGAAAAGCGTGGCAAAAACGATAGGAAAAAACAGAGCAAAACCAGGGAGTGATGGTATTGCAATAGATTTGGGGGGGGTATTTTTTCTTTTAATTGCTGGTGAGTAAAATTTTGTGTGTGTATGTAGGAAAGAGTTGGAGATCTACAGGACATAGCCCTCCACAGAGGGGTCTGTGCTTGGGGCTAACGTGGACAAGGGGCTGTCATCTGCTGCAGCGCGTTATGCACAGTAGGAATGGCAATAGGTCGTGTCTTCTGAAAATAATTTTGGAGGATGAGATCTAATTTATGCACTTGGGTACTCTGATACCATGCCGCTCAGTGGTATCTGCGCGCATTTCAGACGTCTTCAGCTTCTGGGACCGAGACATTTACAAATAAAGTGAGACAAGTGGAAGGTGGGGAGGGTTTGCTAGGGAAGACTTTCCAAAATTAGATTCTTCCCCTGCCTCACATCTCACCCCACCCCCGTGCATTTTTGTAGGGTTTTCACTCTAAATCCAAACATGCACCAGAGAAAAGCAGCAATGAGATCTCAGGGTCAAAGGGTGAACTCTGCTTGTTGCAACATCTGTTATTGCTTACACAGGGAAGTTACATGGGTGTAAGGAAGAGAAATCAAAAGAAGTACTTAAAAAATGATCATGAAATTCTGGAGAAAATAATTTCTTGTTCCTGTCAACTCTCCCATTCCCCCCCGGCCCTGCCCTTTTGGAAATCCTTAGTCACATTTCTGACTGAAGAATAAGAAGTGGATTTGAGGAGACTGTGACTAAATGCAAATTGGCAAAAGATGGGGAAAAGGGATTTTACCAAAAGAAGAAGAGTTCCCACTTTCAATAGAAAAAATCAAGCGTCCCTCTTCAGAGGATTTCATTAACGCATCCAACTGAGGAGACAGCATATGGTTTACATAATAAGTTGCAGCTTTATTAATATGGAAAGCAAAATAAATGAGATAGACTCTCTTTTTTTTTGTGTCTTTAGATGGATTTAGGCCTGATATGGCGCTCTTGACTTGCATGATCAGCCTGTGCCTTGCCACCCAACCCTCTAAACCCTCTGCCCAGGCACTGGACTGTTGTAACAGAGAAACCTGAATTTCACAGTCTCTTTTAGCCCAAAACAGTGAATTCTAGAGCAAAGGCAGAGCTGGTCTATGAGACTAGTCAAAAAACCCGTGACCTTGTCTATGGGAAACCTAAGATTAATGAAGAGAGCAATTCAGCAGACTAGCCAGTGATTAGATGGCAAAATGGAGACTTATCTGCAATGTGATTGCCAGGAGAAAATCCAGCAAATGACTGTCTGACATGACAGTCACTGTCAGATGTCTTGACATCAAACACTTGCCTCTTATAGGTCCAGTTAAAGGGCAGGACACCGCTTCACAGTCCTTGTTCATAGGAAGAAATGCAAAACAAGATGGCTTTATCACACTTTTACATATTAAAAACCTGTGTTCTTCACTCAGAATTGAATTTTTACCTACCTAAATTCATGTTGTATCTTCATTTTCCATCATAGTTTCATACTTTTGACTTCACTGGTACTAGACCAACCCAACCTGTTTAAAGGCTGGTTTCCACTTACAAACTTCTGCTTTAGCTTTCAAGTGTACAATCTTCACATGCAGACATGCAGAGCTTTATCCCAAGTACTTGGTGTTTTAATTCAGATTGACTGATTCAGCTTAGTGTATGAGCTATGCGAGAATGAGCAGAAGATTTTTCTTTTGCCAAATAAATCACGGTCTGCATTGATCCTGTGATTGTTGTTATTATCTTCTTCTTTTTTTTTCCACAGCTGAAGGTTTTATTTCACTTTAAAAAAAAATTCCAGCGAGGCTGACTTAAGTTACACCCAAAACAGTTGTATCAGAAAGAAAGACTTAGGATAAGTCCCTTGTACCTCCTTTGTTAACTGTTTGATGGTGTTATACTCTCTTGAGCCAGTCTGGCTGGCCTGTCACAAGTGACAGAGCCAGTCTGAGCTGCCTGGGTACTCTATTGGTGATGATGAGCTGGTGCTCTCACTTGGTGCTTGGCTGGAGGTTTAATTCCTGTCTTTCACACTAAAAAAAGCTTGCGTGTGCTAAAGGACATCTGTTTTCTTCAAGCTTTTGAACTGGTCCAGTGGAAGATATTACACGTGATAACATATAGGTAACTTAGTGACAGTCCTTTAGTTGTCTCTGTGCAGTAGACCTTCAGAGCACCGCACATATTATATGTCTTTCATATCAGAGCTCCTTTCTGCTTTCCCCACCTCTTTAAGAGAAGTAGAGACCTCGTGTCTTAGAAAAACACTGCATTAGGCTGGGAACCAAGGGGTTGTAAATTGATGTCGTCTACCAATTGCTACCAATAATTCTGTGCTATTCCTAACATTTATTTTGCTGCGATGCCTCTGACCCCCAGTTTGCCAGCATTTTTTACCTATTTTGCAAGTTACGTGATGCATGGGGTTATGAAAAAGTAATTTCTGGCAAGGGTGGAAATAAAACCCTGGTTTTAGCATAGCCACATCCACTGTTCATTCAGTTTATTACTTTATTCCCCAGCCAACCCTCTGCCTGTCCTGTCTAAATGCTGGGCTGTGCTAGTCTTTGCAGTTGTAGGACTTGGCTTTTCTGTATGCAAACATTATGCTAAAAACATCCGGCCAGCATTGCCAAAAATAGCAACAGGCCGATTTCCTCAGTTCTGCCTCACAAAAATCTGCATAGTCCATTAACAAAATACTTGCCATGTTTCCATTTAGTATGTTCCAAATAACATCTGCTCCATTAGCTTCTCAGGAAGAGATCAGTAGCATGAGCTCAATTCAAATAACACCAATGATGTGTGGGGAGAAATGGAAACAGCAACAGTTGCATATAACGTCACGTAACTGAAAACTGCCCTTGTCTGACAGTAACAAATCCCTTCTCATATGGCATTTTCTGTGAAGTTTCATGGCTACATGTCTCTGTAGAGGGGCTGCCTGAGAAGCTGTAGTTGGCGAGGTTTGGATGAAGGATGCCCGAGTTGCTTGTACTGAGCAGCCCCAGGACTTGTTATAAATGGAGATATTTCCATACAGAGAGTAGCAGATTTAGATGTGTTCATAGAATCATAGAATATCTCAAGTTGGAAGGGAGCCATAAGGATCATCGAGTCCAACTCCCTGCTCCCTGAAGGACTACCTAAAAACTAAACTATTCAACTAAGAGGTACTCCAGATACTCCTTGATCTCTGACAGGCTTGGTGCTTCAACCACCTCCCTGGGGACACTTTTTCAGTGACTGAACACCCTCTCAGTGAAGAACTTTTTCCTAATGTCCAATCTGAACTTCCCCCGATGCAACTTCATTCCATTTCCTTGTGTCCTATCACTGATCACCAGAAAGAGGAGATCAGTGTCTCCACCTCCACTGTTCCCCTTGAGGTAGTTGTAGACTGTGATGAGGGCACACCTCAGCCTTCTCTTCTCCAGCAACAAATCAAGTGACCTCAGCCACTCCTTGTACGTCTTGCCCTCAAGACTTTTCACCTCTTGGTTGCACTTCTCTGGACACTAAAGGTTTGATGTCCTTCTTATACTGAGGCACCCAAAACTGCACACAGTACTTGAGGTGGGGCTGCATCAGTGCAGTGCAGAGTGGGTCAATCACCTCCCTTGACCAGATATGCAGTGCTTGATGCACTCCAGGGTACGGTTGGCCCTTTTGGCAACCAAGTTTGGCTTGCCTCAAGCTCGGTTTTGCTGCTGTTCTTTCATGGACTAAGTAACTTTCAAACTACAATTGCTTTTCTGTATAGGTGTCCTGGAGTGAAAGTAAGGTAGGAACCAAAAAGGTCTTCACTGAAAAGTTGTTCCTGCATCCTCAAAAGCCCAAGGTAAAGCCCATGAGTGTAATTTCCTTGGTGCAATGTATTTCTAATAATCACAAGTCAATAGACATAGCTAAGAAATAGCTAAAGATACACATATGTGGAAATGCACACAGCTACAGACACAAACGGTGTCCCTAATGGTGTGTTGTCACAAGGATGAGAGGAAGTGACACTGGGAAAGCCCATCTGTTTGTAAGAATGTAGGTGAAAATGTGGGTTGTACCTGTTGCTGTTGTGTTGTTCTCTGCAAGGCCTCTGTGCTCAACACAGCAGCACCCATCTCAGCTGCCAACTTGTGGCTTTGGCTGCTAAAACACACGGGGGCCTGAACACTCAGCTTTGTGCATGCTGAGGTGGGGAACTCGATATTTTCGATTCTCCTCCTTATATCTCCCAGCATGTTCACATCGCAGGCGGCAGGGAGGGGTGTAGAGCATTTTGCTTTGGGCCATCTTCTCAGAGACTATAATATTTTTTTTCTTTTATGATTTATTTTTTTCTCCATCTTGAGAAACTGCCCATCTCCAGATCATTGCTCTAGTTTAATCTTCTCATGCCTGCACTGCCAAGGTAAGCTCCTTTTCAGAGTAGATCACCATAAATCTTCTCTTTTAAAAATATTGACAAAAGTAGGAAAGAGTTGGACATCTGAAGCATCAGAGAGATCTAGCAATCTCTTTTTTCCTTTGGGATAAGAGCAGGTAATTGCATGATCCTGCTGTATTTTCTTCTCTTTGCTTGATCTGTTCACCTCTGTGTCTATTGCTCTATTCTCTTACAATCTCTTGTGAGAACAAAGTTTGAGATATGCAGAGAGATAATAAATATATTCCATGGTTCACTGCTGCTCTTTGAAAGATTCTATAGCTTGGATTAAGTGGTGTGGCTGTCCTTTCCCAGTAACTATCCCTTTTCAAGTCCCCTGATACCTCTGTATATCCAGGTTGTGCAACAGCTGAAGAATATGACAAGGAAAAATGTATGGTTGTCAGTATGAGGTCACTCAATTAATGCAGGGTGAAACAAAATGGAGAGATGGATATTTGGAATAAGGGGCTGATATTTGCAGTCCCTTTCACTTGTAATGTTTCTTTAATGTAAAACAGAGACAAAAATCTTAAGTCTTGGTGTAGTAACTTTACTGACCTATCTCTGTTTATAAAGCCAGCCTGTTTATTTATCTATTCACAAAACTAATCTTGGGGTCAGATTTCAAATTAAGAAGACCAATGTTTGAAGCTTCAAAGTGCTTTCCTGTAGAAGTGGCTAAATATTAATTCTGCTACTGGTATGTGCATTCAGTTGTTTAACGGGACTCTTCAGAACTGTGTGTGGACACACACCAACACAGGGCTCTGAGTTTCTTGGCTCTTGAGGGCTCTCTCGTAAGAAGAGCTACTGAAAAAGTGCCCCAGTCTGCTGCTAAATAGACATTCTTGCTGGGTGGGCTTTTTAAAACAGGCTTTGGGTGCTATACATAAAAGTCAGCTTCCACCAGCTGAACACTGATATGATTTTAGTAAAGTCTTAGTTCAGCACAGCAATATTTCCTATGTGGAAAACTGACAAAGTTGGAAAGTTTCATCAGCTATACATAGGCAGGATTTTCAGTATTTTCCAGCTACGTTTTAAACCAGTGCTGTTCCATTTTGTGTGACCTTTTCCTGTGACTAGCAATCAAAACTAAATTGATAATGTGAAATGAAAGGACAAAAAGATAGTTGACAGTTGTTAGAGCCTGAGATCCAGGACAGAAGAGGGTGTGATAGGTAAATATTTAAGTAGCGGCTTTTGTATTGGAGCAGTGGCAGAAGGTGGAATCCACGTATCGCACCTTGCAGTAGCACAGCCTGCAAGTCTTGGAGCCAGAGCTGACCTGAAGCTGAAGGCTGGGACTGCTGCAGTGATGGCTGAGCGAGCTCCAGCTTGAGCTCAGGTGACAAATGCACAGAGACCAGCGCTGAGAGATGGACCGAGACAACTATTTTAGTACCGTGCTTGCAGACGTGGTCAGGCCTAATGCACTGCTCTCTCTGATGTTCAGACGTTCTCCAATTTTCTGATCCTCTCCTGGTATATTTTGAGCCCGGTGTTTTGAACTCTTGGATCTCCCTTATTGCTGATTATAAAATGTATATGCTGTATCTCTGCTGCAGTTTCATCACTGCTGGTGTTGAATGGATCAGTCAAGAAAAGCTGCTGGAATTTGAACCAAACTCATGCCTTCTGGCACTTTGGGGATGGAAGCTTTATTTACGAGTAGAGTTTCTATTCTTAGCAGCTACCCTTGTTTGTGCAGGGTGGCACATCACTGGAACCACCAATTAGATTCTGTCCTTTCAATGTTAGATCCTTGACAACTTAGAAGTAAAGAGTAGGGCTTTGTTCTGGAGAGATGCTCTTCCCCCAGTGAGAGGCGTAGTTTGTCCCTTTGCCTTGTAACAAAGAGAGATATATATGAGGTAGGAAAGAGGAAAACGCATTCTTTAACTGCACTTGATAATAGATGTACCTGAGATACACCTGTGGTCCTTCAGGAAGAAGGACACGAACTCTTAAATCACCTTATGCCTTTCTTATTTCAGATTCAGTGAGTAGAAGGTCTTTGTCCTGCAAAACTCTTCACACTACATCAATGTCCTGAGCCCTTGCCCAGCTCAATCTGCACCATAGTCTGGCCTTCTGAGAAAGCCTGCCTGGGGAAGTCAGGCTGGATGGAATTCCTCCTGCCTGGCTTCTGATGTGCAGACCTTATTTTTCTCCACCGACTAAGCGAATGCTAAAGTAACTAAAATCAAGTGAAGTCTGCCTGGTCACTCTCATTTGTGCAGTGGTTGTGCTGGGATAGGATCCTTCTGGATGTATAGGAGACTGTTATTAATATGTGGCTGTTTGCTCTGTGCTGCATTCAGACATTCCATGAAATTTGCTGACTACCAAATATCATCAAGTACCAGAATAGAGCTAAAGATTGAAAGCTTATGTACAAACACATTTCTTCAATAGTATATGTGTATAATGATGATTTGGAGATCAGTTGTTCACATGCATAACTGTCTACTTGGGAATAACTACATTTTCTTAAAGTACAAGTTAGCATCTCAGTGAAAGGCAGATATTTATAGAAATCTGATTACATGTAGACTTAACACAGGCCACCTGTTCTAAATATTTCTCATCCTGAAGGCTAACAAACAATAAAAAGTCAAAACAGAAATCCAGGTACAGAAACCATGTTTATGCTTGCTAGAAACGCAGAAATGACCTTGCTTTAGAAAACCACCATGCTGACTTTTGATACTATGCTTGAAGGTTTCATGGGAGGTGGCACGAATGGCCGAGGGGAAAATGGTGGTGAAAGGTCCTAATTTTTAAAAGAAATCCAGAAAATGCCCTGTGCTGAGTTTTAGTGTATCAATGTAACTCCTACGATCTTCTGAAAGATAGTGCATGCAGGATCAATAAACTAGTGCTTGTAATTTACTAATTCATCTGGTCTAAAAGAGATTTCAGAGCTTTTCTTTTGCTGGAGAACAAAATTTATCTGTATATATTATATACTGACATATATCATATCTGTAGTGAACAGGGATATTCATAAGGCAATTGTTGTTCACTCTGTTTTAGAATCATAGAATAATTTAAGTTGGAAAGGACCTTTGAGATTGAGTCCAATCATTAACCTAATACTGCTAAATCCACCACTAAACCATGTTCCTCAACACTACATCTACCTGTCTTTTAAATGCCTCCAGGAATGGTGACTCAACCACTTTCCTGGGCAGCCTGTCCCAATGTTTGATAACCCTTTTGGTGAAGAAATTTTTCCTAATATCCAATCTAAACCTCCCCTTGTGCAACTTGGGGCCATTTCCTCTTGTCCTGTCACTTGTTACATGGGAGAAGAGACCGACTCCCTCCTTGCTTTCAAGTAGTTGTAGAGAGTGATAAGGTCTCCCCTCAGCCTCCTTTTCTCCAGGCTAAACAACCCCAGTTCCCTCAGGCATTCCTCATAAGACTTGGGCTCAAGACCTTTCACCATCTTCAGTACTTGATGAATGTTGCTTATGCTATTTGTCTGGCATCCTTTCTCTTTTGGGAGCTTGCAGACTCACAGAGCATCTCCCCTGTGGAGTCAGTGAGAAGTTTCCATGGCGTCCCTGGTACAAAGCATAGGTTTGCCACCTCTAACTCCTGGCGAGGTAGAAACTTCACTTTTGCAAATCAGAAGCATTACAACATTTGCTTTGGGAACTGTGCTGCCAGTCTTCTAACTGGGCATTTCAGTGCCTTGAGAGTATGAAGCCCCATAGTAAGTCTGAGAGCAACCTGGACTTCTGCTACATGTAATGGGAAGGATCCCCATCTGCTTGTTCAAGAAATTTCCCTGCTCGGAAAAAAATATTTTTAGCAGCATTTTGACTGTATGTATTGGAAATGGTTCACATATATTATATCACTTCTGTCATGTAGTGATTAGATCTGTGGCTGGGTCTATGACCAAATATTGAGATATAATGAACAACGTAATAGGGAAAATATGTTTGACCCATTAAATAAAAGTGAGAACTGGATCTCACAGTGTAAGTCTGCTCTTTGTGTTTGCCTAGAGCAAACAAGCAGGAAAGGGAAAGCATTCATGTGGAATGTGGATGAAAATAATTCAACAAGGGTTACTGTAAATAATGTAGAAAAGCATTGGTGAAAGCAGATTAAATTCCTATTATAGGCAGGTCCCAAATGCTGTAACATTAAGGCATAAAATACAGAGAAGAAACAAAATAGTTGGGTTTATCAGCCTTGTGTATATTCTAAGGAAAGAAGTATGTCTTTCTGCTGCCATAGTACCTTTGATAGTTTTCAGAGCAGATACAGAAGCTGTTTCTGCAGTCCTCTTTCAGGGATGACAAAAATTCAATGTAATTAGCCTACACAGGTTCTTTCCAGCAAAAAAATTACATGTTATTTTTCAAGATGTGGCATCAGGTTCTGCAATGCCATTGTACTGGATTTTAAATATTTCCATATATTTCCTTTTATATTTCATATGTATAAGGATTTATATATATTTAATGTTTCAAATTATCAAGGGGGAAAAATCCAATATTAAGAAAATTATGCCTGTTTCATTCTTCACAGTTTAACAAAAACTATATAAAATCCCTTTTCACTATGCAGAATGGCCTTTAATTTTAATTTTTGTGGAAATCATTTAGTTCATTGCAGTACCTTAATTATTTCTTGTACACAAAGGAATTGACTTACAGTCAAATGTGTGCTTTTGGTAGGGAAATAATAGAATTAAGTAGAATTACTAGATTCCTTCCTTGAAGACTTACAGATGCTGCTTGCTACATAGGACTGGATTTTTGAGAGAAAATAAATGTTTTTGAGCTGAGTACTTTATTATGAAAGTATTACAGCTGCATTTTGGTAGTGTTTTTTGTGTACCTACTCCAGGTTTTGGCCAACAAACTGTGAAAATCCATCTAGCTGATGCAACATGAGATACAGAATCTTCCAAAGTACACACAAGTGCTACTTAGTAAGGTGTGTGATGTGCATCACAGGTCACTGGTGTGAGTACAGCTGACCACAGCATCTGCTACGCGAGAGAAAAATGTAGTGGGCACCAAATCTTGTTTGTAATTTGATTTTCTTAATCTTGAAAATGGTGAACTCTTTTCTGTACACTTTTTCTTCTTTGCTTCCTTTCTCTGTGTTTCTCTACATGTAACTTTAAAATGAAAACATATGACTTACAGCCTAACTCTGTCCATTTACTCAGCTGTACCTATTTAATCAATTTAAATTGGAAAGAGAGTTTACCAACTTTCAAAAACAAATTCAGGACCAGTGCAGAGTATTGTATAAATAAAGGTCTAATTTCATTTTTACTTCTTTAAAAAAAAAACTGTGTGGGGAGAAAATTTTACAAATGACCTTTCTGCTGGGGAAAAAAAAAAAAAAGAAAGACAGAATAGGGAACACGGTGGTTCTTTACTTGGATTCTTCCTCTTCTAAGGCCACAACAAAATTAACAAGCCCTGAAACAAAACTGAGAGTTTAAATTAATGGCTTCTGGCAAACTGTCAACTGATATTAACTTTATCATTCAACACAATGTCAGTTTGAAAAGCTTCAGGATAGGGCATTTGAATGTTAGAATCCTGATTAACAGATTAAATGAATTCCACTTTATCTTTCAGCCCAGTACTGTGGACCAGGACACCTGATTTACTAATCTCCTCTGACTTTTGGGTAAGTATCACTGACTGCAGCTTGGACTCAGACCATCATAAGACAGATGAAGACAGCGTGGCAGATAGTTGAGCCGCTGTTTTCTAGCAACTATTTTGTTATTTTGGCTGGCCAGTTTAGATCTCATTAATGCTAATACTGGAATAGGCTCATGACACACAATCCTAATCTATGTTTCATGTGGCCTGAATTTTCTTGGAAGCAGAAGATGTTAAATATTTATATTATGTTAACATTTAATGTCACTAAACCCATGGGCCTGTCTTGCTATGTTTTGTAAAAATATTTATGCAATCCTTCTGCTAAGGTGCTGCTGCACTTTAACAACAGCAGAAAGCAGTGTGCTCTCCAGCCCAGGCCAATGACTTGCTTGTTAGTATATGTTCATTCCCATTTTTAAATCTGAAAATTTTATATTTTTCCAGCAAATACCAGAAAGTTTTGTTTATACTATTATTAAGCAGACATTGTTTCAAACCTAAGATCACAATGAGGTTTGCAGTTTTTCCTGGGATTTATTTTTGTTTAAACAATAGCCACTTGCAAATTTGAGATCCTGTAGGATTTCAGATGCACTTAGAATTCAGATGCAGAGTTAAATTTGAGGCTTTCGTGCAGGTGTATGAATAACAGTGCAAAAAAGCAAAAGACCATTTTCCCAATCAATTTTGGTGAGTGCTTTGAACAAGAACATGGAAATAGTAACACATGGAAATGTTTCAAACCATTCTAAATTCCAAACACCTTTGCAAAACATCATTCTCAGATTTCCTGTCTTTTGATAGGAATATCCCCAGCAGCTTAATTTCTGTAAGGAATTACCATGTCATTGAGAGAGATATCATTGTGGCAGGACAACTGGAAGAGAGCAGTCATCTTGGAATGAATTTTGGGAATGGGATTCCTCATACCACCTTAAAATGTCTCTATTAGAGTTAGTCATCGTGAACTCTCTTTACAGACAAAAAAATGGAAACAAGCATTTTTAAACAGCAGATCTCTATTTTAAGTGTTTGTTTCAGAATGAAAGGAATTGAGGTCTTGAAACTTTTGTTATCTCCTTTGTCAGTAAAAGGAACTGAGGACAACTAGCTCTGCTGTGGATGTCTTGCTGGATTTGCTGTTTGCCATAGAGTTCCTCTTTCAGGAATATGTGCCTGAAATGCTGCTCCTTTTTAAGATTATTTTTCCCCTCCCTTTCCAAGGAGGGTAGTATGTGCTGGTGAGGCCATGACAGTTGATTAACTCTGGTTATCTGGACGCTTGCTTTATTCCCGTTAAGTCTCTTGCAGACGTGTGGTCCCAGCTTATCACATCACTTCGAAAGGAGTCGCATTGTGGGCTTTTGACCTTTTGACCATTCTTCATTAAAAATTCATTGATATGCTTCCCCCAAGAAATGTATATTTCTCCTCAACTATGTTTCAGCCCTGTAAAACACTAAAATGCATTTTAAACCCTTTCTGCCCATTCAGAAAAGCATTGCAAAACCGCGCTTCTCCAGCACCTCCTACCTAAGAATGCCAGAGCCCCTCCCAGGCATGAACACATGAAGGAAAAGGAAAAGGAAATATCACACTCAAAAGATGGACAATGCAGGAAAAGGTTTCATGACTTGCCAAAACTCACACAGCAGCACTGTGATGGTATAAAGTACGTTATGCATGATGCTCTTTTTTTTGACATCTACTCCTGTGCTTTAACCACAGCAACCCATAGGAGCACATTCCTCTCTCTTTTCTGAGAATTGATTTATCACCATAAGGATGGTTTATTATACAGCCTCATGCTGTAAATCTTTCCTGCTCTAATGGCTGATAGAAGTCTGGCTCCGCGGTGAGTTCCTGCTCATTTACTCTGTGGATGTCGGGTACGCTGCTGATGTGAGAATGAGCTTCCTGGGAAGTCTCTCTTAACATAGAAATGTGAGAATCAAAGAATTCAATTCTGCTGGGATTTTTCCCATTAATCGGGGTTCTGAATGGTTTCACAATCCTTTGTTTCCTTCATCTTCATTTTTATTGCATCCTAAGTTTTATAGGGAAGCTTCTTTTTTAAATCAAAAAACAGAAAACAAAGAACCAAGCAATAACTGTGAGCTACTGCCTCAGTAGGACTGTTTGTTCAACACAGGCACACAGAGACGGTCTGCTTTAAAAATGTGTACAGCTTCAGTTCTATTAAATATAATTTGTCTTAATGCAGGCAATAATCAACACTGCATACATCTGTGAGGGAAGGAGGAGGGCTGGGAAGGCAAGGGATCCCACATATCCTTTGAGATGATTTCTGTAGTCTCATGAATTTATTTAGGGGCTTGGAAAGGGTATTTAATTCACTATAGGAATTGCTTGCCAGGGCAAGCTAGGCTTAATTCATAAGCAGTCTGGTGTTTTAGAGTGCTTTACAGTCCTTACATTGAAGGTGCCCCTGTAGTGCAAAGTACTGTCAGCGCGGAGAAGTGACACGGTAATGTGAAGGATGACTCTTGGAGGCTATGTCTGAATGGAAGTCATAAATGCAGCTGCAGCTCATGTAACCATGCCTGAACTAGCTGCAAATAGGCTGCTTTGGGTAAAGCTGGTCCTGTGTCCGCCCCAAACTGAAAGCTGAGTGAGCACAAAGGAAAATGGCAGTGGCTTTTCCTTCTCTGCTATTTGAAAGGATGTCTTTGTAAAAAAAGGAAACTGGTTAAAGTTCAATTCCAGAAAAACAGAGATAAAACTGTTAGGATCTACAGAGTGTCTCTTCCATAATATCTATATTATGGGATAGTTGTCTCAGCGGGTTTCTTGAAGATCCCTCCAATACAGCTTCTTACCAGATAGCAACAGTCTTAATGCCTGTGTCTGTTTGTGAGTAGCCCGGTATTAACCAAGCACAGACCTAAGCACAGGGATACGTGCATTTCCATACTTAATCATTGCCATTCAGTCTATTAAGAGTGAAAGTCTCACCCTGATAAAGCTCCAAGAGATCCAGTTACACCAGGTTGTCCATTGAGTAATGTGTTAATGTGAGCATGCCACTTCTGGGCTCAGTTTTCTATTCCCAGCCTTTTTCTTTTTTTCCTTTTTTTTTTTTCTTTTTTTTTTTTTTTTGTCAATTCAGGTTGTGTTTCAAAATGTTTATCCTGTTTTCAGAGTTGTCTTTGGGAACAGCCCCCTTTACCTTTGTCCCACAGCAGCTGCCTTCACTGGGAACAATAAAACTGGCAATGAGCTTGGGGGGTGCACGGGAGGCAGCCATGTCTCACCATGCGTCTCACCCCATGCATCTCACCGCAGTTGGGAAGGGACTTTGGAAAAATTCCTGCAAGATGCATTATGATGGACTTCATCGTTCAGAAGGAAAATATGTGGCTCTTCACCCTGCAAGCAGAGTCCTCTGCTGGAGTCCTGCTTAACCATGTAAGGTCCATGGTGGGAGGGAAGGATTTGCAGTTTATTGTTATAGTAGAGGTGGCCCCTCTGGCACCCATTCATTTCACACAGGGAGAAGGGGGCTCCTGCTCGGCTGGGAGATCTTTTACAGGTGCAGAATGTCCTAGGGGGGACACTTATCTCAAATAGCCTTCTTTTCCCTGCTTCAGCTGAGGTCAGTGTGGTTTACGCTTTGTTCCTGCTTTGGCCTACACATTCTGAACATCTTGATCAAATTATGTTGCCCCATAAAATAAAGGACTGGGAGCTCTGGGTTGAGAAATGGGTAGGAGGAAGATCTGAGGGGTTACGCTCCCAAGTGGAAGACTGCAGCCTAGTGAAGGGTCAAGGTACTTNGCATCTCTGGGTCCAAGCACGGTCCTCAAATATGTGGATTTTCTCTGACTATTACTGGTATCTGGGAGATACTTCTTCACCTGATCCCCAGATCTTTGGATGCGCACCATTTACGGAGGTGTGCTGAGCTCTTCTTTGAGTACTTGGTGAGTTTGGCACTTATTCCTGTAGCCCTGACCTTGTGGTTTAGATTCACTGTATCCTGTGTAAGGAATTCTTTGTTGTAAGCAGGTTCCATGGAATCATCCTTAATTCAAATCAGCATACCGTAAAATGCAAATCAGTGGATTTATTTACAATATGCTAACAGAAATCACAGTTACAGGTGCTTAGAAAGAAACACAGGAGAAAGAATATCATGCTGAAACTACTGCCACCAGGATCCAACCAGAAAAGTCCCTCTCCTTATATTTGCCTGACCTGCAGTAGATGTTTCCCCAATGTATTTCTTTGTACACAACCTGCGCCTCAGGCTGTGCTCCCCAGGAACAACCTGCTCATGGCAGAGCAGCCAGGTTTTATAGCTCCTCCCTCTCCTGGGGTCCTTTGTATTCCTCCTCCCTTCCACTTCCCACCTCTCTACACATTACCTCCTTTGACCTTATTCCAGGGTTACCTATAAAACCGCTCAGTGAGGGGATGATTGGACAGTGTGGCAAAGCTTTAATCCATCCAAAGAACTGATCCAGCCAAGAAAGAAGCCAGTGGGGAATAAAAAAAAATGGGGAGAAGGTATGTCTTTCCAGCCTGATCCACTTCCTGACCCTCTTTACCTGGCAGATGGGAGAAGAAGCCACACCCACAGGGCAGGGAGAGTCCAGGGTTGGTTGGGCCAAGTGGAAAGGAGAGGCTGAACGGCCAACACTGTTTTGAAATTCCTTAACTTGTATAGATATGAGATATTTACATCTGAGCAAGTCACCCCAGGGTGCATTTGCTAGCGGTGGAGAGAAATAAGTATGTATTACCACAGGAAGATTTCTCCTTAGGTACCCTAGATACCAAAGACAGGTACCTCAATACTTCAAATGACCCTCTCTCCACAAGTGCCTGTTTACATCTTTCCATTGACGATAAGGGTATCCTGGGGTGACATGTATGGATTTGGATATCTGATCTTAAACAGCTGAAGTACTGGGTGAAACAAATCCCTGGTTCTGTGGGTGCATTTCCATGCTGACCTTGTCCCGACCAACGGACTTGAAACCCATCTGTGCATTGGTAAGTAGCTAAATGACACAAACGTATGTACAGGCTCCTGACTTGACTTGCCTCAGTGGGATTCAGTTCATTTGGGGACACACTAGACTAGAATCAGTAAGCTTTAAGTGTCAGCCTTCAGGAGATGTTTTTACAAGATGTTACATTTCAAATGCTAATGAATCAGATATTTAATTCAGGGGGGCCACACCAGACTTTTGTTAGAAATTCAGACTTCAGCCTACTTCTCCGCTTCCCTGGAAGACACAGAGAAAACTATGATAAATTAAGTGTCAAGTGTGATATACAGATAAATGCTGCCATGAAGTGTGTTCCTCTGGAATTTAACCAGGCCTATAAGCCAGTATATCACTGTAACCTAGATTTGGTAGTGGTAAAGTAAATTCAAAAAATCTTCCTTCTGTATCTAAATACCTTCTTTTTGTCTTCTTTTGCATGAGATCTGTGCGGTTATATTTTTTGGAACATAAGAAACAATTTTAAAATTTCAAAAAACTTTTTCACACATCTAACTTGTAGGCAAGTGTAGTTTTCTACGGTAATAGCACTGAGCTTAAGTGTCTTGTGTAATAAGTGTCTTGAGTCCCTTTAGCCTCTGCATTCTCAATTACACATTGATTTTTAGAGTAGTGGATAGATAAGGAAAAGTGAACTTGTTAGTGAAATCAAGGAATGCATCTAGTCTTTCCTTAATTCAGATATGGACTTTCTGAGAAGCGTTTAGCCTAACATTACCAAGTGTCACTTTCTACTTATCAGCTGGAACTGGCAGGAAGGTGGGCTCTCCAGCTCCGCTTTGCGGTTACAGTGACTGGTTTCTGAAGATAGAGAGTTCACTCAGGTGATTCATTCAGGGTGTTATGACAGCTGTATTCTTATTTTCTTCCCTGATTTCACAGCAGTCTCCCTAGATAAGGCTTTGAAAGACAGAGCTAATAGGGTGCTTGTCAGCAACATGGCTTTACTTGTTAAGAAGCTGGGGGCACTGGTGTTACTCAGACGATGGTGGTGCTGCTCCCAGTTACTTTCATCTGGATATTCCTACTTCAGGGAACAACATGTTGAACAGCAGTGTTTTCTATGATTTCTGCAGGGCATCTTGATTCCTCTGCTTTGAAAAGAGGACGATATGGTGCTTTTAGCAAAGCTTTGGAAAGCTGTGCTAAGGTGTGAGTTTTTGTTTTCTGCCTGATATGACCTAATGCTGCTCAGCCAAGGTCCTGTTGGCACATCTACCTTTCTCAGGAAATGTCTTTTGGAAATCAGAGCTATATAAACTACCTGCCTTCTGCCTGACAATCCTTTTGGAAATCAGAGCTATATAAACTATCTGCCTGCTGCCTGACAATCCTTGCTGGCTAGTTTGTTGACAAATTGTTCCTCTTATTTGTCCAGTCCATCACCATAACCAGCAGAAAATAATTTTAAAAGACTGTACAAAATAACTCCATGAAAATTTTGCAGTACTTAATGTAACATGGACCTAAGTAACAGAAGAATCTAGATAGCAGATGAATAGATAAGAGGTAAATGGTAAAAAATAGTTGCTAATGAACTCTATATTTTTGCTGTTGTCACTCTAATCCTTATTTAGCTCTTGTCTATACATGAATAGTGGATATTTCTATAAAATCCCTCTTAAGTTCCATAGTCTTCTTTGAAGTGACTTTATACATAAAAATATTTTTTACATTAAAATTCTTTTTCATGCTTACAGGACACCTCCTTTATTACAGAAAATAACTTTTGCTACACTTATTACCACATTATGTTGATCTCATTATTTAACACTGTATTATATGTATTAAAAATCCAGGTTTTATATAAAGTTTCCTCCCTCCAAACATCAAAAAGTATTGAGATCAATATCAGACTGAAGAACTAGAGATGAAGTATTCTCTAGTTCACTGAGAAGAAAGCGTTAGACAGGAGTCACCATAATACCTCCTGAACCAGTTTTGCAAATGAGTAGTTTTACTTCAGGCTGCAAATGGATTGTAGGCATTTGCTTATTAGTGTCTGTTGCCAATTGTGTGTTACTCTGGACAATCTCAGAACATATGCAAAAGATCTCCAGTCAGTATACATCATCACTGGCACTTAGGACAGTCATTAAACTGGAAGATATCTCCTTTTTTTTTGAGTAACAATTTTTCTGTCTAAAATGTTGCTGTATATTCATCTGCAGTGACATTTATAAGATTGTCTTTTATATCTTGATGGTTTTCTCCCCAGTCATTTACTTTCCAGTCAACCACTAAGTATGTTCCTGAGTCCTTTATTTTTTATTACAAGAGCTAGCTAGCTGCCTGTAAATCCATGAAAGCTGCTTTTTCTTATTTATTGTCATAAGTGGTTGAAAGGCCAGCCTGTACCATAACGTGTGTAACTGCTTTAGTCCAGCAAGGAAGCCAGCCAGCTCCAAATGAAGGATTAGGTGGACTGTGGGTATTGTCCTGCCCCTGGCAGCACCAGGAAGTGTCCAACGCACAAGGAACACACTTTTTTATATGAAATTTCCCCATCATATGCTCAAAATTATTCAATTCTCTTCCTGCCTTGACCTGGCATGTGGCTCCCCCGGAGGAGGGGTTTGAAGGCCCGGCTCTTCTTCCCCTACTCTTCCATGCCGTTGGCTTGAAATAGATATGGGTTTAATAACCAGATGGAAAGGCAGGAACAGAGAGAGTGTCAATAAAGTAATTTGATTTAGCTCAGGTGTTCTGGCTCCACACCTTATTGCCGCAGCCACCATGCATGAGGTCTGGCTGGTGCCGCACCTCAGTGGGGAGCAGCTGGTGCCTCTCACACATCGTCAACATAATCGCGTAATGAGTTCAGGCAGCAACACCCATCCGGCCCCGCCACTGCCCTGGGATTACACCCCTATCACTGCCAGTCTAATCTGCAGCCCAGGGGAACACAGGTGTAACTGAGCACCTAATTCGGCCCCGCGGCAACTGTTGTTATTGACCATGGGGAAGGTGGTTCGACCTGATGTGTGAGGAGTGGAACCTGCGAGGGAGTCCGTAACTGGAATCCTCCTCTTTTAGGCCTGGAAACTGAGCCTGTTTGGGACACAAATGTGAAATCAGTCCTTGTAACATGTTTGTCAAAATTTTCTTCCAGCCTGTTGGATATAAATTTCTGTCTTCTCTCATCCAATATTTGCATATTCTTACCTTTGGTTTAATAAAACAGGCAATTGGCTCTGCAAGTAATTCTTCCTCAGATTTAAAAAAAGCCACCACCTTTTATCACACTGTCATGATGAGGGACATCTCAGAGAGATGGGACACCTTCAGGTTTGCTAGCAGAAGGTAACTGCTCTGGATGTCTCTACACTGTATATTGACAGGAATTGATGTATTCAACTGCTGTCTCTGAGGAGGAGAAAGTGATTTGGTTTGACTTCAGTAAGTCTTGTTTTCCATGTTGTATCAATAAAGTCCACAGAAACAAAACATGGGGTGTCAGAAGACAGAGAAGGCCCTGTGTAGCTGCATTGCCCCTTCAGGATATGGTATCATTTGCCATTGTCCTGGATGCTATCTGTACCCCTTTTTGTAAGAATGGATTTCTTTCCAACATTGTTTTCCCTCTGTTCTTGAGTTCAGGAAACGTAGTGAAAGGCTTAATTGGAACAAAGACATTTCTATGATGGGAGAAAAACCTATCTCAGCTAATATGCAGGGGTGATCACCTTTTTTCCCTCCAAATACCTTGTTTGAAAGTCTCTCAAAAGTTTCATGAATTGGTCAAGCTAAGTACCATCCATTCACAAATTTTTCACACCAGAGAAAAACATTAGTGCTTCAAGTCCAGGACAGAGTGGGTCTGTTCTCCCCACTGGCTGGTGGCATTTTGGTCCTCTGGAACAATGACGGAGCTGAGGACTTCTTGCAGAAATCCCTCTACCCTGGGATGTTACAGGTTGCACTATATTGTTCCAGGAGTTCTTAATGAAAATATCATATTAGTTCGAACACCACTAGTCACCTGTTTTTCAGTGAAAATTCTAAATTAAATAATAGGGAGTACTTAATTTCTATGTGCTTGAGATGAAACATCCTGCTAATGTAAGGTGACTCAAGGCGCTATACTCCATAACTTAGCTCTAACAGTTTAAAGAGTCTGGATGAGGTGCCTTTGAATTATTGATTTTTGCTTTGGGTTTTCTTATAAACTGATTAGAACAAAAAAATCCTTGCCAATATATTAAAAGGAAAAATTAAATCAAATTATGACAGGCCTGCCATCCTAATGGGATCCCATGGAAAAGAGTAGCTAATAAGGAATTTACAGATGTGTTAAAATAATGAGATAATTTGCTACCACAATAATTTGTGAAAAATAGTCAGACGATATAGTTTTGATGAGATTACAAATATGTTAAAAGGAATAACAACAGTTTCATGAAAGGCATTTGACTAATATTGCATAGTATTTTGATGATGAAATAAGTGTCACATCCATGTCAATATCTCAAAATGTAGTTGTTTCTGAGGTCCAAGATGCAGTTGTTTCTGCTGTAATCCTGCAGAAATGTTTTTCCATCAGAAACCTCCTTCCAAAGGCTAAAAGCAATGGAGGACATGGGAAGAGGACACTTGATTGTCCCACATTTTCCCAAGTCAGAATCCTGTTTTTTATTTTATCTGTCAAAAATGGATTTGTTTCTGAGTTCATGAATTTCTCAGTGATTTGGGATTTCAAATGTTTTCTTTTGGAAGAGCCTTTCAGTGGGTCTACTTTACAGTTATGATAATGCTTGCTTGAAGTTTCCATGTTCTCTTAGGCTTTTATCCTTTGAAACACGCATAGTTTGTAGTTCAGTGCTAATTTTTGTGGAAAGTACAGAAATATTTTCAGCTAAGTGTTGTGAAAAAGAGCATTATTAAGGAGGAAGAAGACATTTACTGACAGTATGCTTAAATTACTGCAAACATTGATGTCTGAAAAGAAAAACAGTCTTCAAGAAGAACCAGAGGTTTTATTCACTTATAAATAGATCCACATTAAAAGCCTAGAAATGGACATTTCCAGGAGTTCAGTCCCATAATATGATTGTCTACAGGCCAGCTATAGAGCGATATTAGATTCTTAAAACAAGATTTGAGTATAATTTAAGTAGTGGCAATATAAATACAAGTGTTTTAGTCTTCAAACCCTGGTTTGTGAATGGCTGCATCTGTTAATCTGGAAAGGTTCCTGTGCACATCCCCAGCCTATTCTGCGGTTGTTAGTGGAGATGCCTTATTTTTTTTTGTCTTTTTACAAAAATTGGACTTGGTCTTGAGCTCCTAGTTTTGCCCTAAACCCACATCCTGCCAGATTCCCTGACTAGAATTTCCAGTGTCCCCTTTCTCCTCCTTGGTACTATCTAACCTTGAGATTTAATGATTTCTTTGGGGTTTTTTTTGGCCTGTTTTTTGCTAGAAGTTCCCTAAGTAGCAAAAGGTTGAGCCATAGTTGAGCTGCCTTGCACACACATGTGTGTGCATGCATACTTGTGCTGTGAGCGTCTCTGAAAGGCACAGTGGTCCTTTCCCTCCCTGGGGTGAACACATGGTGACAAAGGGGATCCCAGAAACCCCAGAAAAAGGGAATGACTTGGAAGAGAGGGACTGAGCAGTAGGTTTAAAATGTCCCAATAAGCAACTTATCTTAAAGAAAAGTTGCAGGCAAGAAACCTTTTTTTTTTCAAGTTTTTTTCCTTGTGTACATTCAAGACCCATCTTTCCACCCCTCCCTCAATTAACAGATTGCACTTTGCAGAAAACCATAACCCTTGAGCTCTCTAGATGTATTTGTGTTGCCTCATCACATTCATTATGGACTGACACAGAACCCAGAAGGTATTCCTGAGTAGTGTCCTGGCCAGATCATCCATCAATGAAGAAGGATCAGCACCCCTCTGGAAGCTAATCCCAGTCTACAAGGAATGAAGTGTATATGAGTACGCTATCTGTAGCCAGCTCCTGCACAGGATCCATATTAATTCATTACATGTCTGGAGTTTTATGTCCCAGCTGAATCCTTCCCACCTGACATTCATAAGTGCTGCAGTAGATGTCTAGCCAGCAGGCTTATCTCCCACAAGATAACTTCTTACCATTGAGGGACTTACCAAGTTAGGGCATAAGCCTCTGCAATGAGGTTCTGAAAACAGAGGAAGCTGAGTCCCAAGCCCCATTTGTCATGATTGTATGATATGGTTGATAGGCTGATGATCCACCTGACTCCTTGTAGGTGCCTTGGCTACATCCAGCAACTTGGGGAATGAAAGGTGGAGGCTTGGGCACTGTGCTCATCTGCAAGGTGTAACTGGCATGTCTTTAACCTATCACCCTCTAAACAACATCCTGCAGTACGCAGGGGCTAGCATGGGTTAAGGGCTGGTCCCAGGGAGTCTGCCGGCATGGCTAGAGGTGGTCATGCCTCTTGCTTTCAGGTCAGAGAAGGCCCCTGACCTGTGTTAATTACTAGGAGAATAATACTCCCACATGACTGCTGGTTGTGCTTGAATAGAAGTTGAAAGATAGGATATCCTTTTCATTTCAGGTTTTTACCTTCTTTAACTCACACTGGGACAGCAAAGAGCTTGGTGAAGAGATTTGTACAGGCCTTCTGGAGCCTCACATGTGTGCTTTGGGCTGAATTTGCTTTAGTTCTCCCTGGCAGTTAGGGGAAATAAGAGTATGTGATGAATACCAGAAGGGACATGGTTGCAGGAGAGAGAAAACCCAACTTAAAGCCTGCTCTCCACAACAAGTTAAAACAAGAGGGGCAGAAGGGTTTAGTAGAGGAAAGAGAGAAGGATGGGACATTGCAGGAGCAGAACTGAGACAACCTGTTTGGGACTACTTAGAAGAAATGGACCAAGTGCTTCATTGTAGAGCAAATCTGTACCTCTCTGACTTTTCTCCAAGCCCCTGGCCCCTTTCCAGAGTCCTGCTGCTTCCCTAGTAAAGCAGACTCAGTTTTTGTGTTACTATTATTTGAAAAGATGTGCATACAGGGATTGCCCACCAGGCACTATTTTATTTCCTGTTTGATAGCTCTGTACAAACTAATGTATCTGAACAGCCGTGGGCACTGGATTTATATGTATAGCTGTACAGCGAGACTGAAAGTCCACTTTCGATTGTTCTGCTGTCTTTTCTGGCAATCACTAGTTCTGCTACACAGTGAGGAAAACTAAGTGCATCATTCATAAATTTGCACAGCTATGATACTAGGATTAGCTTTGCCACAGGGCTTGATCATTGCAGCATCCTGCCAAGATGAAGTCTCTTCAAAGTATAAACAGACATGAAACTTTTAAGCCAAATCCACCGGTGCTGATAGCTTTTAGCTGTCTGTAAACTTCTGGCACCAGAGGAGATTTATTTTTTTCCTATCTAGTTTTGTACATAAAAGCATATTCTCTGCTTGATGTTAGGAACACTAGGCTGAAGGTAGCTTGGCATTGTGGCACCCTTAGGCACATAGAGCCCTTATGCCAATCCTTTCACAAATAAAAAGCACTCCAGGCTCTGAATTTTGCATGTAGGTAGCCCTGTGAATTACCCGGGTCCTCGTTTGTGCAACTGAGACAGGATTTACTTCTAACTGATGATGCAGAGCTGTAATGTTGTTTAGGCATGATGTCACCACAGAGGGACCCATAAACCAAGTTAGCTGTTTGGCAGATTTTCATCTACGTAAATCCCTCTGTAATTATATGGCCACAGTGTATAAACTTTACAAGAAAGCAAACTCCAGACTTGTTTTTCTTGTCGATTGCAGTTCTTGAAACTTAACTATAGATGTTGCAAAACTAATCACAGGGATTACAGAGTCTATAAACTGTACTGTATTGTATAGACATATAAATTTCCAGTACTTCTTTCCTTCTTTAAAAGCCAGCTTAAGTTTTAGTCCATTCATTTTTACTGTTTGCAAGTAACAAACACAAAAGCCAAAAAAAACAGTCCACAATTAAACCCTTGGAAAATGTGAGCATAAACTCCAGCTAGAAGTCTCCAAATGAAATATTTATATGCACTAGAAGTCTTGTATCAGGAGGTGGGTCTCTTGCTGTTATCAGAAGTCAGCCCTTTGCTCCCTGTGTCTGCTTCAAACACTTTTATCCCTGGCAGCATGAGGCTTGCTTCAAACATCCTGCTTGCTTGTCAGCAGGATTGGTGTGCTATATTATAACAAGCCTTCACCACAACTGTTGTTCACAGGCAGCATTTTTAGCTCTACAAGCACAACCCACGAGATTCTCTATCAACATAATCATTATTTATCTGAGGCTCTTCCAATAAATTGAGCCTAACTAGTCTTTCCTTGCAGTAAAATGCAGCAGCCTTTCTTTTATTGTTGCTCTTGTAGAGAAAGCAGCATTCTCCTCAGCAGTGGTAGGATCTGGACAAGGAATAAGCCTCATAGCTGTCGCATCATCCTCCCAGTATGGCATTGGCTTACAGTCCAACTCTAAACCTAGGACTAACTGGCAGGAACACAGACAATAACTGTGTGTTATTTTCATTGTAGGTATATTTTAGTTGCACATTTGTATCTTTAATACTGCATCTCCCTTAGCTAAGAGATTGGTCACATTTAACCGGTTTGGGCAAAGCTGCTTCAGTTTCCGCAGGCAGCTCTGAGAGACTCCCTGGAATCAGTAACTCTCATTTCTATAGAAAAAAGGCAAGATGGAGTCTTTATTCTGTGACAGAAATGGGACAGATGAATCTTTGGTGAAGTCTTGTGATAGAAACTGGAGATCTGTGTATGTTCTTTTTACATTAAGAGACCCTGCCACAGATAGGTGTATACTAATCTAATTAATAAAAATCAATTAAAAAAAAAAAAGGAATTTAAATATCCTGGCACAATCATAATTTTTTTTTTTTTCTTAAAAAATAGAAATTAGATAGAGAGTAAAAGGCAACAGTGGTGTTCCACGAAAAAAACTATATCAAGCTGGTCTACATGAGTATATGTCTGTTAATACACTCTCTTTGTCCTGTGCCTTTGTGGAAACTCCGTTTTTATAACTTAAACCATAATGGAGATGGCACATTGTTACTGTTACTACTACTACTACTACTGCTACTACTATGAGTCTGACTTGTTTGGGTAACCCTACATATGAATGTAATACAGTAAGATTTTATTTTTCTTCTTGTAACCCATGGCCAACTTCTCACAAAAAGGTTTGCTTGGGCACAAAAACTTCTAATTTGTGACTAAACTGTACTTCATATAATGTTGAGAGACTTCATGCAAACAACAGTATAAATTAAGGTAGTAGTAATACTCATTTTTGATTTACCTGCAAGGGTCCATTTTCTTAAATCTTTTTGTTGAATAAAATATGAAATTATGGGTGATACTTGTATAATAATGGAATGGAGGTTCTGCCATATCAACAAACTGTTTCACATGCCACTATTAACATATCAATCCTCTCATCTCCTCCCCTATCTCTCCTCCAGAACCAAACCTATCAAGTTCTGTTATCCACTTCAAAAGTTGATTAATATAAATAGATATCTGCTAAAATGTATACTGTATTCTAATAAGGTTCTCAAATATTTGCTTTAGTTCATTTTGATAATTTAAAGAACAATCCTTCTAAATGGAAAGGCAATGAGTAGGGCAACAAATTGATGTGTAGGCTGTTATTCTGCTTTTAAGTCAAGCAGGAATTTTCTAATGATGATACCATTGGCATTAGACATTACCATTAATAGACTTCTGACATTTAGGTACTATCTGTCTCCATTTATTTGCTATAATCTTTGTAGGAACCTCAGCAATTCTAAAAGGCAATTTATCCCACCTTTTTCATTCTGTTACACAGGGAATGTAGATATTTAATGTTCAATGTCCAAAATAAGATGAGATTAGTTCCGTCTTTTCAGATATTGAGAGATACCCAACATGGCTCTCATCAGACCTTTGCTTTCTGAGAGGTCCATTATAAGGGATTATTGCCTGTTCACAAGGATCCTAGACATCTCTTAAAGGCTTTGATATTTCAATTCTGCTGATCAAAGTATCTTTAGTAGCTTCTCTTCATGTACTGACAATCAAAGAAGTTGCAAAAAACACTCTGTAATCTCTGCTCTATTTCCTGAGACCCCAGGAAATACAACCACCCAGGCAGGCATAACTTTTTGGCGTATACATAGTATATAAGAGAGGATTTCTTAAAATATTTGTTTGTTCCTAATGAGAATGTGAATGTTTTGATGAAAAGTTCATTGAAATGAAAAACAACCGCTGAATTCTTTGCATATTTTATTTTTCTTTTTGATTTCCAACTCACACACATCTGGCATATTTTACATCTTTGCAATAAAACATGGTTACAATAGCTTAAGGAATTTATATATCCAAAATATTTCACCATGATCTCAAGATGAAATGAACTTGTCTTCCAGATGTTCAATAGTCTCCCAATTCTAAGCTACAAACTCAAGATATTGCTTACAGACGGGTGATGAATAACTTAATCATTAGGTGATCCCCATGATTTTCGGATCTTATAAATACAAACAACAATGAAGAAGGAAATTCAGTGCTAAACTTACTAATACAAGGTGGATAACAAATAAGTAATCACATCAATAAATAATGATATGTTTCTGGTGCAAAGTGCCAATACAAAGAATCCATTATCTTTTTAAATAAATGACTGCAAGTGAGTGTAAATTCTGAGAAAATTACATTCCTGTTACATGCCTCATAGCCCTACCGACACAATATGTACATCTATGACAATACAGTCACCAAATATACAAAGAAGAAACATGAATTAAAGTGTATATACCCCTGGGTGTGTAATTTGATCAGTACAATGTGCAGAAAATTATTCCGATAGTTATCATTACAGTATTGTAAAATATGAAGTGCCTTAGTCTGAGTGGCTTCAGGTGAGATTTTCAGAAGAACCAAAAAGAGTAATCTCAGTCACCTTTACAATGAAGCTAAGGCTGTCAAATAAACCAAGCTGCTCAGAGGAAAAATAAGGGAAAAAATCTTGCCCATGATTTAGATGCCAAATGCTAATAATCCAGAAGTATAGCACTTTGTCTGTATTGGGAGTCATTAAGCATTACAAAGCGTTAAACTGAAACTTTCCTCTTTGCTCCCTTTTTGTCTAGTCTTTGAATTTAAAAGGGAGGAATTTAATTTCTATTGTATAAAGTATAAATATGGCAAATGATGGCTTTTTATCCAAATGCTTCATGAGCAGAACTCCACTTAAGAGGGGTAAAGTTTAGATTCAAAAAGTGAAAAACATGTGTTGGTGGAAATGTCAAAATTACTGTTTGCGCCCCAATTCAACCTTTTAACACAAGCTGTACCCTCAGGCAAATCTCCAGTTTGATTTGTGTGAATGCACCTGTTCCTTCAAGACATCAGGTTTAAAGTACATGCAAGTTGTAACTCCACAATAAAATTAAGAAACAGTTTTGTTCTTTATACAAGGTTTTACTTTTACAAAAGTATCCCTTTAAAGTTAAGATGTGCATCTGATGTACAAAGTATCAAACGTATTTTTTTTTTATCTCAGCTTGAAAAGAGGCTGGAGATGGGATGCATGTTAGGTTCAAAGCCTAAACATTGAAATAACTGGACACAAGGTTCCCCAGAATTTTCAAAAGTCTCTTGTGGCGCATCCTACTACCTTTTCTCAATAAACAAAGATATATGAAATAATTACCAAAACATCTTCTAATTCATATAATTTACATGATACAAGCTTGCTTTTCAGCAGCTGGTGTTCAGTTGTGAAAAAACACACAAAGTAAAATGGTTGCTGACTACAATGTACAGCTATTGCTGGGTGTAATGGAATGTACAACGGAGGTCAATGCAGACGTGGTTTTCCACCAGAGACTACACCTTTCATTGCAGCACTTGTGCTCTCAGCTTTACCTGGCCTTTCAGTTCTTCATTCTGCTTCAGTATCTGTTCTGATGTTCATAATGCCACCGGTTAAAATCTATATTAAAAGCTACGATGCTGCCAGATGCCATGCCAGTAATCAGAGTTCTGAAAAAGATAGAAAAGATGGTCTTGTTAATCCTCTTTACCTTCTCAATAAATGGTTTACCATAAACATTAAAAAGGATGAAAGAATGAGGCACTTTTTGCAACACTGAAGATTAAGCTCATGGGTGGGATTCAGTTTGTGATGGAGATACTACATTTAGGTGTTGACATAGGAGCCAAATTTCCATGTTCCCATTATGGCCAAGGGAGATCTAGAGGTCCATTCAGTCGCCTTCGCACAGGTAAAAGCATCGTGCCATTTGAGACTCTCACGCACATCCTGCCTTGCCTGCAGCTGCCTCTCCAGAAGTGTGTGGGTCTTCACTAGGACCTTTGTCACATGTGCCACCCCAGGTATGTACCTCAGACCTCCAAGGTATCTCAAACAGTACTAACTAGCTATGGGTAGGCAAGCAAATTAGGTGTGCAACCGAATTAGGCCCTAATCAGTACCCTCAGTGCAGCCTGAGACCAACTCGCTACAGGTCACTGGGCATGTACTTTGGGGTGAGCTTAATTGTCCTCTAGTCTCCACAAGCCATAGCAAGTAAATCACCACAGTTATTACAGGAGCTTATTCCTGTAGCTGACATGAAAACACTTCATTCAGGTGTTTTAGAACCCAGCTGCCTAATTTTAGGCACCCCATGCCAGTAGAGGTGCCCAAGGATGGCCAACACGTCTATGCTGGCCGGCAGTTGGGACACAGGACCTGTGGAGTGATCCGCACTTGGGGCTGCAGCTGGGATCAGCCAGGTATCCTAGGACCTCCCAGATGGAATGAGATGCCTCTGCGAAGACAACTGAACAGATCATAAGCTGATCGCACCTTGGTACTCCTAAAAAGCTTCATATTGAAATGTAGCCCCTATTTACGTTGTTCTGGTGGCAATAATTGAGGTGATTTTCCAGCTATCACATATCCTCTGATTCTGGTAGTTGAGTTTTAAAATTGGATTAGGTATCTATCATCATTTCTATCAAACCATACAAAAGCTGTTCTCTGCTTAATTATGCGACTAGAGCTAAGCAGGTACTTAAAGCACTTTGCACAGCTGGGGCTTCCCAGCCCAGTATTACAATAAGGGATAGAGCAAATAGGCTAGCTGAAATTTTCTGCACTGTAAATAAATCTCTTCGAACAGAGCACAGTACTGTAGGCATAAACTGGCAAAGCTCCAGAAGCAAATAGGCTTTTCCAGTAAGTTAGTTTCAATTAGACTAAGTTTGAGACAAAAAACTTGTTTCATGTCATCTACTCATACACGAGTAAATTAGGTATGTATTTTGTTTATAGGTGTGTGTGTTGCTTTACAAATTGGATACATAGAATAGGAATGCTGAAAAGTGTAGGAAAAATAAACTGAAATGAGTGTTGTATGATTTTTCTAATAGTCTATGAGTTCTTTGCATGTCATGAGTTTGTATATTAATAAGAAATACAAGACTGATGCATGATGTAAACAGCAAATCCACTCATAACCCTGCGTAAATGCAAAATATAGGCTTACATTATAATCACATTACAATAGAAGACTGAGGGACCAGGTTCATATATATTTTATATTTACAGTGTGCATTTCAGTGCCACAGCAGTGACTGCAAAAATCTAGGCTTGTACACTGCATTTCCACAGTTCAAGAAGTCCAAAGGAAAGGACTACGCTCCTGGTGGATAGATCCACTGATAATATTACACACTATAGTCTAGATGCAACCCCAAGAAGTTCTCAAGCTCTTCATAGCTGAAAATCAGAAACTCACCACAAACATTTGTAGTTGGTTTTAAGGCATTGGTAAACAGGCACTATTGTACTCTGATCCAGTCTGACTATTCCTATGTTCTTAAGTTAATGTAATTTTACTCATATATTGCTAGTTGAGTCTCTGGCTTACTGACTTCAATGATATAAGACCTCACCTTAAGGTTAGGTGCTTGTGCTGTGAGACCCAAGAATCAGAAAAAATGCTGAGTCAGATAAATCAACAAGATAAAAACTGGGTTTTGGTTTTGTATGGGTATGTATGGTAACAACTGGGTAATGGTTTTGTACCATATCCTGTTAATGACTGCATACCATAAATTCATACCTTAAAGTTCATGGAGAGGTATTCATCCAGAGGGACCTGGACAGGCTCAAGAAGTGGGCCTGTGTGCACCTCATGATGCTCAACAAGGCCAACTGAAGGGTCCTGCACCTGGTTCAGGGCAACCCTCGGTATCAATACAGGTTGGTGGATGAAGGAATTGAGAGCAGCCCTGCTGAGAAGGACTTGGGGTACTGGTGGATGAAAAGCTGGACATGAGCTGATAATGTGTGCTCACAGCCCATAAGGCCAAGCATATCCTGGGCTGCATCAAAAGAAGTGTGGCCAGCAGGTCGAAGGATGTGATTCTGCCCCTCTACTCTGCTCTCATGAGATCCCCACCTGGAGTACTGCATCCAGCTCTGGGGTCCTCAGCACAAGAAGGACATGGCCCTGTTGGAGTGGGTCCGATGGAGGGCCACAGAGATAATCAGAAGGATGGAAGACCTCTCCTATGAGGACAGGCTGAGAGAGTTGGGGTTGTTCCTGCAGAAAAGAATGCTTGGGGAGACCTTATTGTGTCCTTTCAATACTTAAAGAGGGCCTACAGGAAAGACGGGGACTAACTTTTTTGCAAGGCTTGTTGCAATAGGACAAGGGGAAATGGATTTAAACTAAAAGAGGGAAGACAGAAGGAATAATTTTTTTTACAGTGGGGGTGGTAAGACACTGGAGCAGGTTGCCTAGAGAGGTGGTAGATGCCCCATCCCTGGAAACACTCAAGGTCGGGTTGGATGGTGCTCTGAACAACATAATCTAGTTGAAGCTCTAGCTGAAGATCCCTGCTCATTGCAGGCAGTTGGACTAGATGACCTTTAAAGGTTTCTTCTAACCCTTTCTATGATTCTACGATTCTAGGTATCCTTTGTGCAATTTTACCATTTCCATACAAATGCTAATGAAAAACTCACCTCTGATCATGAGACAGATCCATAGCTCTTATGCCAGCATCACAGCCAGGGTAAATATAGAGCTGCTTGAAGTCACAGGCCTGCCATACTTCCACTACACCGTTGTCTCCCCCTGTCACCAGGTTCTGCCCATCACTGCTCAGGAGGATGGCCTTCAGGAGAAAATAATAAACCCCAAGCATGCAGTTAGCTTTTATGGAAATGGGTCAATATTACAGAAATTTAATAAACTTATAAGCACTTCTTTTGCTCGGTCCACTTTAAATTTGAAGAAAAATGCTCCCACTCCTCTTTCTCCCCAATCAAAAAATAACTATCAAATTTTGGATCTCCAAATTTTAAATATATAATTGTGTGCTTTTAAACATGATAAAAAACCAAAAAGCTCTTTAACTGAATCTGCCAAGACTTGAGTTCAGCACATAACATTTCAATGTTTGTCCTACAATACTTGGTGCCATCACTAACACCTACAGCAGAGCAGTGATCTGCATTCCTAATTCTGCTTCAAGTACTAGTGACAGAGCAGAGCCCTGAAGGCACGAATTCACGTCTTGGTTAATAAATGAAGAATGGGCTCTTTTCAGAGCATTTTGTTTTAAAGATGTATTTCCCACTGAAATTTAGTTCCAAATAAAAATTCCAGGAATCATATGGGACCATAAACAATTTCTTCTTATTTATTCTGGAAAAGCTTAAGTGCATTTTTGCATTTGGAGATGGAGACAAGAGGATCTGTGTTTGAATATGACTTAACCAGGTTCCCTCAAACCACATGGCAAATAAATTCACTTTATTTTAATAAATACAGGCAAGACACAACAAATATTTTTTTGCATTTAGATTTACCCTGGTTGAATCATTGATCTCCATCTGAGCTAAGAGTTTGCCATTAATGCTGAAATTGCTGAACCGTCCTCGTTCATAGTAGATGATGCAGTGACCTTCACTAGATACTGAAATTAAGCGAGGGTACAAGCAGTTTTCTGTTCCTTCCAGGGCTCTCAGCAAATCTCCAGTAATTGTATGTACCAGACAAGGACCTTCTGTATATGAAAACATAATGTATCATACATTTGCTGCTTATACAAACTATATATACTGTGCCCAAAGGCAATGCATAATACACATTTATATCACATTAGTCCTGCATAGATATAAGAAGGTGCGATCTTTGCTTAAGGAATTTAAAATACACAACACAAAAGGAAATGCAAGAGCTAGCATATTAAGAAAATAGAACAGCATGCCCAGAAGTGGTAGTTTATTATTTACTTAAACTGGTAGGATTTTTCATTAATTTACCTTCTAAAATATTCTCTCCTCTTTCCAAGCATTCAGAAGCCCCAGTCTTACTGCTTCCCTCCAACAACATGAACTCTCTTTAGCCTGCCCATTCACATTAAACAGATGGGGCTCTATCAGTGACGAGTAGGAGCAACTCCCAGAGGGCATATAACCGTATGGTTGCATCTTTCTCCTATAGACAATGGCAGTTCCTGTAGGTCCTCTCCCCCAGTGAATATGCTATATGCATAGATTAACATCCTGGATTGTTTTAACACTGGGAGTCATCTGACAGCCAACAGTTACTGGACTATAAGAGTTTTTAGGAGACCACACTATAACTGCATTTACATTGAGATTTTAATGTCTTTTTATTACTGCTGATGAAAGAAAAAAACAGCTACGAAATCTACAATGTACATTTTAACACACAAAACTAGGCTACTTCCATTTCAAGATCTATGAAAAAAGCTCTTTTGAAAGTGAGATCTGTATTCCTACTAAGAAAAAGAGTCTGTGATAAATGCAATGAGTCATGGTAAATACTAAATGTTTTCTTTTATGAATCACAGGATACTCCTGGACAGCACAGTAATCTCTTCCTTATACAACTGGCTTATGACCCTGAAAGAAAATTCATACTGGCAGACTCAGCCACCTCACATTAAGCCCTTCTAAATTCTCTGAAATTCACACAGAGGCTGGGCTTGCCCAGGTAGAATGAATCACAGCATCACTGCTTTTGTCTGTGAGGCCTCTGGTGCAGGTTTTTATCTGTGTTTGCATAAAGCCTTACTCAGAGAGACCTCAAGCCTGACTGGCTCCATGGGATACGAGTACAATGGAATTAATTTATTTTCTTAAATAGTTATGTTTCAGCTTTGGATATGCTGAAGTACCAGAATGTTATAAGAAGTGATGCCTCCACCTTTAGAATAATTACCATGTTAGATTTTTTTGAAAGAAAAATGTAATACCTTCATAGCTGAGCGGCCATGAAAATAAAAATGGACAAAGAAAATCTGATTTAGGATGCTACTGTAAAGACATACAGAGTGACTGCTCTTTTTTGGGGTTGTTGGATAAGAACATGCAAACATCAGCCTGATGCTCAGGACTTTTCTCAGAGGAGAGAATGTGCTGTGTCCCTGCCTCAGCAGGTTCTCGAGTGCAGTGTGTGTTGTCGCAATGCCACAGCCAGCTCCGGGGGAACAGCCTCCCCACGAGGGAGCTCAGGCAGGGTGGCAGAGCAACGCAGCATTGCTGGGAAATGAATCTAAGGAATTGGAAAGGGAATGGAAAGGAGAGAAACTGAAGAAGCTTTAAAACAGGCATCTGCTGGAAAACAGCAACAGAACTGAGATTTTTCTCTCTGCATTTATTGACTAGAGTTTGAAGGGAAAGAACATGAGAGGAGTAACTCAGGGGACAGACTGGACCTCCATTTCTCTTGATCAATTACAAACATACTCTGGATTTGATGTCAAAGTCTTTGGTCCTCCAGCAGCCTTTGCCTCTAAAAATATGTAAGTTACCAAAGCATCATATATGTAATGAAGGAGAAGACAACTGAGTACAGATTCCAACTATTTTAATAAGAGGAAATTTGCAAAACGACAGTTGGAAAGGGTACTCTGTTAGGGCAGTAAGAGTGTATAAAGCTGCCTTAAAAGATGAGAAATAGCAGTGCTGCAAGAAAAATCTTTAGGTTCAGCATCACTGTACATTTTTTTCATAAAAGTCTTGACTGTCCCTACGACTGTTATGTAGTATGTCATTACATGAGTTAATGACCCATTTGGATTTCCTGTTAAAAATGCCTTTACTCAAAAGTTTCACATAGCTTTGAAAATAAATGTTGAGCTCTGAGGTAGTATGAATGACGATAATCCAGGAGATCAGCTGTGAGCAAAAGCAGGCAGAACAAGCATCACATGCTTACTGTCCTCATAAGCAGCAAACTTTTAAAAAAGAAATGCAAGGATATCCATGGGGATGAATAAAACAGGCATCGCCATAGACAGAGAAAGCAAGTATCTGGATGTGCATGTAGGCATGGAATGGAAATAAGATAGGAAGATATATAAAGAAGAAGAACCTTAAGGAAGGACAAGGGTAATGAAAAAGAAAGGAAATAAGAAGGGAGAAGAGATAATGTAGCACAAAAGAAAGGGAGAAGAGGGAAGAGGAGGCAGCAAATAGCAAAAGAAAAGAGAAAAAGACATGCAGTTTGCCAAATTAAGAAACTGAATGAGAGAGTGCAAGTGGGGGAAGAAGAGTGAACAGAGAATTTAGGGGAAAAGGAGAAGGTGGGCAGAGCAAATAAAATGGAATAAATGAAGGAGAAACAGAATAAGGAAAGATTAACTAAACACTCATTGAGGCAGGTGCTTTAAGTTGATTACTAGTCATACAGGAGACTGCTGCAGGTTTGGAAAGGTATTTTGAACATTTGTGTTAGCAATTGTTGGATACTCTGGATTCCACAGATAAGTAACAGGGTAAAAGTGTGAATAGATGGCTCAAAAGGTTTAACAGAAGAGAGGTAACAACAAGCCTGCAAACTCCTCATTATTTGGAATGCACTACAAAAAAAAACTACTTGGGTAAATGCTGTCCACAGATCCAAAACGAAGCAAATTGACCCTGCTTCCCTTGCCGAGGAGGCTGAGGTCAGTCCTACAAACTGCCATTCAGTTAAGATCCAGGTGAACTTGGAGCTGGCTCTCCCCTAAATACAGTCTCTATCAACAGGTTTCTTCAGAATCAGTAGATGTCATTATGAATTATTGTATAAATTTTTATCAACTACTCTTCCAGATCTGGGGGGAATAGTGGCACAGCCTTATGTTTGGAAGGGACAATCAATGTAATTTGTGTCTGAATCTCATAAATCCAGATAGTTATTAAGTTATAATATAATATAATAAATAATATAATATAATAAATCAAGTTATTACTTAATAACCTGCACAGTAAGATGCTGCAGATTCCCCCAGAATTACAACACATCTTAGTAGAGGAGACTTCGGATAATTAAAGTATATGTGGCTTGAGGGAAGAATGAGAAGTACCACTAAAAAAGGCTCTAAAAATGTTAAGACTTAAATCATAAAAACATTTCTGACCTTTAGCACCACTGATAACGAGTCCCAGCTCTGCACAGACTGACACGCAGACAACTTCATGGTCATGACCAGTTAGAACAGCGCGAGGAGCAGGATAATCACCTGTTAAAAAAAACAAAACAAAACAAAACAAAACCAACCAAACACAAGGAAAAAAAAAAAAAAAGGAAAAAACAAAGAAATGCCAAACCGGACCTATTTTATCAACAACAGAACTTTGTTGTAATTTGCCTCAAATCAGTAAGCATCAGAGAGGTGCAGTGTGCTTAAATATCTCATACTTAGGTTTCTGGGCAAAATGCATTCAGATATCAAGTTTCACAATTACAGCTTCCCAATGCATTAATTAATACATTAGAAAGAAAACTTAGACATCATGGATGGCATGTTGTTTACAACACACAAATGATAAAAATACATTGCTGTTTGATGACCAAAATATACTGAAAATGTATATTCCAGCTAAGGAACACAAATTGTGGTGGTATTAAAAGCAGCTGTAATGTAAAAGTCTGCTATTGAACATATGTGTCTTTAGACGTCTGCTAGGAACCTAAAGAGTAGCTTGAGTTCAGGATGTTCCTATGTTAATGATCATATTTTGTTTCATGAAACTGGGGATAGGAAAAGAAGAGAAGAGGAACAGCACTGTACTAGAAAGATAATACTGCTGCATAGACATTGATTTAAAGACACACAATGCTTATAGGTTAAAATTGAACCTAAAAATGGTTATGGGTAAACATAATTTTATATATATCACTATGTATACCTATGCCTATTTTTATCACATTTAATTTATTAAAGAATAGGATAGACTACTCCCTGAATATTTATCTTTTATATTCATGAACGAAATGTATTTTAGTTTGAGTTCGAACAAGTGGGCATTTATGGAATGTTTATATGACAAATAGCAACATTTCTGTTGTTTCTAATAATAACAGATGCTGGCATCTTAACTGTGAAACTCCTATATGCAGTAAGGAATTGCTCAGTATTTGATATTGCTTTGCCAGGCAAAGAAAGTTAATCAGTAATAAAAAAAATTAGAAACTTGCTAGATAACACAGATTTCATCTGCTTATATTTACTTTGTACAAATGAAATATAGAAAATTGGGAAATTCCAAAGGACTGGAGCTCAGCCAGTGTAGTTCAAATACTTAAAAAGGATAAAAGAAATTACCTAGGGAACTACAGATGAACTACTGTAACATTAATCCTATGCAAAATAACAAAATGTTTAATCCACAGTTCTGTCAATAAAGAACTGGAAGCAAAAATCTCATGAATGCCAGTCACCATGCTGTAGTGGAATGGGAGTCTTGTCAAGCAAGCTTCTTATCTGTTTTTGGCAGGATGACAGGTACAGTTGATAAAGATGGCTATGTTAAAATGGCCTCCATGTATGTTTTTCAAAATATTTGCCTTAGTAATACAGTGTTTTGATTTAAACCTGTTTTATATAGGACTGCAGCACGGATGTGACAGAAGCGGGTTCAATGACACATCTTATGTCCATATAAAGGTATCTATTATGAGCTACGTATTAGAATATTGGAAATTAGGGTGTGCAATTTGGAACTGGGAATCGATTCCTGATTGACTTACTAACCAATAATGTTATCTACACGAGAATATAAAATCTTTGCTGGGAAGATATGGTTGGATATTAAACTGATACAAAGATTCATGGACAACTGTATAATGACGAGAGAAAGTTATTATTATAACATTCTCTGCATTGCCTAGTTAAATAAAAAGGTAGCAAAATGTGTTTTATTGTTTTTATTTGTTTTGAACACAGCCAGGTGGAAGGTTAGCGCACCTGGACAAGCACAAGCTCTGCTTGCTGGAAAGAAGATTCTGTTCCAGAAGGCAGTGAGACAGAAAAGGATTTATGGAGCCAGAAAGAAAATCGCCCTCAACATTAACCTTCTGTGCAATACCCTAGAATGGCAAATAGGAATCAAGAACTATCTTGCCACTGTAGACCAGAAAGATTAAATCCTTGTACCCACATTTACAGAAATGAACTTAAAGGTGGGCCACACAACTAATATAGAGAATAAGACAGGAGGCTGCACAGTGTTTTCCCTCTTCACTGCACAGACAGCAAAGCAGTGATGTGGCTACTGTAGCTAGGCGTCATGAGCATAAAAGATGTCCAGTAGCCCAGAACTTTATCTTGCAGCTAATGGCACAGTGAGGTCCATCGGGTGAATGGCTGCACACATTTCAACCCTGCAATAAAATGCAGTTTCCTAACTGGAAAAACAGTTAAACACTAAAACAAACTAAAAAGGGAACTACCTGAGTAGCTAAGCAATATTGCATGGATTTTTGAAAGATATGTGTTAGAAATGGAGGCTTGGATGGACTTTTGTGGGTCAATGAATTCAGTCCTTTTTATTGCAGACACTCACATCATATAAACCTGTTAATAAATTAATGAAATGGCTATCTGGGTATGTGACTTGGAAGGATATTCCAGACCTTTCCTACTTTAAAGGAGAGATTCTGATTTTAAGTCTGAATTTATTCCTGTCTAGCTTGTAGCTCTCTGTTCTTGAGTCAGACTGTCCTTTTGCTTTAGGTCCTCTCCTGCTCTTTAGTCATTGTAGCAACCTATTCCTGGGCTTGTTTAGCTCCCAGTTATTTCTTAAAATTTGGGTAGTCAGAACTGTGTATAACAACAGTTCTTGAAAATTTAGCGTGAATCTACAGTATTTCTTGCCAAACCCTAACATCTCCTGTCATCAAATTTTAATAATAATTCCATGTATTTTACTGTCTTTCTGAATAAGCTGAGGACTCCCAACCATGGATTTATGAACTTCAGTTTTGGACCCAATAGTACAGGGTGGGTCAATCTACCTGGTTTTATCATTGCATTGTACAGCCACATTAACATGTCCCTATCTCTAATGAAAACAGCTATCCCAATGAATCCTAGTTTTCCAATCTTTAATCTAGCCTGCAAGAAAAGTATCTTTCTGGACTGGAAACTGAAGATGTGAACTGAAAACTGGACTTCACTGCTAGGGAAGGATAGATGTTGGAAGGAACAGAGAAAGATGCTTTGCGGATCTCATCAAAGATTAGCTATATTTTGAGATTTAGATTTTTATAATTTCCCCATTAGTGTTGCTGTTGAGAACCCCATCTCCTTTCAAGGTTTTCTTTTCTCCAAGTGCATAACAGAAAAGTGAAAAAAAACCCAATTCAACTAAATTCAGATTTTTTTTCTTCTGTATGTCCTGGAAAAAAGAGGCACTACATAGGCTCATGCGTCATCTTGGCTTTAGCTCTGATTACAGAGGTGTATACAGTAGCATCATAAGACTGCAAGGGGGAATGATTGAAATTATTAGATGGTTAGACATTTTTTAAGGGTAAAGAAATAAGGGAATTTTGAAAAGGACATTTTTCTCAGTGTTTCCTAGGAAAACACTATAAAATTATGTCAGAATATGAAAAATGAGCATATTTAATTGACTTCTTGATTTATAAAGGAAAATACTTATAAGAAACAACTGCCCTGAAACATAGATCTCTGAGTCCTGTTTTTCAGTAAATACAAATTAATAATGGAATATCATTATTAGGAGTAGCAGTCCAACAGTAATTGAAAATGTTTTTTTTCCCCTTAGGGCTTGAAGAAAAAATTATTCAGTGATACTTTCTACAGGAAAAGATGTGGCATGGGGAAGAGAACCTCAGTCATATTACATTTTATTGCTAAGGACAGAAGTTGTGAACTCCAGGAATCATTCAAAATCTAGCAAAATATTCTGTCACTGTCACATCACCGCTGATAGATGCAGCCAGAGGTCAAAGGCTGCAGCTCTGAGGGAATTGCAGGTGAAAATATCCTACCTATGAACTGAGATACCATCACTGTAAACTCCCTTGTAATTTCCCCAAAGGAGCACCTTTGAACTGAATTACTGAAGGGCAGAAGGAAAAAAAAATATCTGTGTTGCATTTCCAGACAAGTAAGGTTTTTTTACAAAGTCTAAAATAAAATGCACCTTCCCTTCTCTCTGAAAAATATAATGCTTAATACTATCATAAGGTTCTTCTGGAACAAATGGTGCTCTCACATGATAAGGGAAAAAAAGAAGAAAAGAAAGCTGACAGTGTTACTATTTCTCTCATTTTGTCCTTTTCCAGGAATTATGTACAGATTACTATAGGGACACATCTAGGAGTCTTCTGTATAAAGAAACACGAGAGCAGAAGGCAAATTCCAGCTTCCATTTCATCTCTGACTTTGACAGAAGCAAGTACAAGGCTGTAGCTGAATTATTTGTTGAAAAGAATTTACTTTACTATTGGCACTTATGAGGTGATACTTGATAAGAAAAAAATCTTAGAAAATACTGTGGCTTTCATGGAAGTTAAAATAGCCTTCTTGAATTTTTACTGTCAGAAAAAAACACATCTTGGAGTTTGATGAAAACATAAGGCTATGACCAATAAATAGGAATATTTCAAAATAGGAAATAGCCAATAACAATGTCCACAACATGAGGGAGAAGTGGCTGTGAAAGGAAGATTGCTGACAGAAAAATATTCATATATTCAAAATATTCTCACCTCTGGCAGAATTGGTTTATTTGCTGAGGAATGTGAGCAGCATTGTATATATCTACAAACAATTCACCCAGGTGAATAGACTTTCAGGTACCTTGTCGCCTATCCAGACCCCAAAAGGCAAAATATAGTGGAGAAAAGGAGAGTAAGGATTTGTAGCTTCTCTTCCTATTTCTTCCACTAAATTGCTTAGGGAACTTTGGCAAGTTGCTGAACATCCTGCACTGTACAGCTCCCACAGGGTATGCAGCAAAGCACGGGCACAGGCACCTGTTAATAAAATTCTAGATAAAACTGCATTACTTCACGTGTCTTACTGGCTCATTTACCTTTGCATAGCAGTCTCTGGAGAGAGATGTCTTTGGCTACCAGAGTAGAGATGATGCCAGTGAAAATTGCACACTAGTTTTCCAAGAACTTCTACTCTGGCAAAACAGTGCTTAGATACCATATTTTAAAAAATTAATACCTCAATTTTACAAACATACAAGTACCATAATAATTCTTTAAGCAGACAAAGCAGGTTGCATGTGTGCCAGCGTTCTTGAACAGGACCTCCAAACAGTCATCCAGTCCACTTGGTACAGATCTCACTGGTGGCTATTTTTTAAACTGCTGCCCTTTCAAGGTTAAACTATGACATCTTATAGAGTATTAAAATGTAGAGGGATATAATAGAGTAAGTGAATTTTCTGAGTTCAGAGTAACTACTCTTTCAAGATCACAAAACCTGTGATGTTCACAATTTTAAATTGTTTCAAAAATATGTTACTTAAAAGGGACACATAAGAGTATACTTTGTGACAGACTTACAAAAGAAGTGCAGGTTAACTTGACAAAGATCCTTTACCCTCCCTTTCAGAGATATACAGAAGACATTCACTGGGATAGGATGAATTGTTTGCACCTCTGAGGATTATGTTATAATGCTAAACAAACCCAGCTTAGGGCTGACAGACACAATATTTTCCAGTGGTCAGCACAGTTCCTGTTAGAAAAATCAGGGTTAACTCTCACACCTCTTGTGACCATCCTCTTGGAAGCTACAATAGGTAATGAGAAATGTCAAGTCCCAAGATCAATGAAATTTCAGGCTCTAGGGACAAAACAGGAATAGCATTGATCCTTTTAAAGAACACCAGTCAGAGGGTGAATGTAATATATTGCACAGAAAGGCTCAAGAGGATAAGCGGCCAAGTCCAACATACTTACCTGACAAAAAATTCAATCAGCTTTTAGCACAAGCTGCCTACCCTTCCTTTCTTTCATGCAGGAGTCTGATTCCAATTAAAGTGTGCAAATTAATTTTTATCACTTCCAAATTAGTTTCTGAATTTGTGTCTCTTTCAGATGAGAGCATCTGTCCCTCACTTTTCTGCAATTCTATCATCCACTTTGGTATCTGTTCAAAGACTCAGAGATAATTCTCATTTTCAAAGTCACTTGTTTGAAAGAGACATTCAATAAAGCTATCATAAAATATGAAAATAAAACAACTATAACAATACATGTTGAACTCCAGGGCATATCACATACTGTCTTTTCTCCTTTTTGTGGTGACTAATACAGTTGCTATGAAAGAAGAAATTTGTATACAACTTAGCACTCAGCTAAAACAAATCCCTATATAGCGAAAGAAGAAAAATCACAGCACAAATTGTCAAACTCCATCACAATAATTTTTCTATTCAATCTCTTAGAACTGCAAAGATTTACATTTGCCAGATCACTTCAAAGAATTAAAAGAAGTAAACTTTGTCCTTTGCATGTGCTGTGTCTTCCTAAGAGAAAACAGATTCCTTTCACTTTTCTCTCAACTGCACCAGATTTATATAATGTGGTCATCAACATAATAAGGTGCAGATTCAGATTACCTATTTCAGATGGGCAATTTTGGCTTAGAAAGTTGGTATCTGACCTGGCAAGATGACTAAGCTTCATTCAGCTCAGTGTTTTTCCCAAAGGTGGTAGTTACCCAAGCAAGGATAAAGAAATAAGGGGTGCTCAAACATACATAAAATCCTGCATACAACTGCCCTTCAACATAAAGGGATTCATGATGTATCTCCCACTTTCCAGGAGCATCCCCAGACACCAGCCTCTAGACTAGGCTGGAAAAAGACATTTTCTATCAACACTGTTGGATCTTAGCCGTTACATAGCCATGAAGTCAGTTTTTATTGGACCAGAGAAAGTACAAGTAGGGAGAAGATTTGCCCTACATTCTGCTGTTGAAGTTATGCAGTTTTGGTTCTCTATTTCTTGATTTATCTCTACTTCTATCAAAACATCATCTCACATAAGATCCATAAACAAGAGCAGAGAAAAGAATTCTGCTTTCCACCAAAGCTGGAGGTTCACAGGAGGCCCCTCCCACATTAATTTATAGCCTGATAGTCAGCATATGCTTGTGAATATGGGAATGTGGGTTTGAATTCCCCCAGTCTCTGGAGGCCAAGAACTTAGCCTCCCATTTCCTGCACAAACATTCTAACCAGAAGGGGTTTTTTTGCAAGATATTTTTGAAACCTACGCCATAGAAAACATTGTATCTAAAATCTGGTAAAACTTTAGTCTTCTCACAGCAGTTGTGAGAAGTGTCAAGAAACTGTGACAAGCACAAACTGAACCAGAAACTCCTTTCTGGTAGTTATTGTAGAATAAAAGTGATACTTAAAAATTGCATAGATTGGAAAAATTATTTTACAATTATAAAATGAATATCATTATGCTCTCACAGGCAAGTTTTCAAGCACTGAGCTGGAGCAGTCATTTGCAACAGTCTTATCCAAGACACAATTTTTCTCCATTCTCCTCTGTAAGCCAGAGCTGGTTCTGTATTTCCCACAGACGCAGCTGAGTTCACCCTCTGAGTGCATGCTCTCACAGGTATTTCAGCAGCCAGCTCTACGTAAGTCTGACAGGTTAGGTTATTGATGTATGTGTTGTTTAGTAAAGATTTTATCTCACTCATGGATTCTGGAATATGGAAATTTAGCAGAATTGGGAAGGAGTTTGTTCTGAAAATCTTTTGCCCCAGAGTATTTCACAATAAATGATTGTGATTGCTGTTTTCTAATGAAATATCTACATTTTTCTATACAAAAGTTAAATTACATAAAGTATTTAGGACTGAGGGCTTGCTTTTCCCCTCCCCTTAACATTTTCTGAATCAAATAAAGTTCCTTTTGTTAATTGGATGCATTGAAGTTAAAATTGATAATTAACTGTCTTTCAGTCTAAAAGATCATTATAAAGTCAAGCATCTAACCCAGATAATTACTATACCTGACATTTTTCTCTGAATTCTTCACCTTCTTACAGTCTGTGGTATAAAATACCTTATCTGTGTCTCCAGATGACAGCTTTTTAAAAACTAATCCCCCTTTTTCCCCCCTGAAAATATCATCTACATCTTTCTGGAAATTCATTCTAAAGATGTTAACTAATTGGATTTGACCTACAGCGAACATCTCACTTTCATTTTTCCTGCAAGGTAAATCCCAATCTTCTACCAGTAAGTATAAAAGACGAGTAGATTAGGAAATATTTCTTTACTACTTCAGTGGCTTTAACTATATAAAACTTCAGGCATATTTTCATAATTATTGTTGAGAATGCCTCACTCCTGACAATTAGTATACAAGGAATCAGTTATACAACAATGACCATGTTTGTTCATGGTAGGGAATAGACTCTAGTACCCATTACTTCAGCAGAAAGATTTAGTAATTGTAGAAGTTTTAAAAGGCAGAAGATCCTTCAGGCATATAATCACTCGTTATCTATCCTTACTGATGTATGTTCATGTAAAGTCAAAGTAGCTGTTATTGAGGATATGTTTACACACATGAAGTTCTGGGTATAGTACAGTACTAGTACCTAATTAGCATATCCATATCTTAAAACCAATGAATAAAGCTAGTAATAATAGTGATGACATCACTCTTTACCAACATAAGTCTTCAACATGAGCAGTAAGAAATCTGATCAACATATTTTGAAGCTACCACAGTGGACTTGGGTTTTTAATCATCTTGAGTTCTGCTACCCATGTCTGTGGCATTACATTTGCCTGGACATGACTATCTGCAGCACAGTCCCCCATTAATCTGACTATAAGGTCTTTTCTTCAGCCAAACAGTCACTTAAGAGAGGTAGAGACAGGGAGCAAATCATACAATTCGTATATGTTTTCATTGATTTCTGTCAGCCAACTGATATCCTTTCTTTTCATAAAATTAAAGATCTCTATAGCAGGTATACTTCTAAAGTTACACAGCTAAGAGATTAAACCTGAGATTCCAAAAAGTGCCACTTTCTTGCATTCAGACATGTTCACGATTACAAAAAGGTATCATAACTAAAATTAATCTATCTGCCAGTTTGTATCACCCAGTAAGGAGATACTAATGGCAAGGCTATCCAAGGCCCGTATAATCAAAGGAAGTGAAGGAAAAGTTACATTTTTTTCTTTCATGAAAGGGCAAGCTCTTATTTATTTCTGACTCTTAGCACAGAAATTACTAATACTTGATATGAATCCCAAAGGCATTCAAAGAAGCAAAACGACATCAAGCTAAACAGAGTGCCCTGACACGAAACTCCTTTTCAGACTGAATTTCTAGCCATCTGAGAACTAAATGCTAAAAAAGCCCTGGAATATACATAAAAATTAGACAAAATTATTATGGGAACATAATTTTATTCTCCCCACCTCTACTGTTTCTCTGTTACAAAAGCGAAAGAAAGTCGGGTGACAAAGTGAGGCTTTTATCAGTCCCCCGTTTCCTCTGCTTACAGACAAACAGAAGAAAACTAAAACACAATAAAGAATCTGCTGCTCTAAAATTAACAAAATATTTACTTTGTAACAAATAAAACACTTTTCTACTAGACATTCAGTTGAAGAAATACTTTCACTTCAATGTCTGTAACAGTCTACAACTGCCTCCAGTCCGTACTTGAAAACCAGAGATCAAAATTGATAGTGATGGATTCTTCCATGTTTTCTAAAGAGGCAATATCCTTGTGCTGAAAATAATCATCAGAACTCAGAAACTGCATTAATGAAATGGGTTTAGTGTTGTATGAAACAGCTCTAGTATATGGATAAAAGTTGCTCTTGTCATTAGCTGTGGTCACATTTCTGGCTTGGGTGCAGGGACCTGGTAAATTAGCAGTGCATTTTAAGTGCCCTCTTATATAAATTATTATTATTATTATTATTATTGTGTACCCGTCACTCTGCAAAGCACTGATAGTCCTCTGCAAATGAAATGTAAACTCTTCCTGACATTTCATCTTTTTCTATTTTTATTCAGTCACATTCCTTCTCCAAAGGTTTGCTTGCTATAGAAAGACCTTTCTCAAAGACAGTCATTTAATTCCATGGCATGTGAGACATTCCTTTTTTGAAAAGGCAAGCAGCTGATATAGCATGCTGTAGCACAAAAGAAGTAAGTTAAAATGCCAAAAAATATTTCTGGAGAAAGGAAAGTCAAAATATAGTGATATACATCCTGTCACTTAAAGGCCATAACCACCTTGTTCTAGTTTATGATGACATGATGCTATAAGTGATAAAGGCAATTATGAATTTAAGAATTACTCCCATACTATTAACTGTTACCACGCACAGGCTGTTTAAACATTTTTTTGGACTACGACTCAATGAACTGCTTAGCATGTCGTGCTCTTCTTATACCGACTTTCAACCCGTAAGTGAAGTAATAAATATATCTGTGAAGCTGACAGAAGGAATGCTAAAATGAATAGGCGTGATGGAGGACCTCTCAGGAAGGTGTTTTTTACAGGATATACTTACTGCTATTTGGATTGTCACCTATAATATGATGTCGGCCACTCCAATACCAAAGCAGCAATGTAGCATCACGAGACCCAGACACGATGTAGCAATCACCACCGATATAGGACTCTGATCTGGCAAGGCAAGTCACGACATCCCAGTGGCCAAACACAATCTGAGTTAATTTTCCTGGTGGGAGTGCAAAGTGATACAAATTCAGGTATTTTAAATACTTGCAGCATTTAGAAATCATTAACTAAATCACTAACAAATATTCAGGTCAAATTTAATTTTTGCCTCAAGACCCTTAATTAGAGTTCACTACATTCTACAACAAGATTAAAAAATCACAAAGATAAAACTTATTTTTTTCCTCTCCCAATGTTCCTATTCAGGGCTGTGCTCTGAATCAATCCATAGCCTAACCCTTGTGTCTGCGAATCAAGTCAGTGCTGCAGTCACTGAATATTAATTTGAGTTATTGCTCCATCAGTATTTAAGTAATGGTGTTAGAACACTATTTGTGAATTTCATGAATGATATGCATAAGACAGCACATGAACTTTTCCAAAACGGTGCTACATTATTATATTAAAACTGTATATTTGTTCTATGTTAATGTCAAACTAAGGTTGACTATGATCATCACCTCCTTCTTTCTATTATCGCAATCAGTATTTAGCAATATACTGCATGATATTAGGCTAGGCAATCAGATAAAGAAACAAGATATTCATTCCCGGTAGCAGGCTATGCAAACTACTTCCTTATTGCATGAAATAAACAGAGACATAAACAATACAACCATGAAAATATTGTAATAAAAATTTTGGTTGATCCTTCTGATATGAACGATTCACTGAATGTAATTATGGTTTTCAACAGTTACCACTAACAAAATTGCATGCTTTTCTGTTTCTTTTACATCATTTATCTTCCAAAAAAAAAAGCATCTCAAAGCTATTATGCTCAAACAACAAATGAAGTATTTTATAAACTGCCCTTTATCATTTATTGAGGGGTAAACACAGGTGTTAGACATGAGAGTGTTAAGACAACCATCCACTTTGTGACCTAAGAAGAAACAGGTGGTTGTATTTAGGGTCACCTGTTTCTGTAGAATAGACTCGAAAGCTCTTGTCCCAGAAACCACAGATGAGAATGTAGCGATTATCTGCTGTGACCACAAAGCAATGTGCATTGATCTGGATGCTCTGATCCACAAGGTCTGTGATCTGCCGTTTGTTCACACCAGAGTTATTGGCTGTAACGAAATGCAAAACACGTTTTACAAGTAAGCCATTCCAACACCTTCCTGTCATCCACTTACAGGAGAAAATGAATACATTTAACTTTCAATGAACTGTGAATTTGTTGTTGAGTAAGCACTTTGAATATGAACATTTAGAGCTGTCTATATGGGTGTCAGAAATACAAAATTATTTTGAGATTTCTGGTTTTCCTTTGAACAAGACAAAAGATTTTACAGGAGGTGACAATTTCTTATAAACTGCCTGATGCACTGCGTACTGTGTGGCAATATTTTAAGTGCTCTGCTGAAGTACTCTCCAAAATCAGACTGAACTAGGGGAAAGTGATGGAAGTCCATTTAAAATCCCAAGTCAACACTAAAAATACTGCAGAAAGTCAGTTCTTGCTGGTTGGTATCTTTCCTACAGAAAATATCCCAGTTTGTATTGTGTGACCTTGACATCTCCCATACTTGCAGATGCTTAACCAAATCCAAGATGTAAGGATTCAACCAACAAAGTTATTCAAACCTAATGTGCTTTTTCAACACTGTCTTATCACTTACTCCTCAAGCAGGGAGTTAGGCCATTGGCAGTAATGTTAAAAGAGGCAATGGCACCTGGAAATGCCCCAGACAGAGGGAAAAGTAATGGTTCACACAGAATCCCACCACCCCTACTGTCAAATGGAGTTGTTAGGAAGGACTGGGAGTCACCACCTATGTGCTCTTTACTTCCTGCGATGCAACAGACAGGATTTGGCAATACAATAAAGGTATGTTCCCTCTCACCTAATATTAACTTTCTAAAAGTTTAGTATATTATCTAAGTTAATTATCTACACTCCCTCTGTACTGACTGGAGAGAGAGACATCACTTCACATGGTGAGTCATCTCTTGCTGTAATAGCTGTCCAAGTGCTAGACAACTCCAGGGGATGGCTTCTCTTTCTACGGCAGCTATGGAGGGAATCTTGACAACTAACTTCGGCTAATTGAAGTTAGGTGAGATAAAACTCACTCTGAGAGACATGTTTTTCCTAATGTAGGAGCATGACAATGCAGATCATATTCTGAAATTTCTTTTGCCCCTATTTTTGGTTATTCTACTTGAATTGCTCACAACTGAATGAAATAAGAGATTCAACAAAAAAAACCCAACCCAAACAAAAAAACCAAAAGCCACAACCAAACCCTATTTTAAATTTGCTTGTAAAAGTTAATACCATGTTTATATACATTCCAAGAACACATATTTAAATTACCAGACCCTCTATGTCCATACACCGAAAAATAATGAATAACAAATTACTCAAATTTCCAGAACAAGTGGGCACAATAGTTGTGCCCTAGCTTTTGAGAGGAAAATCTGAAGAGAAAACCATTGTCATTATATGAGCAAATGAAGCATACAGAATGAGAAAGCTAACTCTCCTGAGGTACTTGCATATAAATCTTTCAACCGCGAATATTGACATAGACGAAAAAGAATTTTTCATCTGGAGATGTTTAAAATGCATTTTTTCCTCACCAATGCTGCAAAACTGTTTCTAAGAACCTTCCCTGTCCCTAATTTCTGTGTCAAAAATAAGCCTACTGCAAAAAAATAAACAACAAACCAGAAAGAAATAGTTGCAATTAAAGAGAAATAATGATCGTTAGGAATACAAGTCCTGCAGTCTCTCTAACAGTTTTAACAGATCCTATTTCTCAAAATACTTCACTTTCTCAAATATTTTAGGATTTAAAAAATACAATCATGCATCAATTAAAAGTCTAGTCTTTTCTTTATTAATTTAATAATGCCAACTAAAACAATCCAAATCATAAATTGAATGAAAAGAAATGGGTCTGCATTTGCATTTATATACACAGCGCTGGCTGTAAGAAATGAAAATCTGTGAACTCTACCAGACCCTTACATTTTATTTTACTAATGTGACCTGATAAAAGAACAGAATTATAGATATGGGCTGACAATGGAACTGACTTAATTGCTTGTTTCTTAAACACCGGTTGCTGGTGATGTTAATAACAAATAGCACTCCTGTAATACATTCAGCATCAATAGCTAATGCTTTTAGTTCTCCAGGACTGACAAGAACAAATATTTTCCTATCTTCTGTGTTAAATGAAGCATATTATACAAATATAGCTTAATCAATAATTCTTGAAAATGCTGTTTTCAAATATATTGCTACATTTTCATCTTGACATACCAATCAATGGATCCATTTCGATTGGAAGATGATGGGCTTGATCCAAGGAATATCCTGGGGCTCCTCGAAGGCCTACACATGAAAGGAAGAAAAAGTACATAGAACCTTGTTGTCTAAATTTGGATATGATTTTTCTAGGTTTAAAAAGAGCATTGTTGGAACATTATATATAAAAAAGTAACCTCTTAGTATTACTTGTCCTATGAATCTTTTAAGATTCCTGACTCTGTGCTACACAAATATGCATTTTTTTAACTCTTTAGTTATGTAATAGTAACTATAAATATATGAGTGCTGATTTCATCATGATTTCTGCAGCCGCAAACATTCATACAATAACTCCTTTAAAACAGTGTATTTTATTTATATATTTGTCTTTTTTTTACATTTGAGCTGTGGGTGAGAGCTTATAATAGCACAGAAAAGAAAAATAATTGGATTAAACATTGTTATGACTTTCTTACATATGGAAACCTGTAAGTGACAGGAATTTGGATCTTTTCATGGTTTTATCTAAAATTTTTAGCTGGGAAATTGTGGGCTACAGTGAATTTGCCACAATTATTCCTATAAATTCCATCCTGAGAAGTCCTTAAGCTGTTCAAATGTGCATCAGGGGCTGCATATTTAGTGTTAACTGCTCTCGTGCATGGATAGCATTGCTTTGGCTCTTCTGAGCACTTTCCTTAGCATATATATAACAGAATGGTCACTACTGAAAACATACTTTTTTGTCAGGAACTGCCATGTTTCACAAGAATATCCTTCATAAAAGGAGATACAGAGTCTGGAGAATAAACTCCATTTTCTACTACTGCACCAGACAACCAGAGGTAAAAGAAAACAGGATCTACAGCTTCTGAAAAATACTGCTCTGAGAACTTCTTCCCTCCTTTCTCTCTCTCCTTTCAACACCAAACCAGTTTGGGACAGATCTTTACTGGTACTAACTTAGATTCATTTGCTTCTGTTGTGAAATGGCTATGTAAAGGCCTTCTACTGTGTATAAACTCTAAAGCTCTACATACATCCAACAGCAGTAGAAGTGGTCTGTGAATACATTTCCTTAGATGAACCCATCCTTTATACTAGAGTTGCGATTTATTAAAATAATATTATGGTAATGGTAGGAAATTGATACCGTGTCTTGGACTAGCCTCTTGCAAAACAAAAGACATTACCAGGCAAGGTGTAAAAGTTAAGAAAATAATTAGAATGAGTTTTGGTTCTCCCCCTATCTCTTCCTGTTATAATGTATTCAGAAAGTATTCCTCTCTTTGAAATTTACACCAGTGGATTTTAAATGTTGTGAAATTTGTCTTTGGAG